>VWZF01005468.1:263030-371760 GCA_013396755.1 Sclerurus mexicanus | reverse complement strand
TCTGTGTGTGTGTCCGTGTGTCCCTGTGTCTCCGTGTGTGTGTCTGTGTGTGTGTCCGTGTGTCCCTGTGTGTGTCCGTGTGTCCCTGTGTCTCTGTGTGTGTGTCCGTGTCTCTGTGTGTGTGTCCGTGTGTCTCTGTGTGTGTCTGTGTGTGTGTGTCCGTGTGTCCGTGTGTCTCTGTGTGTCCGTCCGTGTGTCCGTGTGTGTCTGTCCGTGTGGGGGGCACACACACGGCGCCTGAAGCCCCGGACCCTCATTGCGGTGGGGCGATGGGATGGGCTGAGCGATCGCGGGGAGCGATCGAGCTCGGGAGGGACCTCCGAGCTCCGGTCCGTGATTAGCGTCGTTTCGGGGCTAATTGCCGAGAGGAGGAGGGGATTCGGGTGATTCAGGTGGTGCTCTTCAGGCAGCGAGTGGAGACGGGCCGAGGTAAACACGGGCTTCGCGTGCCGCTTGGTAAAGTTCCTGCAGCGTTTGCCGCAAATAGGCGCGGGCTCCCGGTGGGAAATGGTGCTCCCGGAGCCTGCCTGGATTACAGGGTCAGAATACTGCTGTGTGTCGGTCATTGAGGAGCTTTAACGTGTGGGGGTCTTCACTGAAGGTAATATTAAACGCTGTGTCGCTCCACAACCTGGCCATGTGTCAGGCTGCAGTAGCTCTTGATGTACAGTATTAGAATACTATATGGTTGTTCTTCATCTCTGCTTCAGAATTTACTGTGTTAAGTGCCAGTTCTTCCTCTTCGTTATTCTTGAAGACTGGAGCTGACTGCTGGTGTTGACAATACTGCCAATCTCTCGAGTTTTGAAAGCGTAAATTAGATCCTTGGAAAGCACAGTTGGCCATCAAATTGTTACTGTTTCTTAAACAAGTCCTTAAAAAGTAGTTTGGTAACCTTTTGGCTTTTTGATCTGTATGCCCAGGAAGCTGTGCAAAGCACGTGTGCTGAGGAGAAAAAGGATCTTCATCTTTCTTGTCAGGATATTTTGGTCCCTGTGGAAAAGCCTTGCCCGGGGTGGTGCACACCTGGGGTAGGGGCTGAGTGTAATGGGCTGTGGACTGATGTCAGTCTCTGGTTCCAGCTGTGCTCATCTTACTGCTCCCAGATGCTTGTTATTGCTCTGCTGCCAGAGGGATCTGCTCCATCTGATCCGCAGGTGGAGCTGTTCCTTTGAGTGCAGCGCACCCCCGCCCAGCCGCCTGCATGCGCCTGGCTGGGGCAGAAGGTGGGAATGAGCAGTTTGTGCTGATCTGGCCTCTTTGGGCAAGGCGTTGGAACCAGCTGCACAAGTGAGGCATGGGCATTTCAGGGAAGAACTGTGAAGGAAAGCTGAGGGCAGTGACTTTTTTTGCTCACGTACTTACTCCCGGGGTAGCCTGCAGACACTGCAAGAGAGTCTCTTCATAGAAGAGCTTACAGGCTACTGTGAAACACCGGTGTCTCTGTCACATGGGATCTGGAATTTGGATTCTTTCAACCCGGTTTCAGAGTTCCACATCCTTGTAACTTCTTGAGATTCAGCAGGAGTTGATTTGTAACACCTCCCTACGTGCAACTTTGGAGCATGTTGCAGAAGTGATATTAGAATGCCTGGCTTTAAACCTATTCCATGAGACTTAAGCAACTATGTTTTACTTGTGCCTTTCCTCCACACTGAGTCAGTACTACGTGTGCTCAGCAGATGTGCACTTGCTAATCAGTGAGAACTTGGTTGTGAACCCTCAGAACCAGATTAATAAATATCCACAAGATTGGAAGAGGATTTTCCTTGTCAAATCAGCAGGCGAATGGTGTGTGTCTCTTTTTAGTAAGCCATAGGATATTCCTGATTTTATGGGATAATGCAGCTACTTTCTGCAGACGAGTTTGTTTCATCCACATTTGTCTTAATATGTCTTATAGAGGTAGCAAGTCTGGTTATAGAGATATGCTGCACTCAGCTCTCTTTGGTACATTGCATGCCCTGTGATTACCCGCACAGTGAACTTTAACTAACAGTGACACAGCTTTGACATTGACATGAAAATAAAACAATCCTTGCGTTGCTCTCAGGTTTTAGCATTAATTCTCATGTGTTTTGTTTGGGAGTTTGATTTCTTTGTGGTTGTGTTTGGTTTTTTTTCTTACTACATGATTGTTTACCGTTGGTAGATTTTGAACTCTTAGCCTTCACAAAGTCTTGCCACAAACATGCTGCTGATTGATAACCTTAGTATTTGTTAGTGGAGCTTTAGTGAGGCTGGTAAGATGGTTTTTAATTGTAGGATCAGATGTGATTCCCTGCTGCATGTAGCCACTAGACTGTTGTGCCTGTTTCAGTCTTCCATAAGGACTTTGGTTCTGCAAAGGGTACTTTTTTCCACTTGGACAGTGGAAACCTATTTTCTAGCTTGCAGAAAATATCAGAGTTGCTTTATAGAGCCCAGGGTGCATGGGAAATATTGCATTTCCCACCGTCTAGTTTATACACTGCCATAATTTTTCAGAGGGGTTTTGAGGAATCTGGCCCTGGCACAGTTCTGTGGGTTGGCAGATGGTCTCGAAGTGGGATCCAGGTCCTGTTCTTTCTCAAGCTGCTGAGTGACATCCATCCATCACTGTGCCCAGGGTGCTTGCACCAAGGCTTGTTTAGGGGCACACAGCATCCTTAGTGACTAACAACAGTCAGGGAGTATTTTGGAATTAGTTCACCTGTGTGATCTGCATCAGTGGTGGTGTCTAATGAGGATGAATTCTGCATGTTTGTCTGCTCCAGGAATTGTGTGACAGCAGAGCTACTTTTGTCATCGTAGGCTGATTTTTGAACAAAACTGGAATAGGGCAGTGTCAAATCTCCCAGTGTGTCCATTTTTGTTGCTATTTGGATTAGCATCCTCTAAGAGATTTGGAGAGTTCCCCCTTTACTTATTGCTCCCCTGTGTGTAAGGAGACAGTGTCTTTGGTAGTCAAGGGCTATGTTTGAATGTTTTCCTCTCAGGATTCTGGTTATATTTAGATGGAAACAGAGATTCCGGAGAGCACCTGAGGACAGCAGTCATTTCCATTTGTGAGTTAGACCTTCATGTGTTCATAACTGGAGCTCATGGCACTTGTTTGAGGAAATGGAATTGTTGGAAGAGCAAGTGTCTTCCTACCTGCTTCTCTTTGTAACATAAGTAAATGTGCCTGTAAAATGCTGAGCCAGTGTTTGAAGCAAAGGATCCAGTGAAATCTTCTGGTAGAAGTTGGTGGGAGAGAGATTCAAAAGTGCAAAGGGGAGTCAAAGGACAAATCTCAACAGATGCCAGTGGGAGACAGGCCCTTGGCCTGCTCTTGCTGCTGTGCTACTGAGCAGTGCAGGGCCATGACCTTATACGTTGTTTGTGCTTTTCAAACATCTTGCTTTTGATAATAATAGGGTTACTTAAAGGAAAACTAATGACAGGAAGCAATCCTTGGAAACTGTATTTGGAGAGAAAGCACTTTCTATTGTTTCGTATATCCAAATGGGTTTTTAAGATAACTGAAGGCACAGACCGCAGGCTACCTTGTCAGGGCCTCCTTCTTCAGAACCTTGTTTTATTCTTAAATATAGCGAGAAATTAATAATTAGGTTTCTAACCTGAAAGCTCTTCACTTCTTTTGCTGCTTAATATAATAGAAACTGCATGTGGCCAAATAATTGTTTTATAAGAGATGTGAACTCCTGATTGTAAGCCTGTCAGTCAAAATCAAACAAGTACTTTGGTTTTAAGAGCTTGAGGTCTGATTGTGTAATTCAGCTTTCCAGCTTTTTGATATGAGACACTTTTGATAATCTTAGGGCTATTGCATGTTATATAGCTATGTATTATGACATATGTACTGATTATTTCTTTTTCAACTTACGATTCCATGTGTGCTCAGCTCATTCTTTTTTTGCTTGAGATGGCGGTTGTGAAAAGACTGCGTTGGGTTATTAGAAGAGAAAGGACTTTAAATCTGGCTGTTAAAGCAGAGAATTTCTCCAAAGAATGTAGACATGTACTTGGATTGGATATGTCTTGGGGGAAATCTAGTTAAAATTGGTGTGCGTGTTTTCTTCTTTTAGCTACTAGACATTGATAAAAAAACTTTTTTAGAGAAAATTCTCCCCTTTTGTGAAACAGGCATGAAAAGCTAAGCTGTTTGAGATACAAACTGAAGTGTGGTGCTGTGTATCCTTTTTTAATCTTAAGGATCTTCTGGAAATGAGAATCAGCCACTCCTTTTCCTGACTAACTAAGCCATTGTACAGCTTTGAGTACAGTATGGAGTGTATTAAGCCTAGTTATCAAAATACGCTGGTACAATGAAAGCAAGAATTGTTTCTGGGTGTTTCATTAATTAGAAACAGTAGCAAATGAGACAGTGGCTCATTTGGGTTTTTTCCTAAGTTTTTACATTTACAAATTACAGAACAAACTGGCTGTTTAGATGGGATACAGATGGCCTCGTTTTGTCCTTACATGTAACTCCATTGTGAACTTAAAGTTCATTCTTTTGTCAGGTCTTGACGATTGATATATACAAAATAAAGCAAATGAGTAGTTAAAAACAGATATGCAAACAAATATGCTGATTTTGGGTTTTCCTCTACATCTAAAGTATTTTTTTCTTCTAAAACTACTTTGAGGATCTGTCTGTCTTATTTTTGTCACTTAAATTTTGCCAATTAAAGTATTTCTTCTGTTTTAAGAAAAGCTGTACTCCGTAGTGACGTGTGGTGTAGGGAGCTCTGACCTATATTCTGGCATTTAAGTTCAGTGTATCAAGCAGTTTACAGAGATGCTAAATCAATAAGTAACACTTAACACTTCTGTAAAGTATACCTGTGAGAATACACAGTCTTACTATAACTTCAGCATACTATGTTTGCTTAGGGTACTGTAGTATTTAGTGAACACAAGTGTAGTATTTGAAGTCTGAGACCCAGACTTCAGAAAAACCTCAAAACCGTGTGAAAAGCAATGTTCCAAATAGCCCAGTCTAGTCTCGAGTGCCTTCTGAGAAATCAGTGGTAGGAATTCAGTGGCAGCTCTTCCTGGGAGTTCAATCCATCAAGGTACTGAAGGTGACTGTGCTCCTCCGATAGTTTTTCAAGGAGAACAGTCATCTTGTGAGAGGTTTGTGGGGGCTTTTTCTTCTGTTGTTCTTTTCCCAGACCATAGATATCCACTTTATCTGAACTTTCCCAATTCTTAGTACAGAGGCACTTAGGAAAGTTCGACAGACTATCTGACTCTCTAGGCTCTTGCATAATGTTCTAAATCCTGATGTTCACTGCCTTCAGGAAGGAGCCCACACGCGGGATTTTGTGGTGTTGAAATCAACAAATGACCAACGCCTTTGTTGTCTTGCTGTTTCTTGGTGGACATTGCTGCTGTTAATGTTTCAGGCTTGTGTCACTTTCCTTTGCAGGTGAAATAGCAAACAAAGCTGTACGGTTTAGATAAATAGATTTTAGCAATGGGATTGTTTGGACATTCACCAGTAAACATCGGGAATGGTGCTGCTATGAATTGCAGCAGAAACATGGAAGTGTGGACACTGTTCTCTGCCACTCGGTTACTGTATGACCTCAAACTGGTTTTTAAACATTACCTGCATATGTATCCACACATACCTTGAGTCTTCACTTGGTCTTAACTGTATGTAGGTTTTAGATTTTTATTCCTGTATTTTTAAGTTGCTTCTCTCAGCAAAGGAATATGTTAGCATAGAATCTTAAAACCAGTGTGGGATAACTGATTGTAGGCTAAAACTTGCTGTTATGCATTTCCCTGCTTTGTGTGGTTGCTGATTTAGATTCCTCTGTGGCACTAAAACTGAGTCTTGGATTCTGCTTTGAACAGCTGAGATGTTGCAGTGTTTCCTCATCCCAAAAAGGGACCCTTGCTGGTGTTTAGTTTGTGCCTCTAACAGCTTAGTCATTGAGAGAGATTGTGTTTGTGGTTTGCCATCCATGAGTTTATCACTGAGCAAATTGATGATACTCCTCTAAGTATTTGTGCGTTTCTTAAACAATGTCTGCCTAGATTGAAAGCACAGAGGGGCATAGGTCTTTTTTGCTTTTTCTGTTTGGTTTTGGTTTGGTTTTTTTGTGTTTGTTTTTTTTTATTATTATTGTTTGTGGGATTTTTAAACAGTGCATTTTATATTAAGGTCTTCCAATAAATAGAAGCCTGTGAACTCACCTTGTTTGCTGTACTTGTAAGGGCTTACTGGGAATCCTTTTAATGCTGTGTGTCTGCAGTGTAAAGCCCATAGTGTAAATATGCTGAGAACAGGAAACAAGCATTATTTAACTGTGACCTTGCATCTTTTTCTTCAGCAAGTTGCATCGAGATGAACAAGGCAGCATTATTGAACTAGAGAGGAGCAAAATCCCATTTAACTGCATGCTGGGCTTTGATGTGCTGCCAGGCACTGTTGTCTGTGATAGCCTCTGGGATGTAAAGGAGAACTGTAGCAGTAGATAAGAGAGGTTTTCAACCCAAGTGTCTAGTGATAATGTCAGCTTTATAATTTGTATGTGGAAGTTACACTTTTAATTCAGTACCTAGCATGGTACTAGCTCCTGTGCAAAATCACCAAGATCTCATTCCTCAGATATGCAGATTTGCTGTAATACAGATAGATTTCTACCCTTACAGATGGTATAATCAAAGCCAGATTAACCTTAGGCACTCAGTGCATTGTTTCCTATGTACACTGCAGATGCCTAAAAATGTGCACGTATATTCAGTGGTGCTCAGCTACAGGGGATGCTCTAACGCTGTCAGTGAGTGACTCACCTGCAGGGAACAGACAGGGCTCTGCGTGGCAAGCACAGGAACAACGGAGACACATCCCTCATCTCTGCTGTGTGACAGTGGGGAAATGGGCTCAGATCTGGGGTGGTTCAGCAGCCAAGCTGGAAGCTGCAGGAGGAATTTTACCATAATCCGTCAGAGGCAGTGTTGTGCCCTTGTGTGCTCACCTGTTAGTTTGTTCAGGTGCTAAACAAATGTTGATGGAAGATCCTCGGTGTTTGCCAGATCTGGGAAAGAGGCTGGAAAGCCTCAGGAATCTGGGCTGAGATCTCCAGCATTATGACTTTGTTAGTGTTCTGGGAAGTAGCAGCACAAAACAGTTTAGGTCAGATTTCTAGTATAATATATATAATATATATATTTTTTTCTTGTGGTAATAATTCAGTTTCTGGTGAGCAGAGAGATGGGAGATCATGGATGATTTAATATTTCACTATTGAGCTGAACAGACTTTGCACTCTCATGGACAGTATATTCATTCTCACTTATGACAGGCTCAAAGCAGGATAAATGGGCAGGTTAAAAGGATAAAATGGCTAGAGAAGAGTTGTTTGAGAAACTTGGATCACTTGCTTTGAAAACAACTCCTTTCCCCCCTTCCTGCTGTAATTGTCTTCCTGTCTATAAATTCATGCTCTTTATACTGCAGTTCTCATCTGGAGGGAGTGCAAGAATTGAATGCACTTTCATTTCAGCTCTGCAAGATGATCTGAATGTCTTGTATTGTACCAAGAAAGGTAATTGTACAGTTTAACGCCTTGTTTGCTACAAAGGAGAGAAATGTATTTTCACAGTGCTTCTGAAGGGGCGAAGTTTTTTGGACTCTACTAGGATGTGTCACAGCTGGTTGTATGCTCTGCCACTGTTTAAAAAATCTGTATTGATGGGTCTGAGTTCAGAACAGCAGGATTTGGGAGGAAAGGCGGCAGCTTTGTTAGGGTTTTTGAGAATGGCACTGAAATTCACAATATCTAAAAGTTCTGTCTTGACAGAGTATCCGGAGGTGAATTATTTGCTAAATGCTACTTACATAGTAGTTCGCTTCATGTAGCTGATGTGCCTGCAGTGTTGGGATATGTTGTTTTCTTTCTGATCCTTGCAGCCAGATTTTTGTTTATCTCTGATATATCTGATTATGTTATGGAGGAAAACTTTTTACTCAAGTCTTCTCTAAAGAAACATTGTTAGTAGTATTTGGCCGCTGGAAGTGATTTAAAAAACCCCAAACAGCTAAGGTCTGTTTAGAGCACTGACAACAACTTAACGTGAGAAAAGAATTTTTGTTGTTCGTTTCTTCTGTTGAGATAGAGAATCTCACTGCATTAGTATTCATCCTGAGAATGGATGGGCTTTTATGCACCAACATCCTATGCAAATTAGTCCTTTCCTAAAAGCAAACATATCTGATTAGGGAGAATACAGTTGTCCTGCAAAGTCTGCTTTATTCTTTTTGACACAAAAATTCTGAGAATTGTTGGGGTTTCTTTGTGTTTTGTGCTTCCTTTCTCCCCCTTCCACCCCCGCTTGGAATTGATGGAGAGCACCGTTGGGCAGGAAATAGCAGAAGCTTTTGTCAAATCTTAAAAGAAACAGAGGAAAAAGGGCATTTTCACAAATGGAATTAGGATGATGCAGCAAAGTGCTGGATGCCTGCCAGGGAGGACAGATGCACCGTGCATACAGTGCCTTGCTGACGAGGCTGCACATTGGCAGCTCCCTGCTCTGTTAGTACAGTGAGCCCACAGCGTGGCATAATCACTGCAAACAGAGCACTGTTCATCTCACCACTCCTGGGGCTGCGCCTGGCAGGTTTGCAGAGCTGGGCGTGCAAATTCCCAGTCCCATTGGCGTTACTGAGACTTTCAAACTTTCTGTTGTGTCAAAGACAATTTTTTAATGCTAAGAAGTGCATTTTCTCTCCTTGAATCAGTGAACAGGCTTGCCTTTTTCTGTGCAGAAATGTTATATGGGGTACTGTCACTGCTGCCAAAATATAGCATTAGACTTGGTCTGAGAAGGTCTGTGCCTACTTAGACTTCTGTTCAAATGTCCCATACTTTGAAGAACCTGTTGGCTCCAGTCATGGTTAATGGAAGGCTTTACCATTGTGAGTAGAGCAATTTTTAGCCCTGGTTTTCTCATAGCCCTATAATGTTCAATGGGAGAAATGTACTAATTTCTGACTGATGCTTATTGAGCAGAAATGCTGCTGCTACTTACAGAAAGCATCTTAGAGATGCAAGAGAAGTATAATGACAGTGATTTCTAAGTCTGCTTTCTCTCCAGTCTTCTGCATGAAGAGGAAATCTCAAGCTTTGCTTTCTTGCCTTAGTGGTGCCTAAGCATTGTCCTTGAACTTGTTTTTATGGAGGTGCCCAGCTAGTGTGACTGAAATCCCTTGCCATTTTATCTACAGTTCTTCAAGGGCATTTCAAAAATACCTTTTTTTTCTTATATTTAGAATCTATGCTCACATATTGCCATAGTTAGGACTGCTAGGGTAGATTTTTTTTATTTTTTAACCATTGTCCTCTGGAATTTTGTATAGTTGGTCTCAACTCCATAAAGGAGTTGAGGAAAGGAGGCCCAAAGAGACATTTTAGGCTGCTATGTTGTAGTGCTGGGGTAGGAGTTTTATGTTTCTTTATTCAGCTTGTGTGGTTTCTTGAAAGAGTTGGGTAGGATAATTGGAGTGTCCCTGCTTTGCTGTTCAGATCCAGTAGTTCAGCAGAGGTGATGAAGGACACTCATGGGTTAGAAAAAGGCTTCTCAAAGACACCAAGTTTATCTACCCTGCTTGAGAGAAAGGATAGTTAACAGTCCTGGGATGTCTGGTTACTCAGTTTCTGCCCCCTTAAAACATGCCCATGCTGCATGGGCTGCAACGTGTAGTTATTGCTCCTGGATATTGGACTGTGCTTGGTTCAACAGGTTAATTAAAATGATCTTTCAGCTGAAGGAAGATTTACCTTGAAAGAATGGTTGCTGCAAACTGAGACCAAACATGAACTAAGCAGCAGAGTATCATGATGAGGATGCCAGCCATCTGTGCTGTGTGATTTCAAAAAAAACCCAACACAACACACCAGAAAGATGGGTGTAGAGCTTTAGGAGCTAATATATCTGAGATCACTAAAAATCTACAGCCTCTTAATGCATTTAGCTTGCCTAGCAGGCCTAATTAAGATAGGTATCATTGGTCTTGAATAAAGCTAATTAATTATCTTGTACATCCTCATGTAAGGCCCATTATGTTAGGCTGGGGTTTTGCAGCCATTGAACAAAGCTGTGGGAGACTCTTGATGGGCAGACATTGTGCCACAACAAAAAACATTTACACTTCTGTAACTAATGAAAGGAGGTGAGGGATCAAGTGGTGACTGATAATAAGAGTTGGTCTCTGTACTTGGAGCTAATGAGGAGCAACATATATAGCCAAATATCAGTCTGATGTGGCAAGGGAGGTACACTGCTGTACTCCTGAAGAACAAAAAGGTACATAGTTGAGAACATCAAAGCACAACAGGGGTTGTGCCTGAAGGCTTTTGAGACTTCCTGAAAATGTATCCTAGTGTTATCTTTGTACTGTCACTTGGAGGGTAGAGGAATTGTGCTTCCAAAGCCACTAAGAATAAATACAGTGGTGTCTTGTGTCAGTGATAACAAATCTTCTCAGAGAAAGTACTTACTGCTACAGACTTAATTCCTAAGCAGGCCTCTGCAAAAAGGCAAAGTACGTTTCCCATCCCTTGGACATAGATTGCTTTGTAATTAACAAAAATGAGTGATGGATCTGCTGTTGGATCCTCTGTGCGGTTGGTGAGCATAGGAACAGGTGAGATAGGATGAGTATGTCTGCAAAGCAGGTCTTCAGATGTATATTTTTAGAATTAAGAGTTCTCCAGTTGTAAATTGACTGGGTTTGGTTTATGGGTTTTCAGAAATGAACCTGAGGAAGGAAGTTAGAAATCACTTATGTATGTCTCTCTTCCTCAAACTTACATTGGACCATGTTTTTTCCTGTGTTTAGTACTTTGCTTTGAGGCTAAATATGATAACTGCAAGAAAAATATGATAAGAACGCGAGAAAAATGAAAGCCTTTTGAGTACTTATGTGTGTTTTCCACAGCACTGGGAGATGCTGGGCTGTACAGGCACCTGTGAGTGTTCTGTGAAACTGTGTGGTCTCTTGCACAAGATAATGGCTGTTCAGCTGCCAGGGTGAGCCACAAGCGCTCCTAGTGTGCCAGGCTGGAGTTGTATAAAACAATAAACACTGTTGGAAAAAGGCCCAGGAAAACTGTTGACTTGGGACATAAATTGCTTCCTATTGCAATTAAAGCCATGTTGCGTTCCTTGGCAAATCTTGGGAATAAAAAGGGAGTGTGCTACTACAGCACTGTTGTTCCTATCCCTTGCTGATGGATCATGGTCTTTCTGCATTTGAGGGAGGGTTAGGGTCTTGGAATGGGCTTAGGGTTAGTGGAAAAACTTCTATAAGGAATGTTACTGATGTTGGTTGGCAAAATGAAATAGGTGGGTCATTTGGCCTCTTCTGTAAGAAAACTGGCTCCTGTCCTGAGCCTGACTTGTTTCTACTCTTTATGAAAAACATGGAGGCTTTTTCTTTGGAGGAAATTCTGGGGTTTTTTGACAATTGATCACTATCAATTTTAATTGTTCATAGCTCTTTAATTAATGCAGTTATTGTGTAATCATTGACATTTTTCTCCATTATTTGATTTCCTCGATTCCCTCTATGTTTTGTATGAATTGGTTATATTGGTATTGATGTAAGTTAGTTGCCATTTATCCTGTGTGATACTGACCATGTAACTGATCAGAGTGCAGAACATTTCCCAGTCCTATACTGGCAAAAAAAAGCAAATTTAAATTATCTTTTGAAAACACAATGAAATTTTGAGTGGTGATGCATCATCACTCTTCACACAAGTTGGTGAATCTTCTGCTTTGTTTTTTTTGTTTTGTGGTTTGTTTGGGGGGTTTTTTGTTTGTTAGTTGGTTTTTGTTTTGTTTTGGGATTTTTTTTAACATAATAAATGCTGTTAGTGTGCTAGACATTTCTAAATGAAAGCTTGTACTCTACCTGGAAATCCCCCTGAAACACATTATGTTTATATTTTACTTGTTTGATCTGTGTTCTTCATTGTAACATCCTGTGACATCAGCTTACGAGACCTGGGTTTTAGCAAGTCAATGTCAAACTATTTCTTGTTACCTTTATGCATTAAACAAACGCGTTAGTAGATACACTTTTCCAGATCTCTGATACTGGAAATGAGATATACTAGAGTGTGAAGACAGCACAGTTTATGGTGCACAGTAAGACATGAGTAATTTTATAGCTTTTAGAGTAAAAATTGTTTGGCCCTGAAAATATTTTGCTCTTGAAAGTGTTTAATGGTATTCTAACAGATGAGTGCATTCTAAGATTGAAGAGTTGTGGAAGTGATGTTCCGGCAGACCTGGCTGCTTGCCTCTTATTTGCATCTGATATACATTCACCACTGGCCCGGCCTTGCTGAGGTCTCCAAACTGTGCTGTCACTGTGGCGTTGCTGCTGAGCTGGTACAGCTGCTGTCAGCAGAGCTCTGTGCTGAAAGTGCTCTGAGAATGAAGATGCAAAAGTAGTTTGATTCTTAATGTGGGATGAATGTCTTTTAAAGGAGCACAGTGTTCATTCCCAGCTTTATTCTCGCACAGCATGTTTCTTTGTTTCCTGCACCTTGGCATTGTTAAGTGGCTCTGCACTTGTGCACACAGGCTGTATTCAGTCCTGCTGTATTTCTTGCTGCTGTTACTTCTATAAGATGTGGGGCCATTTCTAATACAGAGGGGTTTGGGTTTTTTTCCAGGGCCACTAACAAACCTTGTGTACAAAGGTTTCCGTTCCAAGGGGAGCGGGAGAGGACCTGCATCCTGTCTTGTGGATGTCAGAAGTAGGCATTTCTGCGGGAGCAGTTACACAGGATTTAATCTGATTCCCCTGCTGCCAGAATTGTAATGTGACGTTATGTTGCTGTTTCTAAAGAACTGCAAGTTGTTTCAGATCTGACTTACGTTTGTGTGTGTTTAAAGTATTACTTTTTTCCTAGAAGTAGTTTATATATTTATTTGTAACGTCTTATTTGAGCTGTGCAGAAAATGCACACAGGTGCTGTTGCCTTGTGGCTGATGCTGAAATTTTAAATGTTTAAAAAAAAGTAAAATTCCCTATCCCTGTGGGCAGATTTATTAATTAAGGTCAGTGTCTTTTCATAGAGGTAAAATACCCATTCAGTAGTTAAGGGGAGGGGTATTTTTTTCCTGAACTCTCTGTGTGAACCCTTTTTTACCCTTATTCTTTGACTTTTTTCCTCTTCAAACTGTGCATTTGAAGCAGAAACCTTATGTCCTGCTGCTGCACACTTAGTTGGTTCTGTGATCGATACAGGTCTCCCTCTCACCATGCAGGAACCTCTCTCTGCTCATGCTTTCTTGAACAGAGAGTAGTTCAACTTATTAGAGAGGGTTAAAGAGTGCCATCACTTTTGGACACGTTAAGAGAATGTTCTGCAGGAAAATTGTTGTATTAGGTTCCTCTGTAATTTTGCTGCCGAGGAAAGGTTGGTGTTGAACACGACTGGGGGTTGCATTAATGCAGTGTTTTTTATTGCTGAATGTGCTTGTTTGAAGCAGAAAATCAATAAGTCTTATCAGGCTTTGACTCCCTGAAGGATTTTTCTGCCACATGTGGTGCTGTAGAGGACACTGTTTTGGGTGATCAGTTTGTCCTGAATGGCAATTGATTTTAGCTTTATGATGGGAGAAGGATTTATGAAAAAAAAAAGTAAATCAGATATTACATGCTTGAAGATGAATGTGTGAAACTGTACTCTCAATAGGTGTTTGCTACATCCTGGGCTGCTGTCATTTCAGTGCATACTGAAGTTTGAGTATGTTCCTCTTATTGTTTGTTTCCCCATGAGAAAATATCAGTAGATGGCATTTCACTGAGAGACAGGGTTCTCTACATTAGTAGGTATGGAAATTATGGTAGACCTATTTGAAGGCCTTTGGCATCTCTCTAAGCTAATTCCTGTGTCCTGTTGCTGTCTCAAGAGTTATAAAGCATCCCAGCAGATTTAAATCAGTACACCCGATGTTTTTGCATTATCATTGTTTTAGAGATTACTTAAATTCTTAATTAATTGTACTTTTGCCTGCAGGTCTGTGTTGGAGTAGAGAAGTTAATGAGCTAGCTTGTGTTTGAACAGCCTCCCCTTTCATGGTGTGCTTTGGTTTGCACAGTAATCACTTTGTAAGCACACTTTAACAGGTTCTGCTAGAAATTAATACTGTTTCGTTCAAACTGCTGGGGAGGTCTAAAGTGGTACAGAGCTGACAGCCAGACTTGCTCCTCAGAGCCTTAGAACTGCTTGCATATGTGATTGTTGTTTTAGGCTTTTTTAATGCCTGGATGTTAGGTTGGGAGGCAAATCTTCAGAGCCCATATCACGGGTAGAGCTGTCATATTTCTCTTCTGCCAGCTGCCAAAGCTTTTACCTTGGTGGTGCTTGTGGAAGAAGGTTCACTGTTGTTGCATTCCTGAGCCTGGGCTGACCTGGGACTCCTCAGACCCAATATCTTCTGATTTGCACAGATAATATCCTGAATATTTGTGTGGTTTATTTTTCATAGATTGACCCTCTAAGCTTGTTTTAAAACCTTGTGCTGCCTTTAAAGGAGCTGCTAAAATCAGGCACTATGAAGATCCAGAATGGTTATAGATGAGAGGTCGTTTCCCAAGTGGCTTGAGCTGACACATCTGAGCAGTTCTGCCTAAAGGGCTGACAGGGCTGTATCTTCCTTTGGCTCTTGTCCTTCTCCCCACCAGTCCCAAAGGCACTGCCCATTCCTGCCTCACCCTTCATACAGGCACTTACACTTCTGACAGCACGGTCACCCAGAACAGCTCTGCCCTTGGACTGAAAATCCGTGCCCCAGCCGCTTGCTGCATTGCTTTTCACCTGAGCCAGAGAGGTGAGTTAGCAGTGCTGCTAAGGATCCAGGAGAGGGATTCAACATCCCCAGGAAGGCTGGAAAAACGGGGATTTTGATGAATTTATGCTGATTGTGCAACTGTCTGTTTACACCTGAATTTTATTCCTTTGGAGATGCTTCTTGGAAGGGAACACTCTTCAAAGCCTCTCATTTAACTTCATCTCAGTTTTTTTAAGAGTTTAACAGGTATGGCAACTGGGGAAGACCCTGAGAAAAACATCTGCTATTTTGCTTTGGATTTCTAATCATTAGTTTTGCAGCTGATAATTGGTTCAAAGTTTTTCTAGGGTTTCACTTGCATAGGGAGTCTCCCTTTCTTTGGAGGTGTGGAAGAATCATAGGATGCATAATGATCTGACAGAGTTGCTGTCTTTGGTTCATTGTTTGCTCTCACTCCAAGGACACTCCCTCCCACTGTCCCACAGTGTTCAGCTTTCACTTCTGGGCAGATGTGTTGCTGGAAAGGTTGTTGGGGATTTGAACTGGCAGGAGATAAGGGTGTGAAAGAGTAGGTGCAGAGTGCTGGCAGTTTGGTTTGGCCAGAGCTTTGCTGTGGGGGGTGTGTGTATTCATATATGCAAATCATTTCCAAATTAAGTGTACAGTGATGACACAATTATTTAAGAGACCCCTGTATATTTGAGGTTGGCTTCTGGTACTTTTACTAAGCAACATGAATTTTGAGGTGTTATATGTGATGGTCTTCAAGAGGCTTGGTAATGCCCTGAGACAGTAACTTAGTTGTAATACATATTCATCTAATGACCTACTGCCATCTCGAACCAAAATTAACAGCCCTATTTTATAGGAGTATTTGATACAAATTTGTCCCCACCAACTTTCCATTTTCACTGTGGCTCAGGGTACAGAGGAGATTCCAAATCAGTCCAATATCTTATGTAACTGGACAGTATTTTCTGGGTAGTAAGTATTTTTTTTAATGTTTCCAGGGATTTCCTTCCACGAGGCTCTGGAATTGTGACAAGACGACCATTGGTTCTGCAACTCATCACTGCCAAAACAGGTAATTTCTTTTTCTTTTTGGGTCAGTGCCTGGACAAAGTGCTGATGTATTTCAGTAGGAGGAAAAACTTTTCTAGGAAGATGTAAGCAGTGTGAAGAAAGGTGCCACTAGACTACCTGGAACAAAGGCCTGCTGCTTCAAAGGTGTGTGCTCAGGAGCAATTAATTTCATTGTCCTGTCTGGGAAAACAGCAACATCTAAATCCTAGAGCACACAGGGAATTTAATCCGAGACCTTACTCAAGGCAGTGGAGAAAGACCATTACATGCAATGTGTTTTAGAAATTAGCGTTGATGTATTCATTTCTTGATGAATTTTGCATTTGTATTAGTTAACACACCAAAATTGCTGCACTTCTGCCTTTAACTCTTGCTCCAGTGCACACAGATTTGATTCCACACAGCTTGGTTTAGTAACTTGTCCTTTTTGGTTGCGCTCACTGCACTAAGTAGAGCAGAAGGTAGATTGAGGGAAAACAAGGCTTTTCTGTATTTGTCTGGTCAAAAATATAAATATTCTTGTGTGTACTGCTAAACTGTGTGAATATTGAGATCTTTCATCAGAATTCACAACTTTGTCCTCTGCCAGGGGGCACTTGATCTGCTCTGGTGTAGCTCAGTTCCCTGGCTTATATAAAAGCAGCTGCAGTTTTCCATCATTCCAAATTTTTGTTGTAGTTGCTTCTAAACCAATGTAAGCAACAAAATTACTGGCTTACTATTGACTTCTACTTAAAATAGTAAAAAGAAATGAAATAACATCCAAAATAGCATTTGCAAAGAAAAAATGCCATTTAAATTATGGACCATGATGAAACTGGGGAAGAAACAAAATTGAAGGTGCCTGTGAAACTTTGTTCTGTCTTAATATGTGAGGTGTAGTTAAGTTTTTTGAATACTTTTTTCCCCTTAAAGGTCTTTGCATTGTTCAGCAGGAAGATAGACTGCAGTCTGCCTGGGCTTCAGGTTTCTTTCTGGAGTATTGCTTTTAAAGCCTGTTCATACTTTCAGTGCCTCTGTGAAATTTTCCATAGTGTTTTCACTGTGGAAGAGAAAGGAAAAACAGTGGAATTCAGTACTTCCCTGTGCTGAGCTTAGAAACTTGAGTGTTTTCAAGGGTGTAATATGCTTATAGTGTTTTATGTATATTAAATATGAAGTTTGTTTTAGTTGGAGATATGAATACTGCCATTTCTGTGTATCTGGCTTTTGGTCTCTGACCAAGCATGCAGAAATAAATACATGAATAAGGCCCAGCTATGGAGAATCTCAGTCTAATTTTCCCACCACCATGTAGGAGCAGAAGAAAGAAAAGCACTGAGCTCTGTGCTGGCATTCCTAACAAAATTACTAAACTCTGGGGACAGATGAATTAGTAAGTAAAAGCTTATATTCTGATCTCAGGTGGTTAAATACTTATTCATTGACATCCATCCTAAACTGGTCCATGTTGCCCTATTCTGTAAAATCGGGATTGTCCCTTGATTAAGGGATCACTGAAAGGGCTTCTCTCTTCCTATATTTTCCCCATTAATATGTTCACAAAGCTTTACTGCTTTAGGTAGGACTCTGGGTTTTGTGGGGGTGCCTTCTCTGCTGAAAAGTAATTCTTCATTATAACTTAAGTAACACAACATGAGCTTTTAAAAATTCTGGAGAACTAAGCTTCAGCCTAATTTTGTGTTTCCTGGATGTCAAAACATACTTCTCCCTTTGGGAAATGCTGTGTATTTCTTGTTTGGGATTAGATGCCAAGACCTTTAAAATGCAAGCTTTAATTATTTTGTTACTTTCTTTAAACTTGGTTCCACTGTTGTTGTTTTTGATGGTGAAATTCCAAATCGCTTTATCTTTTAAGTCACCTTTATCTTTGTGAGCTAATTTTAAGAAATGAAAATAAAGAAAACTGCTTAGAGAAGCACAGTGTTCTTTTACAGGAAGCTGATGCTGGACTGATTTCTATCAAGTCCATAATTATCTAAAATGTTATAGGATAATTAGAGGGCTGTATCAGGTTCTTGGTCCTGCAGTATGCTTAATTTATTCCTGATCCAGGGATCTTTCTTGACTCCCTTATTAGTAACTATTCTTGATCTTATAGAATTCCTTGGAAGGAAGGGACAGAGGGGACACTTTCTGTACAGGCATTCAGAGATGACTACGGGATACTTTAGCAACGTTTTGGAATTGTCTGAGTATCATTTGGAATGTGAATTTGGTTGTCAGAGAAGGCTGAAGCTTTGTTCAGCTTTGAGTCACTGCAGGAAGGGATGAAGATTGGCAGCAGAGAGACTTGTGCCCGTCCAAGAGGGAACTTTGGCCATCCATTATTTGGAGTGGACACGTCATGGGAAGGTGCAGCAGGAATTGATTGTGAGGAGTTACCAGGGACCCTCAGCATCTGAAAGGTCTGACACATCTGCCCTGCTTTAGTCACTAACATATTTTGGTGGTAACAGTACAATTCCTAAGTGGCTTTATGTCATCGCCACTCCACATCCATGCAAATACTGTATTCTGCTGAAATATTGGAGGCAACTTTCACTAGACTTCCTCGTTCGGTGATTCTTTGATCTAACACGTCAGTAAGATGAAATGCCTTTTGGTAAGAGCTAGTAGGTACTTTTAAGTGGTGCTGCTGAGAAGCCTTGGAGAAGGTAATGGCTTGAAGTGCCTGAGGAGATCTTGAGCGATGTGGGGGTTTTGTCTGATGTTTGTTTTTTTTTTTTTTCTGTTGCCACACATTTTGTTCTTCCTCTTGCCGTGCTTTCTCCTGCATGTTCAGGTGAAATAATGGCTACATTTCTTGAGACTTGGTAGTATGTTTGTTAAGCAGCAGAGGCAACAAAAAATGCTCTTGGGTTCTGGGTGAAGCCTTTGTTGTAAGTCTTCTGTTTGTTAAAGGTATATTTCCTGCTATGTAAATCCTGTTATTTGTTATTTACATGTTAAATATCTTGGCTTTAGGAGAGTTATTTTCTTCATTTTGATGACTGTTTGTGGAGGAATTTCAAACTTTCTTCTTGCTTCAGCAGACTAACAGATTTTGAAAGTCATTATTGAGGTGGACAGTTTAAGATGAATGAATCATATGTGCAATACCCACATTTGTTTCAGTATTCTTAATCAGAATACTAAGTGGAAAGGAAAGCATAAGGTTCAAAAGACATCCTGATTTTTTCTGAAGTCTTGCAGATGCTCTCTTCTCTTGAAGTTGTTGAGCTTTAATCCAAATTTCGTTTGTTGCAAGACTACTCCTAAAGCACAGCCATCTTCTGTTGCCATCTGGTGGCAAAAGCAGTCCTATAACAGAATAGGAAAAATTTATGGAAAGAATTTAGATTGGTTATTTCAGCTGACACAAATGATCTTAGAGAGTTCATCAGCAGGAAGGCATGTGGGGGTCCTAAAGGACAAAACCTAAAAAAAATGCCACAGTGACAATAGTAGAGAAGAGACTTGGCACTTTGCAGGGAGGAAAGGAAGCCAGTGACTGTCTTCTTCTGCATGCCGCTCTCTGGCAGCTCCTTGTTCAGATGACAAGCAGGGGTGTTGTGGAGACCAGTAAAATTACTGAGGTGCATATCCCAAAAGCTGCAGCAGGACACCACCGTGGGGAAAAGGGGGTAGTGACTGGTGACCCCTTCCTGAGCCAACAGAAGGCTCCTCACCCCCGCAGGACGATATCCTGGAGTTGGGATAATGCTGCCAGGCTGGAACCTGAGTTTCAGCAGAGTGTAAGGGGGTAGGGACTGCAAATGTCGCTTTGCCCCTGCCAGTCTGCCTGGCTGTGGCTGCCTGTGCTGGTAATCCGAGCTGATCAGCAGGGGCAGCATGGCTTTGGGGCTCGGCCAGTTCTCCCATCAGCACCCTCAAAGAGGCTTCAGCTCATGTTGGGACAAATTAATTGTACCCACAAATACTTGTTTTATAAGCGGCTTGGTCTGGAAGCTTTTTTTTCCTCGATCCTGGTTTGATGCTCAGTGACATCAGGAAAGATGGAATCCCCTCACTGAAAGAATGGAAAATGGTTCTATAGTTTGTCTTCAAAAAGATATATATAAAAAGAAGTGATAGAAGAATCAGTCAAAGTTCGCTTTTAGGAAAAAGAAATCTGTAATTAGTTATTAACTAACAATCTGAAAGGTATTTGAAAGGAATAGCAGCCAACAGAAACTCATCAAGGGAGATAACCCTGTCATATCAGTGCAATATATTTTTTTATTACGGGATATCAAGCTTGTCAGTTAAGCTGTGGTGGGTGTCTTATCTTGGGTACAGTAAGGGATTTTAAATTATCTTGCTTTTTAAAAATAGTGTAATAAGCAATCTTGGGAAACATGATTTAGAAAGGACTCCTGTGAGGTGGATGCACAGTTGTTTACAGAGCGGAAGGGACGTCCCTCCAGGTCACGTTCAGTAATTTGTATTACTGGTAGGATGATGGAATACAGTGTGTTTATTAAGCTTGTGTTTTGCAAATACAAATGAGAATATAAAAGATACTGGAGGACAGAACTGGAGTTCAGATTGCTGGCAAAAGAATAGAAATGCCCCAAAAGTAGGAAGGAATTCTGTTGGGATAAGGCTGTTTCTGTACTGAAAGGCTTGTATTTCATGAGGTAGTTTTCAGAGAAGGGCCTGGTGGTCGCAGTAAATCTCTAACAGAACGTAACTCGCTGATGTGCTGCTGTAAAATACAGAAGTAAATACTGTCCAGGATGCACTACAGAAATGGAGTCTTACGAGTAGTAGTTCTGTTTTTTCTCAGTCCTGGGATGGAGAGAGCTCTGGTGAGAGCTCTGCCTCTGTAACTTTAGGAAAGATTTCAGGAGGGTGGCTGTGAGGCTGATCAGAAGTTCAGAAATCATAATCTGTAGGAGAAGGTTGAAGGAACAGAGATACATTTGTTCTACAAACAAAAACTTTCAAGGATGTGAGAGATTATTGCATCCAAAAGAGTACTTTTCCTCATCTGGTATGAGTGTCTACCTGTAGAGTTAACCATTTCATTGGTTCCTAAGAGCATGACCTGGTATTTTATGCCAGTTACTTTCATCAGATCTACACAATTTTCAATGTTTTTATGTCTTGTGCTATGATATTCTTGCAATCCCGCAGATTTACAGGATTTTCTTTTTTGTCTTCAGGAGATACCAGGGTGCTTCTATTTCTTGTAGCCTTTCTGCTTGAAGGAATACCTCAGTTTGAGTCTTCAGCTTGTTAGCAACACTACAGAAATGGTGAAGTAGAAGAGGGATTATAGATTAAGACAACAAGGGCTTTTGATACTGCCTCTGTTTTCAATGAAGCACCATTGAATGATTAGCTACGGTCCAGATTCACTTAACTGCATTTACTTTGTTCAGAAAAAGCTGGTCCATCATCAAAGAAGAGGTGATGTACTTTTGCTGATGGTGTTTATTTGCCTGTTTTTCGAACACTGCCTTGAAATCACCCTTGAAAAGTATTCTGAGTCTCTGTGAGGTGCTTTGTTGAAGTTAACAAGGCTGTGGTTGCTTGGGTGACATCTCCCTAAGGGGCTGGCAGATAGAAGATGCAGTAATAGCAGGTATTCCCCCTTTGCTGGATGTGTTTGAAATGTTTGCTAGAGGCCTACAATTTAATGAGCCACCCTTCGGAAAGCTCACAAGCTCTGTCAAGTATTCTAAACTGGATGCTGCTACCAAGTTGAAGCAACTCTGCTTGAAATCAGGCTGGGGGGAATTCTGAGTCTTGGTCTCTCCTCTTGGTGAGCTCCTGACCTCTGGTAACAGGTTATTGTGTACAGGGCCAAGTCTCTGAGCTTTGTAGGGTCTTGGGCTCAGCCTGATGTGGATCAGAGATGTTTTCCAAAACATCTCTTACATATTTCTAAGGGCTGATGCATGTCTTGTCACTCAGCTTTCTTTGGCTTGGAGGCAAACGTATGAAATATCCCAAGTGTTTATGTAATTTAGATGGTTTGAGAACAGCAGTGACTATTTATTTCTAATAACAATATAAAATCATAAACAAAATTAAATTATAAAAGCATAGGGAGGCATAATTGACTGGAAAAAATAGGAGCATTTAAAAAGATACTATCCCATGACACTTCTTTGTATGATTTGTCTAATTTAATAAAAATCAAATAGATAAATATTTATCACTTGTGGATGCACTCAAGGAACTATGCTGTGGTAACCTTTTCATTCTACATTATCCAGCGTGTTTGTCTTGAGTCTGGGGGGAGAAAAAAGGCATTTTATGTGCAAAGACTGTTTTAATTTTGTATCAAATTGTTCCTTCTCTTAACATCATTTTTATACTAAAGATGCATGTCTAAAAGCTGGACATCAGGTAAGATCATTTTTTCTTGTCTGGCTTCCCACAGAAATGTAAATAAAATGTTTTCCTAGTATTCTTCTGTGTATGGAAGCTGGCAACTGAGGATTACATTAAAGCATGTGCTTATCCAGTCTGGCTAAAGGCATCATTGCCAGGGACAGGCTGGGGGCTGAAAGGAGAGGAACAAAGCGCTGCTTGTCCCTTTGAATTTTTATTCCGTGGGCTGTGTGTGGCACCACAGGTTATGAACCCCTGGAAAGTTTATTCCTGCAGCTCTAGTGGGACTGCAGATGTCACCGGGAGGGATGAGTTATCGATAAATATTAACAGAGCTGAAAAGAAACATTTTTATTTGGATTACCCTGAAACCATTTCAGACAGTGACTCTTTCTGTTACTGAGAGCAAAGTGAAACAAAAAGAAAAGCTTCCTTGGCTATCAACTGAGTCATCCAACTGATCCCAGCTAGGCACCAAGTATTAATTACTGAATTTAGAAATATTTTTCTGAGAAAGTTTCATGAAGCATTGGTAAAAAAAACCACAAAAACCAAACCTAAGAAGAATACATTCTGTTTTATGCCAGGAGAAGTGCATGAAGAACTGGGACAAAATATGCTATTTTCCGACTTTAAGATGATGAATTTTACAAATGTGAATTCTCAAATGTGCCAGAGCAACAGAGCTCTTTTGTTTTGTGCACCATATTGCTTCTCATTTTGAAATATTTGAATATTCCTTGGGTTTTTTAATAAACAGTTGACAGTGAAACAAACCTCCCATTCATTGTCATTTTGCTGCTGAAGCTAAAAAAAGAACATAAGATATTCTGGAATTTTTAAACTGTCACAAGTGAGGTGGGGTTTTTTTGTTAGGTACTCTCTTATTTTTAAAATAAGTGATGTATTTTTTTCTTAACAAGGCTGAGTTTCCCAGTTCCTCACACTTTGAATCTGGAGGGAATATGGTACTGTAGCAGAGGAAGGTTGTTATTTGCTGTTTTCACCTCCTCTCTGTCTTCTGTTAATCTCTGTTCTCAGACTGGGTCTTTGCCCTGGTGTTTGAGGGCTTGTTACCAAGAAACATTTTCTGGGGAAGAAACATCTGAATGGAACTTTGAGGTCAGGCCTTGATGGCAGGATGAGATGAACTGGAACACACACGGCTCTTCAGCCTTTCTCCAGTCCTGCTGCTCAGACCCTGTGGGGAAGGATGGGAGCTGTACCTGTGATCACCACCTATGCCATTATGTCTGATTGCAGCCTTGCTGTGTGACATAAACTTCTGTGTTCTGTACTGAAGGAAGAAACTCCGGTTTTAAAATCCTGGGATGTACTTCTGGTTACGCAGGCAACCAAGAGCTTGCAATAATTAGTATCAGTATTTCCATTCAAAAGTCAAAACAGGGACCTAGTGTCAAGTTTGGGTCTAACAAATTAGGCTGCATCTATCCCTGATGCCTTGTCAATGCCCTTTTGAAGTAACAGGACAAGTTGTACGATGTCCAAGATTTAGGACTTAATTGTGTTCTCCCACTTCAGCAAAATCACAGCTATTTCTATAAACACTTTACAAACCTGTAAGCATGATTTGGGTCTGGACAATTGGAAGTTTTTAGGAAATGAGAAGTTTTGTTGAAAACATTACAGTATTTTGAGGTGATCTTATTTTCATCATGAATTTGCAAAAGTTTACAGGATTCCTTTGCCGTATTTGTGCATGATATGGGTTGTTAGTTTTTGAAACAAATGCCAATAACCTTTCATGATACAGAACTTGAATTACTTTTCAATTTAATGATATATTACAGGCAAATGTAATCAGATGAAAACTGAAAATCTAGTTCACAATCTGTTCCTTATTCTATTACTGTGAGTGGCATCTAATTGAATCTTTCGGGTTGTTCTAGAAGATAATGTGCTAAAGATAACAGCAGTAAATCATATCCAGTCAACTTGACCTTTTAGCTAAGCCTTTCTTGTTGCAGGCTGGTTTTCATATGTGCAGTCATAATGGTGCTTTCCTGATAGCCATGGTGATGTATTTCTGTGCACACACTTCTCAGGAGCACTAGGGCCATGAGAGTGGGTGTCCAAGTCCATAAGCCTGTGAAATACAGAGTTGTTATTGATATTTTTCACAGAGTATGCTGAGTTCCTACACTGCAAAGGGAAGAAATTTACTGATTTTGATGAAGTTCGTCAGGAAATCGAAGTAGAAACGGATAGAGTAACCGGAATGAACAAAGGCATTTCTTCAGTTCCTATTAATTTAAGAATATATTCCCCACATGGTAGGTAAAATCATTCTACTTTACACTTCTGTCATGTAATGTATTATGTAGCTCTGTCTGTCTAGCCATTGTCTTTTGAATATGTTCTTATTGCTTCATCTTCTGGGATGAAAAGCCCTCTGAAGCTGCACTGAACCAAAAGTGGGTGTGTGTCTGGAAGACTCCTCGGATTCTCCCACTCTGCAGTGGAGAGCTGTTGCTGTGAGAGTTGGGCAGAACACAGACTCTCTGCCCCATTTAATATTCTCTTTATTTAAAAATATTCTCACCTACCCTGCCTCAGGCTGGAAGCAGTCTCTCCCCAGTACATTCACAATTAGGTAGCAGCTCATGGGTAAAGACAAATAAGAGAAGGTGGGAGACTTAATGGCAAAACTTCTTTTTGCCACCTCGCAGAGGGGTTCCCTGATCAGTGATCTATAAAGTTACTGTCTCCCCCTGCCTTATTGGAGGTTTATTGTTCCCTGTCACTAAAAGCACGTTCAGGCAATAATGGTGTTTAAAGCTGCTTTCAGTTTTACACCCCCAGTATGGGTCAGAGTTAGTTCCTCTGGTTCCCATCTGCCCAATTTAATGAAGGCAATCTACAGGAAATGTTTCCCATCGTGTCTGTCTTTGGTACAGGAGAAAAGTGGTATGTTGGGCTGAAGCACTTTATTTTTCTAACTGGAGAGGGGCTGGACTAAATCTCCTGCCTCAAAGCTTGTTGGTTGAACATGCTGACTCCATGAGAAAGTGAAAATTTCCTAACTATTGCTCTTTGTTTTATTAGAATCAGTCTTTTAGTTTAGCAACTGTTGTCTGTAAGCAGACTCAAAATATACTTCTGGTGTTTTTCTTTCTAGGAATTGCATTTTTCTCATTTGTCTGTTGCCCCAGTACTGGCTGAACAAGCTGGGATGCTTCTAGTTGCATGCTGGGGAAATCATGCCAGAGCAAACCAGGTTTTCTTAATGGATTAACTTTTTCATATTTAGTACTTTTCTGAGAAGTTACAGCCATGTTCATTTGTCTAAGAGTCCTGAAGGATATTTGCTATAAAATCATGCTTATATCAGTTGTAATGTTTAAAATATTAAATAGTACTAATAAATTCAGAGATGGGAGACCAATAAGGAAACAAATGTACTTTTCCGATTGGTGGAAATTTTATTTGACTGTTGACAATAGTTATATACCTGTAAAGGTCGTAAAGGGCTTTTATGTGACTAAAATTTGTCCGCAGCCATAGACATGTGGACCTCTTTGACATGTCTGGCGTGCTAACCAGTTCTGTGACCCTGTGTTTTCCATGCAGTCTTAAGCCTGACCCTTATTGATCTGCCGGGAATCACTAAAGTGCCAGTAGGGGATCAGCCTCCAGACATTGAGCAGCAGATCAGAGACATGATAATGCAGTTCATCTCCCGAGAGAACTGTCTGATCCTGGCTGTGACTCCAGCAAACACTGATCTGGCCAACTCGGATGCCCTGAAGCTGGCGAAGGAAGTGGACCCTCAGGGTAAGCATGATCCACTGCCACTTTGTGTTCTCAGTGGAAGAACGTAATTGGAAGTAATAGACCGACTCGTGTGTGAAATTTCATAATTAATAATATGTCATATAGAGGTATATGTATACGTTCTCATGCATATCTTCATTCTATGTTCAACACTGCTATAACTGTTGGCTAGCTCAGTATTGTTCAGGTAATGTTGCTGCAAAGGCATTTGAAAAGTTTTGTTGGTATCTCTTATGAGCAAGTGCAGCAGTGCCTGTCCAGGGATTTTTGTAGTGCCAGGCAAAATGGGCCGTGGTGCTGAGGGGATTTCTAGATACCTAAAAATTTTATACAATCGTATTGTAGGGATGCTGAGCCTTGTTCCAGGGATTTGAGGAACATGTTTCAGCAATTATGCTCCCTTTGTTTCCAGACCATAACTTGAGTTGTAGCTGGTAATGTGTGATACAAGCTTTGAGAAGATCACATACCTGTTATTATATAATTGTTCTTCCTGAATCTAAATGATTCTTCAATAACTTTTTCCTCCTGCCTGCACCCTGGTCAGGCCTTAGGACCATTGGTGTGATCACAAAATTGGATCTGATGGATGAAGGAACAGATGCAAGAGAAGTTCTGGAAAACAAACTGCTCCCTCTTCGTAGAGGTGAGAATGTTAAATGGCCTGTATTCTTTGCAATCCAGAAAATGGTTTGGACAAGGGTGGTATTTGGGAGTCCTGGAGATGAATCAAAGGTTACGCTGGACTTGATGAGTTCATTGCTTTTATAGTTATCTCTCCATCAGACGTAAAAGATGGCTGTGCTGCAAGTAAAATAAGCTTTTTTCTGGACCTGGAAAATACACTGCATATTCCAGAGGAAGCAAGAAATGTCAGCATGAGTTTTTAGCCAACTGCTTTCTTCTCTGCCAGGTTGCTGTTGCTTGTAACAAAAGAATCTTTTTTTTTTGCATATGACAGAAACAAGCACCAGAGCTTTGGTAATCTCACTATAAACCAAGTTATGATACCTTCCAAAATTTTCCATGTGATTGTTCTGGCAGCTACTGCCACAGTTGCTCATGCTCGTAATAATATCAAGAATTTTGGTTCTAGTTATAATTTATTGATGAGACTACAATCTCCTCCCATGGAGCATGTCAGTCCAACAAATGAGAAGAAATTTCTTAATATCATTTATCTATGTAGACCTGTTTGTGTGTTTTGATTTTGTTTTGGATTTTTTGTTTGTTTATTTTTGAAGTGGTTTCTTTGGGATTCTCCTGAGGTTCAGATATTTCTCTGTTTGAACTAATAATTTAAAAGGAAGTGTATCTATTATACCTAAACAGAATGAACAATTTAGACAGCACTAAGGTAAATAATGGTAACCAGCACTACTGGTAAATAATATAAGAAATGCCTAAATTGGAAAGTTTTGTTTGAACCGAGACAGTTTAGTTGTATTTAAGATGAATTCAGCAGTTCAGGCAGTAGCTGCATTGATTTGCCCACTGGTTTTGTGTTCTTTCAGGCTATATTGGTGTTGTAAACAGAAGCCAGAAAGACATTGATGGGAAGAAGGACATAAAGGCAGCTCTTCTAGCAGAACGGAAATTCTTTCTTTCCCACCCATCCTACAGGCACATGGCAGATCGGATGGGAACACCCTATCTCCAGAAAGTTCTAAATCAGGTAAAACCTGAAGCCTTTGTGGTGAAAGGCAGCTCTATAACTATAGGGCCAGTATACAAACCTTATCAAAATGTGTGTTGGTCACTGGACTTCACTCGTTCTTTCCTGCTTTTAATGCTTTTAATTTGCACAAGGTGAAAACAAAGCTGTATGTTACATGTACCAGGTTTTGGAAATTTGCCTACTTTGGTAGGAACTATTGACCTTCTGTTGCTTTTACTGTGTGTAGAATGTTATATAGGGGAAGATCTGTGTAAGTTTTGTCCTTAAGATATTGAGGACCTATTAATGTTTGTGGTTTCAGGTATTATTTCAGTTTCTCTGTATCCACAAGGTGGTGCTCCAGGGAAACTCCAGGTTTTGTGCCTGCTATCAGTCTGCTGAACAACTTTGAATTTATGTGTTTTGCTATATGACATTCTAAATTTATAGCTTGTCTGATTGGGGTTGGGAAGAGGGTTTGGGGCATAGTGCAAGAAGTCCAGTTTGGTTTTCATTGAAGAATGGGTGCACTGCATGAGAAATTTATGGCACAGGTAAGACATTGATAGTGCTGTCCAAACACATAAAAACATATATATGCAAAACAAATGAAGTGAGTTAAACAGAGATCTGGTTCATCGCTTTTTCCTCTCCTTCAATTTATTTTCTGATATTTTATGCATATCTTCAGAAATTAAAACTGAAAGTATTGAGTGATAGAACCTTTTTCAACCAAAAATTAAGTGTTTAGAAAAGGTAAAGTTATATTGTCATTATTATGAGGGCAAGATCTCTTCCCTTTACTGTACTTTTGCACAAGGAAGCACAAATCACACGGGAAAGCACCAAGGCACTACTCTGATGTCTGTCCTTTACTCCACCTCTGGAGTGAGCTCCATCAGTGGGATGTGGATGCTCCGCATCTCTTTCTTGTCCCGCATTGCCTTGTGGCTGTAAAGGAGTTGTTGTGTTGAATGATTGTGTAGGGAATTGGGGAACACCTTTAGGAAACCCAGCAAATGGGAGCGCTGGCATCAGCACCGAGTGATGAGAGATCATTTCAAATGACGTGTAATTGTAACTTCTTTGTGTGTAACTAGGCAGGTATGGAGTAACAGGGCCCAGTGGGTGAGAGGACAGAGGAACTTGTTGAGCCTCCTTACAATGTGTATGCACGAGGAATATTGTATTGTTCTTTAACAGCCTCCACTGCTTCAGAGATCAAAAGGAACTGCACTGGTCATGGCTGATAAGCTTGGCAACCAGAAGGAAATGGTTGTGCTCCTGCTTTCATCTTTATTAACAGTATAAAAGGACTTCTGTTTGCTTTTTAGCAACTTACCAATCATATTCGGGATACTCTGCCAGCCTTCAGAAGCAAACTCCAGAGCCAGCTGCTTTCTATAGAACATGAAGTAGAGGTCTACAAAAACTTCAGACCAGAGGATCCTACCAGAAAAACAAAAGCACTGTTGCAGTGAGTGTCTTTTGTCTGCTTTTCCACTTTGTATAGGTTTGTTTCGCTGCTTTATTTTTCTTTCCAATGGGTTTAAATCTACAGATTAGGATATGGTTAAGATTCTATATGCAAACTCCAAAGAATTCTATGTTTGATATTCCTAAACAGTTTATATACTCTACAGTTTCAGGAGCTTCCCTTAAATTAATTTTAGTAATTCTAGAAAAGAGAGAAAGCAGAACAAGGCAAAGGTATAAAGATGGGCATCATAGATGATCAAAGGTAAGGAGCTGCGTCTGATGGTATGGACACATTCTTCTGTCTGCCAAAAAGATGACCTCAAGGAAGGGAGAGACATTGTGTTCGAAACCTGTTAAGATGAGGAGGCTGGAAGGGGAAAAGGAAATGCTTCTTTTTCTCATATAAAAAATTGGCTTTCCGAAAGAACTCAAAAAAGATCAAAATTAATCATAGATGGTAGTCCTTCATGTGCTGTGCACCCAGGGAAATTCTTGGGAACTATTGTTGTAAGTCCTGAACTAGAAAGCCTTTTTGTTGCTGATGTCACTGGCTTGGATTTCATCCACAACGTAAGTCAGACTGATGAAACTTTGATAACACTGTTGTAAAGAGTTGGAACAGAGGTAGCTGTTCCTCCGACTTTGATTCAAGTGGTAGTGGAATCAGGGCCCTTTCTTGACTGTGGATTTAGCACTACGGAAAAAGGCCAGTGCTGACGTTTCGGATTGAACACCAGTTGGCACCCGCTGCCTCCTTGCTTTGGCTGTTTCCAGGGATGCTTGGTACTGGTCTGCCACTTTTGTTGTCCTTTTTTTTTTTAAATTGTAGCCTTCTCCAGCCACTTTTGTGTTCGTATGCAATTAAAATGTACCTCTTAGAACAGAAAGCATGCAGAAAATTGGGATTTTTTTTTTTTTGTGTGTGTGGTGGTCTGCCCTGTTGAGCTCTGCAGTTTCTGTGACAGCATCTGAATAGGGATGCACTTTTCTATTCAAATACATTTGGTATTATAGCTTAAATGTCAGGACTCTTGTTTTCTTATCCTACTGAAAAGACTGCTATTGCTTTTTCTTCTTAAAAAGATAAGAAAACATAAGTAATAGCATGATCTAAATTTTTGTGGTCATTGATAAAACATGAATGTAGCCTGGTACCCTGCTGTATTTGTAGTTGCTTTATTATAAAGTTTAATAAACAGTGCTTAAAAAACCCCAGTACACAATGTTTATGAAGAAAGAAAATAATACCCTGTGCTATGTCCTGCAAGAGAGAAGGGATGCAGGGAGATGTGTGTAGGTATGGATTTTATGGATTGGCAGCTTGGCTGAATCAGTTGTTGTTAAAAGATACTTTTGTCAATATGTTTTATCATGCATTAGCATTCAGCAGGACTGAGGTAAGTGTAAGTACTTGACATACTTCAATGGTTGTTTGTTCTGTTGTTGTTTTTTTTCACCCCTCCTTTAAAATTCAGGATGGTACAACAGTTTTCAGTGGACTTTGAAAAAAGAATTGAAGGATCAGGAGATCAAGTTGATACACTAGAACTTTCAGGAGGTGCCAAAATCAACCGAATTTTCCATGAACGTTTTCCTTTTGAACTAGTGAAGGTATTTATTCATCTTGCTGATGTGTTTTGTGTTTTATTTATGTATTCTTATGTTCATACTGATAACAGTATAGCCAAGAAAAGGTCTAATTGGAAGAACATGCTCGTAAGTGTGGAAGAAATTACATGAAGTTATATTTGAGACATTTGGCTTAATTTCTCGGATTGGCTACTGAGACAAGCTAAGAATTCTGAAGTATGTGAATTAGAGTATAATTATAGTCCCAGTTCATACAAGTTTCTGTGCTTTTCTTTTGTTTTATCACAAATGGCATCTTTCTTCTGGTTAAATGGGGCAGACATACAACTCCAGTTGGTAAATTTGTTCTCAGGTAGCTAGTATCTATTAAAATCAGTCATGGAAAACAGCTGATTTCTGTGTGTTTTACTTCCTGTATTCAGTACGTTAAACCAAAGTCAGCTTTCAATCCTACACTTTCATGGTGAGAGGTGGAGCAGGGTAGGTCCCTTTCGACCCAAATCATTCTCTGATTCTGTGATAGCTGGGCTTAAGTAATGACCCTTTCATTTGTGACAACGCTGACTTCTCTTCTAGCTAGCTGATTTTCAAGAAACTTAAAGAAAAGCTTTGTAACTTCGTAACTGGAACAACTCCTCTCTTACATTTGTTTGAAAAGCAGCAGAGTGGGAAGGAGAAGGTAAACAGCATAATCACAGAAGTTGCACCACTTCAAGAAACCAGGCTTAAAAAGAAAGTGGCACCTTCCAAATTCTGTTTCTGGCTTACTCTATCAACTATACAAAATCATTCCAGCGGTTTGTGTATCTGGAATGGAAGGGTGTGTGATTTTCAACAGTCCTTACTGCTGCCTGTAGCCTTAGTGTTAAAATGTTTTAAAATACTTATGCTTTGTTTAGTGTAATTAGAAATTACTATTTTGACAGTTGAAATTGCTCGTCTTCTGAGAGAGGTAATATTTTCTGTTTTATTAAAAACATCCCCTCATGTCCTCTCACATGCCGTTGTTCCTCTAGATGGAATTCAACGAGAAGGAACTGCGGAGAGAAATAAGTTACGCCATCAAGAACATACATGGTATCAGGCAAGTGCTCCCATGTTTTCAAGGCCAGTCACATCATACAGGTGTAATATCTTTGAAAAGCATTGCTTACAAGCTTTGGTGTTCTTTGTGTTTTGGAAAATGTTCCTTGTGTTCCTTCATTAGTAAATTCTCAAAAGATTCACACTAGTAGTTGAGGTGCAGTATTTGAGCTTTTCTTGCCTCATTAATGGAGAGGTCTCGGTTTATGGTAGTGAATGATAGTTTGGGGCATGTTTTTATGGTTTGGTTTTTTTAATACAATTTATCTGCCAAGGTAGACCTTGGTGAGCAGTGCTGGAGGGAGAAGTAAGGCCCATTTGTTTAGAACTGGCTCTGTGAGGTACCTCTTAGAGAGGTTCATATACCCTGCAGCAACCAACTGTGAAATTCTCCATGTTGCACTCTGAGCGACAGAACCACATTTCCTGGTGTGACTGAAAAGTGCAGCTATAGGATTCTTATGGATTTGCTATGCAAAAAAACCCAAACTTCCTTGCATGACGTTTTTATTGCTGTCTTACATATTTTTTTATGTCCACAGAACAGGTTTGTTTACTCCAGATATGGCGTTTGAAGCCATTGTTAAAAAGCAGATAGTCAAGCTGAAAGGACCTTGCTTAAAAAGTGTGGATCTGGTGATGCAAGAGTTAATCAACACTGTCAAGAAGTGCACTAAAAAGGTAACTTGCACATAGATCTGGTAACATAAGTAAATGTAATGGTATGGTAGATCATGTAAAGCCTGTCTTGCATTTTGTGGTATCACAAGAGATTTCTGATCCAGTCACTTGATGTATTGAGTAAGACTCTCACATAATCACGTCTACAACTCTCTCAAAATAACGTAATGATGGAAAAGTTAACTTTTTTGAATCCTTTGTTTTCAATCTTATAATGGGAAGTGTTTTTGAGTCAAGAGATGTCCTCAGTTTCCTCTTTAAAACCATGTTTTCACTTCTTAGCTAAGAGGCTGCTTTCACCTGTCCATCTGTCTGTCCCACCAGCTCAGTGCAGGGTACCCCCCAGCACCAAGTACAGGAGCTGTTCTGGGATGTGAGCACAGGTGCGATGAAGTTGCTGATGAATATCCTGTCACATCCTCTGCATTTTTCTAAATAAAGCAAGTTTTTAATACTGATGAGCAGGCCTAGGAGATATTTCTTAAAACAGGAAAGGCAAAGATTGTAGAGAAGCAGATTCACTGCTATATTTTGAATGGAGTTTCCAGATTTTTTTCACTTTTGTCAAAGTTTGGAAGATGTGTCACTTGAATTAATTGTGCAGATACTTTTCCTGATGGTATTGGCCCAATTTACCTTTGTATTTTGCTGTTCATTTTTAAGCATTGTCATGTAAAGATTTTACCACAAGGTGGAGCCTTTAAAGAACAAGAAATTTGAAAATTATTTAAAGTGCCACTCTGGAATTAGAGTGAAAAAGAGAGAAACCTTCACCCCAAGGCTGATAGGCTGCGTTTTCATATGTACTAAGTGTCTTTTCATTAATGTTGCATGGAACAAAAGAACAGAAACAATCCAAGGGTTTAGGTCTCTCCAGTTTCTCTGAGGAACAGCAAGTAGGGCTCACTTTGCAGTGTGGGTAACTTTTAGCCCAAGCATTATAGTATTTGCCAAAGAGGAAAGCTGGAGGCTCCCCCGTTTGTATTCCACCGAAGTCACCCTGCAGGTGCAAATTTCTGTTGGTTTTTTTGTTTCAGTTGGCAACATATCCAAGGTTGTGTGAGGAAACAGAAAGAATTGTTGCTGGCTACATTCGTGAAAGAGAAGAGAAGACCAAGGATCAGGTGAGAATATGCAGGAGATTAACAGTTTGGAGAAGTGTGTAAAGGAGAAAAGGTCTTAGGTACAAAGTGCAGCAAGACAGTGAAAGATTTTTCTTTTTTAACAGGCTGCACATTTAGAGAGGGAGAAACATTGCTTCTCTCTCTACCACTGAGCTTTGACAGAGGAGACTGAAATGGTTACAAAAAGGTTAAGTAGTGGCTTCAAGTAGCACTGGCTTGTTCTTGTGCCAGTGTGCCATCTTCTTAGCTGCCAGGACAGCTGTTTGTGGTAAATCAATTCGTGATTAAACAACTTCCCACAAAAATAGCCAGCCTTTTTTCTGCTTTGTTTCCAGGTGTTTTTCATGTACCCATGCCATGTTCTAATTACAGTGTGTGCTGGATCTCACAACTAATCGTACTGGGACTCTTGCAGGAGTGACAAGCTTTCCTTCAAGGTCAAAAGAAGTTAAAAAAACCCCAAAAATTCAGAGAAACTTGTATAGAGCATTCATCACCCAGCTAAGCACTCGAAATTCAGGGAACTGCAAAGCTTAGATTACATATGAGAAAATCCACTGGAAGTGGAAACAGGGATTACTGTCTGGAGAGCGCAGTGTGACAACAGGAATATTGGGAGAGGAAGAGCTGGGCAGACCTCCTAGTTGTTCTGGACTCCTGGCTCTGTAGTCCTGTCTCTGTACAAACTAGAGAGCTGTGCAGCACATCCTGCTTCTCTGCCTTTAATCTCTGCTGCAAATGTAGTCTTAAACATAATTGAGTTTACTTGCTGGGCTTGTGCTTGCAGGGAGTTGTAGTTAGAACACTGTTGTCTCAAAATTTGGGACAAGATGCAAGTTACTTAGGATAGTTGAGTTTTGTTTTCCCATTCTTCATTGTGTGCACATACCTGACTATTTCCCAGAACCAAGCACAAAATATCAGCTTTCTGTAAATGCCAAGAACTGGCCAAATAAGCTATTGTCACATATTCATAGCATTATTTATGCTATTAGCAGTTCTCATTAATAAATCAAAACAGTAGTGAGGATATTTTCAGAGGTAAGAGTTAGACCCAGATCCCCACTAGTTTTTGCTCTGAGTGAGGCACCTAATATCTTCTGGAAATGGTGAAGAATTTGGGAATGTTGCTATGCTTGAGGAGCTGTACAGGAATAATGCTATACGCTTCGAAGAGATGAAGTGTTGCCATTTGGTAGCAATAGGTTCCTTCCTTGCTCCCTGCTGATACATGGAAGCCTGAAAAGATGGGGGGAAAGTGCAGTCTTCTGTTCCAGAAGCTGTTGAAGAGTGGGAGTGAGCTTTTGCTGGTATTTTGGCAAGTTTTTTCCTAGTTACATTATCAAGTTTGAGTCAAATTCTCTGTCTGGGTTATTGAAGGACTGGCAAGTGATAAGGACACAGACCATTCTGTTATTTCATGGGTAGCCCATTTCTCAGTCCAGGTGTGCCCGCCAGAATGACAGTCTGGTGCCTGGGCCGTACATTTTCTGTGCCAGGTTTAGCTTACCCATCGCTTCTTTGTGTGGCACATAAAGAAAATGGAGGTACCTGGATTTTAGGTTTACAGTTCGGGTTCCTTGCTGGCTTGGCCGGAAAGCTACACATAGACAGAATTTTGCTTGACTTGCAAAACGTAGAGCTAGACTCTGTTATATAATCATTAAACTCTCCCTGCCCACGTATGATTGATCTTAATGGAGTGGACAAGGGCCAAGAGAGTGAAAAATTAGGTCTGTCAGGAAAAAAATAGGAAGAGGGAATAGTTCTTCTGTAGTCTAACTTATTAAACAAGCACAGAAACAGAAGTAGTGGAATTTAGAAAATATTGGTTTTGGCTTGAACAGTTGTTAAAGCAATATTCAATAGCGCAGAGAACGCAGAAGTTCTGGGGTTTTCTCCCTTCCTTTTCTTTAATCTTCCTTTTCCACCTTACCCATACTTTTTTCTCTCCTATTTCTCTTAATAGATGCTGTTGCTGATTGATATCCAGGTTTCTTACATCAACACCAACCATGAAGACTTCATAGGCTTTGCAAAGTAAGTATATAGAGACCTTGTTATAAAGGCACTGTCAGGTTTTTTTGTTTGCGCTTTTTTTTTTTTAAATTAAATTCAGAACGCAAGTCCTGCAGTGTTGAACTCCTTCCCATTTGTAGGGGAGTCTTTACCCAGTTCATGAGCCTGGTTTCACTGAAGCCGAAGCTCCTGTCTTGCTCTGGAATCACGCATATCTCTGGAAGCAGCCTTGGCACATCCATTTCAGGACCACAGAAATGCATAATATTGGTGGTCTTTCCACATTGTTGGTAGTGCATATTTTGGGAGCTGTGATTCCGTGTGAAACAGTTTTGCTCCGAATAATGGATGTCACTGAATTCTAAGTGTGCCTGCTGTTTGGCTGTAGAGAATAATAGTAGCAGAATTCCCTGCAGGGCCTGGTTTGACGTTCTCCTCGCTTAATTGAAAAGGCTGTGAGAATATTCTCCAGAATGTTCTCCCTCAGTTTCCAGCAATTTGTGCCTCAGGGACTTCATACCAACATTTTGACACTAGTAAAAACATTAAAGATGTCTTCACTCTTTGAAGAATAAATGTTCCTTCCGTCATATTCATGCCGTATTTGCCATAACAGTGTTTGGAATCACAACACGTTTTGGCCATGTGGGATGCTGGCAACAGTTTGGCACCACAGTATGTATTTTACCCTGGCTGTTCTAGCTTGGCACTGTGAAACAAGGTCCCTGTCTTTGGCCATATGCCTTGAGGGTTTAAAACATGGAGTTCAGCAAGTTGAGAAGGGAGAAGGCAAAGCCAGGTGCTATTTATGTGTTTGCTTTGAGCAACTTTCTCTAGAATTGTTTGCAGGTCCTAGATATCTTTATCAGTTCTCTTGACAAATGACAGGATGTTGTAGGAATGGTAGGTGGCCTTCTAGAGGTCAAGATAACAACCTGCTGCTATTTACTTGCCTTCATCCTTTTCTGACAGGAAAAAGCCTGCTAAAAACATGCCATATATATATTCATGGTGTGTGTTGTGACCTTGGGAAGTCACATAGACCAACCTCCTGCTCAGAGGAGGGTCAATGTTGAGTTCAGACCAGGTTACTCAGGGTTTTGTCCAATCAGATGTAGAAAACTCCCAAAACTGGAGACTCTCCAGCCTCTTTCTGCAGCCTATTCCAGTGCTTGCCTCTTCTGACTGTGAGAGGACTTCTCCTTGTGTCATTTTGGAATGTTCCATGTTTTATAGTATTGGATTCTGGAGTGCTAGGTGTATTTGAAGCTATTTAATTATGTTTTCCCCCTGGAAAAATTCCCCTCATGAATGCTGCTGCTGCCTGTAGTTCAGTCCATGGTCCTCACTGCTGTGTCTTTTCCAAGGTGTTGCAATGCCTGAGTTCAGTTTCTTGGGAAAGCTGCTTCCTCTTTTGCCAGTTGAGATCTAGAATTCCCCAGCCCCTGTGCACAGGGTGTAAGCAGATAACAAGTGACTCTTCACTTAAGTTCACTGTTAAGTTTAAGGAAGGGTTGCTGTAGGTTGAAATAGATGGGAAAGAAAGTATCCTTGTTGACTTGTGCTCAGTTGAAAGACAAAATTTAGATAGCAAAGAAGAATTTAAAATGTATTAATTTATGAATTAAACAGGAGAAAAAATTGTTTGAAACTATAAGCATATTATTGTTATGTCAGTTATGTTAGAACTTGAAAATCAATAATTTTTGAGCAGCATGAGGGATTCTCCAGCATCTGAACTTGCTGGACTAGAGATTCCCCAGGTTCCCTGGTGTTTCCTTCCCTTGTCTCTTGTGCCTGCAGTGTTTTAAGAGCGTGAGTCCTGTGAACCTTGGTCATAAGAATGAGGCCACAAGACATTGCAAACTACCTTGCAGCGTTGTAGGGCCTGAGGCAGGTACAGTGAGACTGCCTTGAAAGGGATTTAGGAATGCCAGTATTTAGAACAAATTTGCATAGTTATACTATTATGAAATCTTAGAATATTGTTTGTCTCATTTAGCAGAACAAGTGGTAAAATTTTGATGTTGGGTTTGTTTCTAGTCAGTGTAACTCAGGTATAGCTGCATGTTTCAGTCTACAAAAGGAGTAATTTGTGTTTAGAGCAGTTAATAGAGGACCAATTGCTGGGCTGTTTCTTAGTATAATGTTAAAGGTTTAATTAGCTTTCTTAAGCTGATAATATTTAAAAAAAAACCCACAAAAAATAACAATGAGGTTTCCTAAAGCTATCTCAGGTATGTTTTGGAATTGTTGATGGGTTAGTGCTGTGTTTTTTGTGTGCACATTATTTAATCATAATTTATGCACCAAAGCTTATGCATCTCAGACAATGCACCAGGGGCATGCAATGTTATTTGGGCAAAAGGATCCAGATGATTGAGAGGTAAATGCAGTGAGTAGGCACTTGGAATAAAGATCCTTGTGGATCTTCTCACAGATAGCATGGGGACTGCTAGCTTGATATAGTCTGAAGGGCAAGATCAGAATTTGGAGCGCGTGGAGTTTGGTGCTTCAGCAGTTCTGTGGAGCAGCAGCTCTGCACAGTAGCAGGATTGGCCTGTAGGCTCTGATCCAAGCATGTCTTTCTGCCTTTCTCTTTCAGAGCAATGTTTGTAGCTGATCTAATATATGGATGCCTTTTTCTTCAGTTAATCAATGCCTGGTGAAATGGTATAATCTAATCCAAACAAAACTTCCTGTTGCCAGTGGCTGCTCTGGTGGTTGAGGAGCCAAAGCCTTCTCTCTGGATGCTTTTCTTCCTCTTTCCAGCAACATTTTAATTCTGTGGCCTAACACAAACCAGCACATAATGCAAATGCTTTTAGAATTAATGGCAACTTGTTTCGTTTTGAGACAGGAGTATGTTTTGTTTCAGGAACTGGGATTACCCAAGTTCAAGAATAGAAAAAATTATTTTAAATATGGTTTAATTTCAAATGTGCTCTATTCTTATATAATTTCAGCTTGGAACCAGCTTTGTGACGGCTTCATCCATTGGTTATATTTACACCCTCAAAGTGCATATAAATATTAGAATAATATCCAAAACAAACTGTCAAGACAAAACTATTAAGGAGCCTCCAGCAGGGGAGGATTTTGTTGTACTGTGCTAAATAACAGAAATGGCTTTTTGTCTGTTCTGAATATTTATAGAGGCTAATGTTTCCAAAGTTACCCACATGAGCCATAATTTCTCTGTGCTTTTAGTAACCTTTACCAGTCCAAGTAGGATGTTGTTACAAAGGATATGATTAGTAGGAACTGTCTGCTGTGCATGTCCCTTCTGTTCTAAGCAGGCAAATAGAAGCAGGTAGAAAAGCAGTTGAAATATGCACATATATGCAATGATTTCGCTGTTTGTCTTTTGCTTTGGTTTTCTAGCTTTCTCTGCTGGAATCAAAAGTAACTATTGCTGCTAAAATCTGTTCCTTGGGAACTGGCTTAGTTCAAGTTTCTTCAGTGTAACTCTTTTCCTCTGCTTCCCTTAGTGCCCAACAAAGAAGCAGTCAGGTTAACAAAAGTGCAGTGGGAAATCAGGTAGGCACCTAACAGAGAATGGATAATGGCATGTGCAAGTTAATCCAAGCTGTTTGGTTTTCTTTGCTGCGTTTTTGTGTTGTATCGTTTACCATTTCTGCTTCAAACATACATAAAACGTGTCATAATGGCCTTGTTTTTCTGAACTTCTCAGCCCACCTGACTTTCATAGTTTTCATCATTTATTGTTTAGTATTTCTGCTACTGCTTGCGCTGCTGGTCAGCATCTCCCCTCCCATGGCGTTCAGTGCATTGAATCTCTCACCTTACACATCAGTGTGTTTTGTCCTTAACTGCAAACTTGTGAATTTCAGAACCCAAAATGCTGGTGAGTACTTGCTTTTGTGTGCTTTGTCATAATGTTTTCCTAGTTCTCATGTGTTCACAGCTGAACAGCAGCGAAGGGCAATTCAGCAAGCAAAAGTGGATTTGCCTTTCCCTCTTCTGAAACCTTCATGAAGTTGCTGACTATGTACCATAGGCCTTTCTTGAAGTAAACAAAGAATAACTGGTTGATGGTCTCAGATTAATTAGCACTTTCACTGAGATTCAATAATGAAATTAGTGGCTTGTTTCTTTTTGTCACATGAGAATATAGGATTGGTTCTGCGAGATGCTTGGGGCTCCTCAGCTTTGCTTCTTTGTTTGGTTTTGTGTGGGCCAGGAGTTCTCAGAACTTCTCAGGATCAGTCCTCTGCTTAACATGAGATAAAAATAATAAAAATGCTACAACCTGGAGAGTTTCTGCTCACTCTGAGGGTTTTGCAAAGTCTTAAACAAAAAAAAAAAGTGTTATGGAACTAGTACATGCTTTAGAAGGAAATGAAACATTTTAGTAAAAATAAGACTGTGACATTTTGTATAAATAATTACCAGTATCAAACATCTTCCTGATGTTTTCGTGTGCAATTTGGTCAAACAGTGCTCAGGAGGTGAAAGGTCAACATTTTCAAATGTGACCACTGAGTTTAGATCCCTCAGGTCATAAACCTGAGGTTTCAAACAGTCTCCTATTCTGCTGATTTTGTAGGACAAGAGTTCTTGGCATTTTCTGAAAGTCCAGTTATCTATTTAGGGCTAGAAATTCAATCTCTTCCTCCCACCAAGAAATGGCCAGTTATTTTCAAGATGCTACTTAAAATAATCCAATAATTTCTTGGATGTGGTGGTCCCCCACAGCCTGACCAGCATGAGTGGCATTTTTGATGTAGTATATGGTTTGGATTAAAATGGAAAAAAACCCTGGAAGGTCTAAACACTGAAATGGCTTCAAAGATGAGTCTCTCCCCTCTGAGGAGAGATTTCCTCCTTATCTAGCTGTGCCGGAACATGTGTCAAACACAACAACTGTCATCACTTTGGAGTGTCCCATAAAAGGAAAGTCGGCCAATTACCTTACTCTTCAAAAATACACAAATAGAATGAATGATTTTTTAATTAAGTGAATGTTTTCTCTCTAAAGAAGTGGAGAAAAAGCTCAGCTTTTTAGATTTGATGTTGAGACTTGATTCATTCTGGTATAAAGGACTTTGCTGAACCTTTTATTTTAGAGGTAATAAACAATTGCTTGTAAGTAAATTGTTTGGAGTTGAAAAGAATGAGAAAATGTTTCTGAAATAAAACTTCACTTTTGCAATTTGCTATTTCAGGGAACCAATCTACCGCCTTCAAGGCAAATTGTACGAGCTAAGTTCTGTAAGCTTTATTGTTGCTTTTTCATTTAGCTTCTCAGAGGGCAAAGTTTGTCTCTAACTCACTGGTTTGTTGAATACTTGCTACTAAACTATTTAATGTTAAGCTGTCTTGTCTGTAACACTTCCTCAACAAAGTACAATTGCAGTTCATCACTTAACTGCTACTAACCTGCTGGTACAAGTCTGAACTAGTATAACTTAAAATATTGTAGAAAACTTTGCATAGAATTAATATTTTTATAATTTACTGAATTTCTGAGACTAAAATGACTAATTGGTGTTATGTTTTATTATATAACTGGAAAGCAGTTTTTATCTGATGTGTCTCTATTCATAGTGAACCTCTTTTTGAAAGGTGGGCGAGTAAGTTTCTGGTAACCGAAAGGAAACATTAGCTCTTGTGTAAATGAACATGCTGTTTATGTGTACAGGTACTGTTCTTGTGTTTTGTTTATGTCACAGAATTACTTCTGCTAGAAAAAGTGAGTTTTATGAATGAAAATATTTAAAGCCTTTTTAGCATTCTTTTCAGAGCACCAGGAGGATCAATATATCATGGACAAATTCTATTCTAACCCACCTCATGAGTAAATAAATACGTGAATGTCTTTAATATTACTAATTAGAATTAATTGTCTAAACTGCAGTTAATTTTGTAACAAATTACTCATGGTTCAGTGATAGGTGCAAGAAATGAATCTCTCTATGGTTGTCATTTTTTGACAATGTCTGTGATGGAAACATACACTTTCCCAGTTTGTTGCCACATCATCAGATTTTATTAATTGTCATTTTAAACGAAACATGTTCAGTTATGGAGAAAGGACTAGGCAGCACTGATTCTGACAGGAATTGAACTGAATCCCTTGGGAGAGCAAGATCACCAAGTTTTCCCAAAGTAGTGGGATGCTCATTTGCAATCTGTTGCTTTTTCTTTTTAGTATCTTGCTGTGAACTGGAATGATGCAGATAACCATTAACTGTTTCTGTGTATCTGAGAAATAAGATGAGCACAGCAATACCTCATTTTTGGATAATAATGCCAATTCCTCTTAACATGTTTTTGCTCTTCTTTCCTCTGCTACTAATTTATCCTCTCACACTTAATCTTTGGCCTTTTTCTGTTTGTATTTTCTTTGCTACCGCCTGAGGTTTTGACCTGACTCCACAAAGTTTCTTTTTAAGCCACAGGTTAGTCTGCCTTCTAACTTGCTTGAAGTAATCAGTGTAATGCTTGGTTTTACACAGCACGCTAACAAGGTCTGGCCCCTGAAAGCTGACCCACTCTTAGCTGCGTATTTTGTGTACTGAGATTTGGTTTGTTGACTAATGTTTGAAGCTCCCCTTCATGATAAGGCTTTGAAGATGAAGTTGTCATTGCTTCATGTGCCAAATTGATACTCTGTGTGTGAGAATGCAAGACACTCAAATTATGGAGGATTATCTGTAATTTATATGAAATTCTGTTTTGTTTTACTTCTGTGGCAAAACCTGCTGCTGTATTTGAATTAGCCCCTGTAACTGGAGAAGAGGCTTAATGTGAACTGAGTTTCAAGTGATTTGGAGTTTTGGGTCTGAAGGCTTTGTTTGACCTGCCTCTTCCACAGTGTTACAGCAGCAGCCTGATTCACTTGTTCTGGACATGCGTAGCATTCAGACCCCATCTGTTGGCCTGAACTGTAGTGCTGATAAGTTACTTTTTCCTAGTAACCCCTTTTTTAGTTTTTTCTCTTTTAATCCTGCTTTGTAGCATACTTTGCTGCTTCTTTTCTTCAGCTATACTTAAATCCTGTTATCTTGCATGACCCAGGAAAAGAAAGTTTATGGAATTTTTTTAAAGCAACCAGATGGAAATGCAAACTCGTGCCATGGTCAGTGAGGTGGTTGTGAAAAATCATGACAAGGCTGTTGTCTTAAGAAGTGCCAGTATTTCTGCAAAGAGTTGTGTCCACGGGTTAACACACTCAAGAGTATTTCAAAATTTAGCATCATGAAAGGTGCTGCTTTTGAATGTTCACTTATCAAGACTGGAGGAGTATTGCTGTTTCAAATGGCCATCAGCTACGTATTTTTCGAGTTAAGATTCTTTCATGTTTGTCTTATTCACCTTAATCTTTGTTTACCTGTATTTGGAAGCACATTTAAATTTTTCACCACTGAGGCTTTTCCTTCAGTAAAGATTAAATTTTTCTTTAAAGCAGACATGTTTTTAGGACATTAGACATTTTCATTACTTTTAAGTTATGTAATATACTGTGCAGTGTTTCATAGGGAAGCAGTGTCACAAGATCTTAGGTCTACTCAGTATCAGAACAGATCTGGTCAGTTTATACTCTGACATTTGGCGAATTACAGTGAAATACTGTGTTAAGTTTCCCCTCTAGTATGTTGTAACTTCTTTAGTGAGATAATCTTCATAATTGAATCCAAAAAACCAATAGCTTGTAAGGATGCTTCACAGAGTTGTTTTTCCAACTTTTTATTCTCTCAGTGTGCTTACTGTTTGGTAATGCATGTTGTTGTGACAGTGACTGGAAGACAGGGCAGTACTGGGAATTGTGTGTGCAAAATTATTTCAACGGAGTTACCCAACACAACTTCAATAGAGTTAAGTTAACAAGTGCTGCTGCTGGATTGTTGGGGGAGTAGCCAGGCTCGTGATTTCACATTTGTATTTCTGTCTGCCCAGTCAGTCTCACTTATCTCACTTATCTTGACATCATTCTTCAAATACTTCTTTAGAGAATCAGAAAGTGTTCCATTTCTTTTACAACTACCTTATTTGATCTAATGCAGTGAAAAAGTCATGCAGCAATACATAAAATGTGCTTATTGTGTCAAATCCTGCTTTCCTGTTTTTCTGTGAGTGGTGGAGAGTAAGAACAACAAATATGATTTGGGTTTTGAGCAGCCGAACTATCGGAAAATTATTTCCTTCTGGCTTGTTTATGTGAATTCGTAGCCTCTAAGTTTCATTTTTCAGACACCCAGATTAGGTATCAGGATCCTGAAGGAAGGAACTGTCATCTCTTGTTCATCCTGTGCATGGAGTCCAACTACCGGTCAGAATATTGTCTTCGTGAGCTTCTGGCAATGCCCATATTTTTCACCTTCCTGAACTCGTGTCACTAATATCCGGTTTGCATGGAATGACATTTAGAAATGTGACAGAAAATATTGAACTGGATCTCTCAGATACAAACCAACCAGCAAATGAACATGAGAAAATAATGAAATGCAGTGCTTTCATTTTTCAAGCTGAAGCACTGTGAGACATACCTAACATAACAGTTTAAAAAAACCCAAAACAGTAACTTCCCCATCAGAGATTTTTTAACTTCAAAAGTATCTTTGAAAATCTTGGCTGCTTATTGCCCATGGAAGAACACTTATTTCTAAAATATGGCTTATTTTTTTGAGAAATTGGCTGAAGTCTAAGGTGTAATTCAGCTTCTGTGGAAAGTAAAACTGTGTTGCTTAATCTCACTTTATCCTGAACTCACACTTAGATCCAACATCTCCCTTCTCTTTGTTTCCAACACGGTGCTGAGTATTTTGCAAGTATAGCTTTTTATAGCTAACAGAATGTGCCTGGGAAACAGGAAAAATTCAATGAAAAGGACATGACTTAGCACACTAAGCTCATCTTCTCTCTCTTGATGTCCCCCGGAGCAGATTCCTAGTATTTCCTATATCCTAGTGCCCAGGATACTTCAGAGAACACAGTACCCTTTTTTCCCAGAGGAGTGTAGATAAACAGGTCTAGAAATCTGCACATTAAATGATATACCCGGGATATTACCGTAGGTTGGTGTCCTGCTCTTCATGCAGTGTAGTGTGGGAATGACAGCTGGATTCAATCCTCAGCACGCAGGATTTTTGAGGAAACAACTGGCAAATTCCTTCCTTTACGAGACAGTAACCAATGTTTGTATTAGCAAGTCAGCTTGTTTCTGTCCACACCCAGCGATGGTTCTGCATCCATGGGGAGATGTGTGGCACTGGAGTATGACAGTCTTTTGGACCTATGCAACCTAATGTAGTTCCTAAATTAGAAATATTAAAAACTTCAGTACTTCTTAAATGGCTTGCATAGTTCAGATTTTAAAACCTTGGCTTCGTCTGTTCTGAGACCTCTGCCACAAATGTGTTCTTGTCAAATGGAGAAAATTTGACTTATTAACATGTTACAGACCCTAAGGCAATGGTGAGGAGAAAAGCCTGGATGGAATAACTTCCCTTCCCTTTTGAAGTGTTCATCATGGATAAGGTTTCTCAACCAGCTACTCAGGTGTTTCTTACTGGTTTGCTTCTAGAAACAGCCTCTTTATCCTTACTGACAACTCTCTTTGGTTCTTTTACCCTCTCTGAGATGTGTCTCCAGACTAGTTTTCAGTAGCGTGCTGCCCCAGCTGCCTGTGCTTCCTGTACGTGGGTATGAGCTTTACACAGAGCAACACAGCATTTCCCATTGCAGACAGTATGGCCCGACAGCGTCCTCTCTCCTAGCCTCTGATTTCAGTTCCTTATAGGATGGGAATAGCCACCTTTGCTCACGTGCTGTGAAGTAGTGAGTGTGCTGTACAAATACAGCTCACCTCGCTGCAGAGCTAAGTTCAAGTGGATAGGGAGCCTTAATTTCTTTGCTTTTCCCACAAATTTGTTCCCTTTGCATTTTTATAGTTCAACGCAGGAAAGAAATAAATTAGAATTAGTTTGGTTCCACAGCTTATTTTGTGGCAGCTGCCTGAAGGCCAGTACACTGGCTATATATACATGTTGCTTGTTTCCTGTTAAAAGTTACTTCAATAAACATCATAAAATTAAATGAGGATTTGATGGGTAGTCAAGTTCTTATCAGTATGTTTCCCTGAACTTGCACTCAGACAAGCATTCCATCTGTTTGTACTCACTAATGCCCCTCTCCACTTAGGTTTTTGGGTTGTTTTTTTCCCCAGGGAACATGAATATTAAAAATACTGACCAACTTTTGTAGAAACCTTTGTGGAACAGGCAGTCCCATCCAATCTGCTTGTGCTGTACCCTTGAGTCCCTTTACAGGAGTCATGTCCAGTTCTCTCATTGCTTACTGAGGCTGCAGAACCAAACCATATTTCTTAGATGTTTTCTTACTGAAAATCTGGAGACTATTTTTGGATCTTCTGGGCTATTTTTACAGTGCTGGCCTGGTTGGTAGCAAGTGGGAAAACATGATCATCCTACTTGAAATGAAATTTACACTCCTGAATTATGTACATTTTCAATACAATTTCCTGCTTTTTCAGGTGGAACTTCTGCTCTCTGTTTTGGTTTAGTTATCATATATAACTTAGTCCCTTGCTCCGTGCAAAACCAAAGCTGTTTTTTTCAACGACTTGTTGAGGGGATTCTGAAGGGCTTCTCTGGGCACTTCTTTCCATCTCAATAGTTCAAAGACAAGTGCAGGGTGTTGCTGTGGGGTGAAACAGGACAGCTGAGGTCCCCTGCATCGGTGTGACTGGGGAGTGCTGTTGTCCAGAGTATGATAGGAAGGAATGTTTGCTTGCTCATATTTGTATTGGAAAACAAATGTTCCAGTGAAGTGGGAAGTTTCTATCCGATCTCTTAACAAGTTTTCATGATTATTCTCTCTTCTTGACCCTCTGGAGTTGTCTCATTCTTCTTAAGTTTTCTTTTATCCCTGTTTCTTTGTGCACGATGTAGCCTTCTGGCCTTAGTATTTAGAGGTATGTTGTTCGCATCTGTTCTTTCATCTTTGGCTTGTATCTCTTTTATAAAGTTCTGCTTTACCCATTTCCCACCTTATGAGAAGAAAATAGCTCTCACATGCCTCTCTTTACCACTTCCTACCTTAATTTTAAATGAACTGTAGAAGACCTCTCCACTTTGTCACTCGATAGAACCCATTCTGAAAATTCCCAGTGTGTGCCAGAAGCCACTCACTTTGCCAGTATCTAGGTGCTTTTCCTAACATCCAACTGTGCAAACGACCTTAACAATTAGACCAGAACAGTGTAGTCAGATATAAAGTTGTATGGACTTTTAAAATGTGTTGTTGTACAGCAAATAAATATCTTCAAGTTTTCACGAGCCTTAACACATTCATACTTGCTGTGAGTACAACATTCTGATAGTTAGGCTTCTCCCTTTCTCCAGCCTTTTGACTGAAAACATATTCATTTTATTACTTTCTTTTTGCATGATAGGAACCTGCAAAAACTCTTGAATTTGCCAGAGACTGAAAAAGCACACCTGTTCTTGTTTTATTTAGCAAGTCTTGATTTCAAAGAATGAATGCAGCAGCAGAACGATGTCAAGTGAGTAATGGACTAAACTTGTGCCCGACTGCACCTTTGCATAGGTCATCCGGAAAGGCTGGCTGACCATCAACAACATTGGCATCATGAAGGGAGGATCCAAGGAATACTGGTTCGTTCTGACTGCGGAGAGCTTGTCCTGGTATAAAGATGATGAGGTAAGGAATGAAGAACTTTTTACTACTGGGGGAAAGTACTAATTCAGTCTTCTGATACCAGCTTGAAATATTAAATCAACTTTTACAGACTTGAACCGAAAGATTGTTTTAAGGTTTTAGCTGTGTTCTTTGAATTTCTGTTCTGGTTCATGAAGAATGCTGACTGTATAAGACTTCTGTTGAAATGCTGATAATCATTACAGGGTGTTGTGTGGGGTGTTTTTGTTTGTTGTTTTCCTTTTTCCCCTCTCTTCCTGTGATTTCCACACATTGCTCTAAAAAAGAAAAAAGGAAAAAACCCAGGATGTTCTGAAATGTTGTGGATGTTTTCCTACGCCTGTTTGGGCTGCTCTTGCACATCTACTGTAAGCTGATCATGCATTGTCTGGGTAAAGTTACTTCTAAGAGTAACTACAGCAGTTGGTTTAATGATGACAATTCCTCTCCGTCCTCATATTCTGAGATGATGAAAAGCCTGTCCGCAGAGCTCTGTAGCTGTTGATATGGATTTTCAGATTTGACAAAAAATGTGCCTCTGTGGATGATCAGTAACTCTGAGGTGAGTAATGTGGGAACTGGAAAAAGCCTTTCTCTGGTGGAAAGGACATCCAGGTTGCTCACTTTGTTGAATATATTGGTAGGCAGCTCATTTGTTCCGTGTAATTACTTTTTCAACAATGTTTGTAAAGATGCACTGTATCCAAAACTCCAGCAGTATTTTGATGCTTAAAATGGGATTATTATGTGCACTATCAGATTTACAGTAAGGCCTTTGTGAGTTATTTTAAGGTTTGTGTTGGGTTTTGTATTAAAATTGGGCTCTGTTTAAAAAGAAATCTTACTATTTTCTGAAATCTTTTAAGGTTAAATATTTCCACAAAAAAATTAGTGACTTTTAGAGTGAACCAGTTCATTGGATGAAAGAGGCACAGGTAAAGAGGAAGTTTTAAATAAGCTCTATAACGTCACTCAAGGTTTCCATCTTAATCTAAGTAATAATCAAAACACTGGCTGATCCCAGCAAAACTGCACTGGTCAGTAGGGTTTGATTTGGGTTTTTTTCCCCAGTGTCAGTAGCTGTTTTGGGGTAGACCTTAAGATTGAAGGACAAATTAGGTTAACCTTGAAGATTTTGCCCTTTTATTTAAGTTTAAAGGGATTCAAATGTATTTACTGTAACAGGAAAACAAGTGCACGTCAGGCAGAAGGGAGGAGCCAAGGGGCAGGTGTCAGGACGGGAAGTTTTATTCCCAGATCGCTGAAATGTAATTTGAAAGAAATGCAAAAGTCACTTTATGAATTTGAAAATTTGAAGCTGCTGGTTTTTGTGATCTATCTTGAGGTTACTGGAACTTGCTTTCTTAGGTTAGGTACAGGTAACTGTAACTTAAACCAAGTGACGTGGCCAGGTTAACACCCCTTGCTGTGCTCTGTCTCAAACAGTCGGAGGTGCATCCAAGATGTGCTGTGGCAATTTTTTGCGCAGTTCTTTTAGACTTTTTTGAGTCTGATCTGTGTTTAATGTGAAATATAAAAATTTCTAAAAGTGCTAATAGCATGTCTCGTGCTACGTGACTCCAAAATAAGTCATTAGTTTTGATAGTCTGCTGGAAGGAGACACCTGGGAACCTCAGACTAGTGCATGGAAAGAAATGGTCCCTGGGTGATTGCCATATACATACTTTAAAATAATGTCTTAATTCCAAACAGTTATGTTTTCAGGGTCCTGAACATGCCCGTAGTCCATTCAGGCCAATACGGGATATCACTGAGGAATTTCTTGGAGTGGCAAGAGAAGATAATTGCACTGTACTATTCTGTGCTTTGCTGGTGGAAAAAGTTCCTCCTTAAATACAGATTTACTGTATAATTTGATTGTTTTTTCCTGGTAAAGACTATACAAAGTTATGCTTTTTAATTTTTTTTTTTTTTGTACCAGACTTTTCTCAGCAGGACTAAAAAATTTAGTAAGGTCTGTTTTAGCTACTTTTTGAAGGTCAAAGGCACAGCTTAGCTGTTAGGTTAGTCAGAAGTCAAGTGACCTGTTTCAGAAACAGAACTATGGGCTTTGAAAATAAAGAACTAAATACATGATCTCTTGGCTGAATTCCCATTTTTAGAATTGCATTTTGTCTCCTTAAAATGTTCTCCTGGGTTTCAGCTTGGTTTGGTGGTTGTCACATCCCGCTCTCAGCTGCTGACTGAACTGGCAGTGTGCGGGTGTGTTTCCCCACGGTGAGATTCACAGTGTGGGGATGTGAGAAGTGATACCCGTGTTTGTGTGTCTGGCTGTGCCCGGTGAGCTCGTGGGCAGTTCAAAGCCCCGTCCTCCCCGTGGGGCTAGTCACTGCTGCGTTGGAGACGGTGCAGACTCGGGTCTCACCTTTGTTTTCTTGTGCCTGTACCCCTGAGCAAGGAATGTTGTAGCAGCTTTGGACCAGAGAGCTCTGACAATGTACTTTCCAAAGCTCCAGTGCCCGCTGGGGCCTCCTCTCTGCCCCCTCTAGTGTAAGCCGAGACCATTTTCTATCTGGAATTTACTCTGAGATCAAAATCACTCTGAGTGCTACTGGTTGCTTGGTAGTGCCATTAGGAGGATGGAAATTGCTTCCTTTATTTGTGAGGTGCAGCTTTTATAAGTGATGAATGCATTTTAAAGCAAATTGCTTTGGCAAAAGATTTCAGATTTTGCTGTATGATATCAGTATTACAAAAGGAACAATTACTTTATTGACGTGGTTTTGTTGCTGTCAAACATGCAACAGGCTTTTATTCCTGATGAGAGGGACGCGGTGCCTAAGAGTGCTTTTTAGGCTTGTAATTATGGAAATATCAAGTTGATGTTCACGCAGTGTGTTTAAAGCAGTTACAGTATTAGTTCTGTGAGTACTAATCTGGATTAGTTTCTGATCCCGCATACAGTTGCTTGTGTTCATAACTTTGCTGTGTGACCAGTACTATGACTTTGTGCTTTTCCACTTACTTCAAGATGGAGCAAGGAAAATGCTGTGTACCACTCTGAGGCTGCTGTAAGTAAGTGCCAGGTTAGACGTGTATCTGTCCCGCAGATACAGATTTATTTCACAGAGTATTCCATGTAATCCCAGATGGAGTATTATAAGGCACAGCTACACACACAAATTATTAAATCTGAGTGTTTTAGCTTTCAGTTGTTACTGTCTTGTTAAGTAGCATTAACTAAGGTTCATTTGAGAGTCAACCTGTGGATACCAAGTTTGTGAATTAGCCACTTGTGCATTAGGATGAAATGGACTTTGGAAGTGTGGAATGCTTGTGAATCGAAAAGCTCTCTACTGTAAACAAACGGAGGCCATTTGTAAAGTTGTGGAGCGTTTTTACAGGGCATGGTCACAGAATGTGATTTTATTATTATTTCTAAAGCATCCAGAGATTTTACTGGCATTATTGGTGTGCAAAGGATGCCAAGCTGCACTCTAGGATTAGAACTTCTAAAAATGTGAAATTTATATTTATTGGGAAAATCTCCTTTGGTCTCATTTCCGAAGAAAATGTTTCCATTCTGTTTCAATAGGAAATGCTAGTATTGTCAACATCCAGTGACAATAGATGCAGTTTGTATTATAATTTCACAGTTTATTCCCCATTGTAAAATTACGTGAGATTTTGGGACCAAGATACAAAAATAAGTGAGGAGGTGAGAGAGTGGAAAGGGGAGAAGTTACTCTAAGGTCTGACACTCTGTATGTTTACCATATTAACTTGCCAGACAATAAGCTGCTCTCTGCTTCTGTGGCAAGCAGGAACGTCAGTGAGTTTTATACAGCAGTAACCTAATAATGCAAGTTGCTCAAGTTATGCCTGGGAAGTAAATGGAAGGACAAAACATACGTAGGTGCCGCAGAGCTGCGTATAAACAAAACTTACGGTTAGTGAGTTAATGAGAACAACTAGGAAAAGAGTACTATAGGAAGCACAGTAAAAATTTCAGCAGTGGGTTTTATTGTCGTTTATAGGCAGTGTTTGACTCTGGGTGGGTTGCTGCACGCGGCTTGGTTACTGACCGGCCGTCTGGGATCCAGTGACTCGTGGCTGGAGCTGGTGGTGCAGGTGCTCTGGGGTGGCAGAGCCGTGTCCCACTGGCGGCTGTTCCCTCAGGCTGGGTTGTCATGCGACTGCCTGTCTGTGCCTGCTGTACAGGTGAGAGGATGTTCTGCACAGCAAGTGTAGACAGGCAGACACATGACAACTCCGTCCAGCCAGTCCCTTGGAGCCATCACCGCTGGTGTGCAACACTTTGTACCAATCCACCTGGGGGGGGCTTGACTGGGGGGAACACACATAACAGAATTGAACTTTAAGGCGTTAGGAGCTGTAGAACAAGAACAGAACTTGATTTTATTCAGAGAAGAAGCATTTGGGTACATGAGTTATCATTGTGCTGACACATATCAGGGATGCGATTTCAACAGACTGGTCACACTAAACATTTGGAAAAGCAAATAGAACTGAAGCCATGGTTTATTTTATATGCAATTCATACACGGTTTTGCCTGCATATTGTACTTGCACATAGTAATTTAACCAGATGTTTTTACTCTTCATGGAAGCACAGAAATACTGAAGTTCAAGATAAAGGATATGTTTATACAGTGCATATTTTCTAGGAGCAGATAAGTACAATAATCTGGCATGTTAAAAATAAAAATCTTTCTGTATAAATGGAGGCAGCCACTTGCACATTAACCCCATTAGAGGGAACATGCTAGAAGGAATACTGGTTGCATTTTATATCAGTTTTGATAATATGCAAGAGCTACACATGTATGATATTTCTTGTAGCATTTTGTTCTGCATATTTCAATTTAGCTTTCTCTCAAAATCTGTACTTTGTAAGAAAATAAATTAACCTTATACAACTTCAGTAAGTTTTTTTCAGTGAAATATAGACCATACTATAGATCAAAAGCATGCAAATGACATAATTTTGTATCACAGGTGTGCTACTTTGCTGAATTTCCTGTATACAGAATACACACAGGGACTGTAATCCAGCTTTGCAGTGACATTTGCCACATTGCTGGGTTGTTGTTTCAAAAGGTATAAAACATACTGGAAAGTTAAGAGGGGGAAAGAATAATTGCATTAATTGTCTATACAGAGAAAGGTCTCTGGTTTATAATGGTGTTTTTGAGTCTCTGTGCTCGCTAGTGCCACCATAGGTAACAACAAACTTGTGCTTTCAAACCCTTCTCACATATTCCATACAGAGCAGCAGCCTAACAATGCTGAATTCCAGCCTGAAAACTGCTTATAAAAGGGATGAATTTGCCAACAGGCTAAAGGCAGGGATAGTGTTGAAGTTTTAAACTAGACTAATAATAAATGAATAAGTAATTATTCAGCTGTTCTGATAATTATTTTGCCATAAAGAAAAATATATGTTTTAGGTAATGTACAAGTTAAGCTTATCAATTATATGAATAAAATTTTCCTTTAACCTAACAAGGTGGAGTAAGATGTCTTAAATAAATGAATAAAGCACAAAACATGGCCAGCTAATTCAGACATGAAAAGTTAATTCCAATACATTAAATAATGTGCCTTTATAATACGCTTAGTTAAATTGCTGTAGCTCTAAGTAAAATTTTAAGAGTATGCTTTAAGTTAACATGTTTTCCTACCCCCTTGACCATTTTGAAGAAAAATAAAAGTGGCAAATTAGAAGTACTTTTAAAATAAATCCAATACCCTTGATTGTGTCCTAGATTTCATCACATTTAACTGCTTCATCGAGTTTTTAAAGATCTTTAGTCTGGAAGAAAATCAGGTCTCACTTTCTATGTTATGCATCCTTCTTGAACTAGCAAGAATTGTACAGTAAAATTCAATGGCAACCAATAGTATAAAAATTGGGAAGAATAAAAGTATGAATTTTATCTAATAGGTTTTCTATTAACAACTACCAGGGATGTAGTGCTGGGAGGAAAGTCATAAGTGGAAAGTTTGTGTGATCCTTGTAATAACTGTACACAAGGAGAATTCATCAAAGAACCAGCAAAGTGCTTTACATCTCAAACAGAAGCAGATTTATTTTCCCTTTAGTTAATGCCGTGGGTGCTACTAATGACTAGAGGGTTATCTCCACTTGATTCCTTCTTAAAAACTGAAATTCCTTGAAACTGTAGTAAACTTGCTGAAAGGGCTTACCCTTTCTGCATGCTGTGTCTGGTTGGCTCATGGAGTCAGTAAAGGGCTTGAGAATATTTTAGAATACTAGTAACAAAAAAAAAATAAATCTCATGATTGCCACTGTTATAATTAGAGAAAACCTATGTTAAAGATCTGACTTTAAATATTGGTACCTTGGAAACTGAGCTGAGTATTGTATTCTCTCCAGCGGTGATCAGGGTGTTTTTATTTAAGGGAAGGTTGTTATTTTTAGACACTGCTTTGCAGTGCTGCGTAAAATGCAGTACAGAAGTACAGTAGCATTATTCAGGAAAGTTTCATTCTTAACTGTGGCATTTCCTGTCTTTTTGTAGGTTTAAACCTGACCCTTAATAGTATTTCAATTAAGATTTTTCCCCCCCCCTAAATAAAGTACAGTTCAGGAGGCAAAGCCTTTTACAAGTAAAAGTAAAATTACGCTGTTGATTAATATTTATTGTTTAAAAAAACCCAACGCACTAATATTAAGAGCTTGTAATTTTCAGATCTGCTTAACAGATTTGAATTGAAAGGTTATAATACTTTAGCATTCCATGTTAAAGCCTGGAATTTGTATGCAGGTATTTTACTATTTTGGTTCTAATATTTTCCATATAGCACTGATACTTGGGTGGTCCGGGTGCGTGGTGATGGTGCAGGAAGGGGGGAAGGAGCGTGGAGAGGGTGGCAGTGTCTTCAGCCCTCTGAAAGTACACATGCACTGAAGAGCACTGGGAATGGTGATACAGACAACAACATGCAGCTTAATAACAAGGCAGAAAAATGGCAAATGACATGGCTTTTTTTAAAGTAACTAGTTTTTTCACATTTGGGCGGTTGTTTGATCTATATTTATTTCTGTAAAGTTGATTGATTTGCCCCCACCCTTCTTTCTTTTCCTTTTCTTTTTTTTTAACATTAAAGAAATAGCTAGAAAAGGTTTGAAGTATTTTCTTCCTCTTCCCTGTTTAATTTTGTTGAGTGCAGTAAAAAAAATACGCTCCTTTAAGATTAAAGAAAGTCCATTATATTGAAACACCTATTTAAATGGTCATATTGGCTTTAATTTGATTTTCCTGGTTTTGGGCATTTTATGGTAATAATATATATAATTTAATTTATACAACAGGCTTAAGCATTGGTATCGTTCTGGTTTTAGAGCACTCTCACCACGATTTAGTATGCATTGAGTCCTGCTAATTTTTTTAGTCATTGCAAAAAGTAATGTTTGTGGTGTTTTGGTTTTTTAGTTTTCTTTTTCCTTTTGAAATATTTATGTACAGCTATCTCATGTTTGTTGACATGCATATTTAAAACCTCTTGTTTTAGAGCTATGGAAATCTCTATGATTATGGTCAACTAGAAATTGTTTCAACTAAAACAGCACTGTTTTAAGAACTGCAGAATCACTTAATTCACTTTGAAAATGTTTTGGTTACTGAGCTGAAGTCGATATACTTCCTTATTCATTCCTAACAATACAGGCTTTCTTTCCATATCTGTTGCCTCGCACGCTGCATTTCCCCCCCGCCTCCTTTGCGAGCCCATGCCAAGGGGGCCTCCTCGGTCTCAGCTTTACAGTCTAAAAATGTAACTTCGAGGAGTCATGGGTCTATGGGAGGGGAATCACTTCCTAAATCCAGAAAGGTCATTTAAAATAAAGATTAATGCAAATAGAGGACTAGAGATAAGAGAAACACTAGTTCCGTGTGTTTTCATTGTCCTTGCTTATTTAGCAGAAGTTAACTCAGGCTGTCTGCAACGCTGTTCTCACGGAGAGCCTACTGTTCCCTGGATTCTCGTATTTCCTTTCTTAATTTCCAGATCAGAATTATTTTTTTAAAAAGTAGCTTGGCAAGTAAGCATTAGATAGAAATTAATATTTACAAACGATCATATTCCCCTTGAAAGCAAAGCTGAGCAAGTTTCTTAACAAGATTTGGAAAAATTTTTCTACCGCTTAAGCAACAACTAAGTCATAAAACTTTTCAGATTTGCTATGCCTTAAACAGCAGTCGTACTTAGGGATTGAGAAATACTAATGCAAGTTTGAATCCGGTTCCATTGCTTTAATTTCTTCCTGTTGCTTCAGATTTTCTCTTAATAGCTGCATTTAACTGTGTGTTGTGACTCCAGTTTAAAGCAGGGCGAGAATAACAATTCCGTCTACTCGCACTCTGAGGGATTAAACCCTACTAATTTAATCCTTAAAATAATGTTCCACAACATAAAGGAAGCGAGGGCGAATAACTTATAAGTGTATATATACATGAAAAAAGAGATATTTTAGTCAAAAGACGTAAGCTTTGCTGGGAGGCAAAGGGAAATGACCGTGCTAGTCCTTGCTTTGTAGGCTTTAGGGCAGCCAGAACAGGCGCCGTCCCAGGAAGGCTCCGTGACCAGCTCTCCCCAGGAGCAGCTCTATTGATTATCGAAGGAGCAATGCAAAAGGTAATCAGAACATACATATTTAAAAAAACCCCAGTACAGCATCAAGGCTGATTAAAATACAACATGCATTCTCAGAACTGGCTGGTTATAATATTAACGGCTGCATATTAATGCTAATCTTTTTATAGTATAGCTATTCCAAGCTTTCCTGGCAATAATGAGCTCCATATAGAGGGCATTTTTTCCCGGTTGCAGTAGTTTGTTACTAGTGTTAACTTTAGGGGAGCTGACTCTGGAGTTCGGCTGGTATCAAATTGCAGCCCAGACTTTTTGTATTATTTTGTCCGTGGGGATTTCATTCAGCCTGAGGGTTTTTTTCCCCTACCAGGACAGCTGGAAATTCACCAAAGCAAACTTCTGCATTCGTTTACAAATTCCATTTTTATCAGTGGGATTCAGGACAAAGTAACTTATCATTTTGAATGTTAGAAGAATTATCAGCAGTTCAAAGCATACACGAGAGCGGCAACAATCAATTGGTGCTGATCACTTAATATGCAATGGCCAGCCAGGTATCGGGATGGAAAGCTGGTTTTCCCCTTTTTATTTATTTATTGATTTTTTTTGTTTTCCCCATCACATTCTGAACTTTAAGCGGTAATTTTCCCTCACAAGCAAAGATTTCGTATTCTACATGGCAGCAGCCTAGCATGGAATAGTCAGCTTTCCTCTGGTTTCCCTCCCAGTTTTCATTAGCACATATAGCATAAACTACTTGCAAAGAAGTTTCAACTGCATATGAAAATCTAAGTACGGTTTTGCCAAATGTTATATATTTTATAAAAAATTAAAATATATTCATGCATTCTTTTCTATTATTTTATTACTTTAAAAGGAAATAGTTTTTAAAATTGATCTTCAGATCATAGTTCACAACAGGAGCTATTCAGAATACATACTTCTAGCAAGCCTAGAAAAATTATATATTCCTTAAATATTTATACTGACGGCTACAAGTAAAAAAAATAATTAAATTTACCTTTTTAGTTTGTGGGGGGAAAAAAAGCTTTATTTTAAATTAAAAAAAAAAAAAGAAAAAAGACATGACCGACTTTAACTCTACTCTTGTACACTTCTCTAGGCAGTATACCTCTAGGCAATATACCTCTCTCATTTCTTGCATAGGTTTTAGTGCACCATCAGAGCTCCATCTTTCTTGCAGTGATGACTGGAGGAAGGGGGGAGGGGAGTCACCTAGGTTCGCCAGGTCATAGGCCAGGTGTTCTTCCAAAGTAGGCCTTACCAGAATGTCTTCCCCGCTTTATTCTGAAGTCCTCCTTTTTCACAGTGTCCCTTAGCGTTTCTTATTCCCTAGTGTGCAAAACCTGTGAAGAAAAATACTGTATATGAGATCTGAAAGGAGCAATGAGTGTCTTCTCCTTGGCAATAGCAACTTGCGTCCCCAATAGTCCGTGCCGCTGCTTTCCCTTGCCCAGTCTAACCAATGTGCAGACTACTGTACAACAGCATTGTCCTGAACAGGTAGTCTGAACACTGGGGCGACGGAGCAGGATCTCCGGACGCGTCTATTTATTTATTTTAAATCCTCTTTTAGTCTCGGGGAAAAACTGCCTTCCTGCATCACGGGTTGTGCTCGGCTCTCCCTCACACTCTGCAGCACTCACTGAAACACACTGAAGTGCTGTGATTTCCAGTCTTGACGTGGCACATTTGCAGCAGACTGGGGATCTGGCAATGAATTTAGGACCAGGAAAAGGGGGAGGGCTGGGCCTGAGAGTCCATATATGGGATGATGTCACCCTGGGGAGGTTTGGGTATGCACTGTGCCGCTGGTGAGACCGCTAGAATTGCCTGCTCTCAGACATGGGTCTGTGTATAAAATGGTACCAGATGTTTTAGTGTAATGTTAAGCAGTCATTTCATCTTCAGGCCAGATTTTTTTCTTCAACTGGGCAGGAAGTGGGCCCCAGTATGGAAAAGCTGTAAAAAGTCAAGATGTACAGTTTCACTGCAGCCAACAGAGAGCGAGTTAATGTAGACGCAGAATTTGCTCTTTTGTGAAGGCTGAAAACCCAAATTTATGAAAAGGATTCTGCTTGGGAAGTTAATGTAATAAGCCAGTGCTTATTTTCTTTCTTTTAATGACTCTAGTTGTGCTTTTCTATTTTGGCGTTTCAGACCAAGAAAAGGGCAAATAGGTTCATTTTTTCTTGGAACTGTCAGCGGCATGCAGGCTGCCGAGACTTGAACAGTAATTAGAGTTACTTCCTGAAAGTGAAGCCCCCATGAAAAGTCTGGAGAAATGTTCTTTGTCATAGCCTCTACATGAGTAATTAGTTCCACATGTGGCCTTCCTATTTCCCTTCAGCTATTTTGGCTGGCTGGTTGAATACTTTGCTATAGCTCAAGACTTAAAGAAGCTTTAAAGTTTTCATTTCAAGCATCCACTGTGAAAATAGCTATTTCTGGTGTCATAATAAATTGCTTCTGGTAGATCAGTGCTATTAGGCCTGGCATTGTTTTTCGCTGGTAACCCTGCTGGTCCCATTTTTCTTTTAATGGTGCTTGGTGGAATTATTCTGCTGAATTTTATCTTTGATGTGTACCAGATCTATTGAATTTTGCCAAGTATGACTTTACCGTAGATTTTAAGATATTCTCCCCACAGGCACCCAGCCTTGTTCTCCTGTAAACTTTTTTCTTTGTTACTCATTCTGTTGAATCTAAGTGTTGCACTTGGTTTTGTTGTGTGCTTTTTTTTCTTCCTTTCTTTCTTTTTTTTTTTTTTTTTTTGTAAATCTGCTTTAGCCCATGGTCTAAAACAACAGCTCACAGATCAGGTTAGCTCTTCTGAAGTCAAACCTGAAGGTGATTGTGTATAGCTCTGTGTATGCACTGTGTGGAACTGTTGCCATAGGGTTTTTTTCTGCGTAGAATTCTAAGGCAAATGTCAGTATTGGGAACGTATTCTGCAAGGTAGATTTCCACCAACTTCCTGAGCAGGAATGTATGTAAATCTACATGTGTGCTGTGAGCTCTGGTGTCCTAAATACTTCCTGCATGATCTTCCTGGGAGATGGCATGTTCTGAGAGAGCTGTATCTCCCAGAGGCGTGTTCAGGGCAGGTCACAGAACTCAAACTTCAGGGAGAATAAATGCAGTAAACTTGGACATTGGGGAAATTTGGAGTCTTAATCCAATGCAAATGAAAAGTGACCTTCAGGCTGCTTTGTGGTGGTGGCAGGCCAGGCACTGCATGTCTGCCTCAGATTGTGCATCCTCCACCTCTCCCATTTGGATCACAGTGGGCTAGCATGTGTCTAGACAGTGGCAGGGCTTCTTGTTTCATTAGCAAAGGGAGAGGTTTGAAGGAGCTACGGAAAGAGGTTTAGTGTGCAGTGTGCTTGGCTGTCTTAGAAACGCCGCCACATCAGTGTGTCAGAGAAAGTGAGTCGGTGGGCAAGAGCATTTGAAGATAAAACTGTTAAAATGGAGAAGGTAGAGCACACCATGGATAAGCCAGGAGGGCTCCTCGTCTGCATATCACTGCATGCGTAGGAACTGGCTTTTTTGTTATATTCCCACTTGGCACTTGCCTTGTGGAAGAAAAATACAATTTTGGAAAGATTGAGTAGTGATTTTTGTGAGTGGGACCCTCAGTATAGTGGGTCAGATTTTCCCTAGTGAGGAACTGTCAGAGATTGATTACTGCATGTGTCATCACAGCAAGAAATTATGTTGTCAAGAAAAGACAGTGTTCCAGGGATCTTCTTTCCGTACCAGCAGAAGAGGACGTAGGCAGAACAAAACAGGAGGGAAAGCATTAATGACCCAAGCAGGCTTAGGGGCTGAGGGAAGTGTAGTTTGGAATCTGACTGCTGAGTGCGTTAGTCCCGAGATGGTTAAAGAGAACCGGAATAGTTCACCACATTGTGGCCTGGAAATTCATTCCCTCTAAGTTCTGTGTCCTGGCAAAAGCAAAGCTTCGGAGGAATGGAGCGCAAGGGCAGGGGGGTTGGGTTGTTCTGGGTGCCCAGAGAGATGCTGAAGCAGTGCTGGGGAGAACCTCTATGCAATGCAAAGCCATTCAGACCTCTAATGCACGTTTTCTTACCTTCCTAAGAGCTGCTCAGCTAGTTACATACGTCTGGGTTAGATGTTTAGACCCAACCCCTCCTTTTCCACTTGATCTCGATTTGGAAAGGAATAGCCCCAAAAGGCCACTGACATTTCCGTTCCTTCTGATACCAAGTTCAGGCTAGACACAAAGTATTTGAAATCTTCCACCAAGTAGCTCCGTATCCATACTGTGGGGTTTAAGCTGCTTCTGTTCAACTTCTGAGGCTCTCACTGAGCTGTGGTTTCAGCCATCACAGCAGCAATGTGGCAGGCTCTCGTGGCTGCAGTTGTCTCCACCCAGGGAGTCCGGATCAATAATAAATTGTTACCCGTAGTTTATCCCAAGTACCTTCCAAAGGTAGTGATAAACTTTTATTTTTCATGAGTTTATCATCATGCTGACGTTTCTGTCCTGCCTATGAACTCAGCCTGTTGATTAAATTATTTTCCACAAGCCTAGAATATTCTGTGATTTTTAACTTGGAGGAAACCAAGGATTTCGAGAAGTTCAGCTTCTTCATCAATGTTTATTTGGAGGACTGCTATGAAAAAAAAAAGCTCTATTTCTGCTGGATTGTTTTCTTTTTCTGGCAGACAGCAGTGTAGTGCCAGGCCATTCTTCATGCTGAACGGGATGGGCATCTTTGAAATGGTCATGAAGTGTGTGGCTCGCATGGGAGCTGTGTGCTTCTGGTTGGTTGTAAAACATCCCAGGCTGCATTTACACACTCAAGTGGCTCAACTGCTGCAAGGGCGTTTTTACATTAAAAAGTTACTGGAGAAAGCGTAAATTGTGTCTCTGCTTTGCAAAAGCTCTAGATACAATCCAGGGAACTACAGAATAGTAAGTGGGATGTCTGCAGCTGATAAATGAGTTGAAATAATAGCAGGCAATTGAATGTAGTTATTTTTGAAATTCTGTAAGAGAAAGTTGTCTGCCATAACTTACTTTAGATTTTTTTGCACATCCAGCAGTAAAGGTTAACCCTTTCTCAATAAGCTAAATAATGATTTAAGAGAACTAGAAATAGGTAGTTAAAGGATACAGGGAACAGCACAGATGGACTGTCATTGCCCTCATAGCAAAAAAACCCCACAAAACTACCTCCAGGGTCTGTTTTGTAGCTGAGTGACCAAAGTGAGGAGAGAATTAAATGCCAACAAGAGTGAACAAATATAAATGGTCTCAATTATGTCCACTTTTATCCAGAATGCAAGAAAGAAGATAAGGATAATGCAGGGAGAGAAGAGGTGAGGGTGGAGGAAGCATCAGCATGTGAGGCAAGAGTATCTGGTGCTACTGTACAGTTTGTCAATGTTCTGTTAATTAACAAATGTCCCTTATGGTTGGGCAAGGCCTAATGCAGTCTTGCAGTCCTGTTGTTTCTTGGTATTCCACTGTGACCCAACTCGTTATTTTCTAATTTTAAATCTAAAAAAAAAAAGAAATTTTGCCCCTTAACAATTTTGTTACTTCTGGCCCATACATGTAGGGATGATTTGTGCTTTTCAGTAGCTGGGCCTATTGTTATGAGAACACACTATGAAGTGTGGTGCTCATTTTGAGCTTGTAGCATCACCCTCACCTGTTGATTTTAGGGTTCATTGATGATGTCTGGAAGGACTGTGAGGCTGGCAGCAGTCTGTCAGTGCTAAAGAAGCCCCCCTTTGGCAGGGACTGCCGTAGGAGGGTTGTGTGACTGCTAAGAGCCACATGTATGAGCTGCACAGGTTTCTGAGCAGTCTGCCCTCAGTATTGCAGTTAGTGGTGTGATCTTTTGTAAATTATTTTAGTACAACTGTGCATGTGCTGGATAATGTTCTGGCCCAGTGCCCCTCTGTTGTGTAGTTCCTGTAGCACATAATGGACTGGTGAAAACCGTGGCCTCAAAACACTGTATGCCCTGATCTCAGTGCTGTTCCCTTCCCCTGTCCCTGACCACTTTTCCCCTCCTCTTCAGACATGTAGCTTGGATGTTTTAATATACTTGTCCTTTCACCTTTCTCTACCCAATCCCACTTTTCTGCTTTGCATATGTGCTCTCCCTCAAACTTCATTTGAGTTTGTGGGAGAGATGTGAATGGGTAGAAAGAGGAGCAGAAGGGAGTCAGTCCAACTATTCTGGGCATCTAACAGAGTTGAAATTCCTACCAGCGCAGTTAAGGAGCCTATGTTTGTTTTAGGTGGACAGGGGACAACTCAGCACCTCTCAGGTGGACACTTGTAGTGAGCCCCTGCTGATTTCTGATTTCCTTGTAGCTGTGAGGAACCAAACGGGAGGCTCAGTACCAATGCTGCTTTTCCTTACCTCATCACAGTCTGGTTATGTTCATCCTGCTTGTAATCTGTGCATCACTTAGTTATCTCTGTTGCTCAGCAGTGTTTTTTTTTTAGCTTTCTAGCCAGTGGGTTAAGTTTATCAATGAGTAGTCTGAAATGTTCGAAAATAACCATAGAGCAGGTACTTTCATATACAGGTGACTTTGTGCTCACTGTGCATTTTTCACCTTAAACTTTGTTTGCTCTTATGCCTTATTGAATATCTGAGCTGATTTTTGGATTAACTTGTTTTTGGGGAGCTGTGTATGCTCCGCACAGTGGTAGGAAATGATTATAAGGACTGGCAATGTTTAGATTGTGTATAGGCTATTTCATTCCTAATGAAAGAAAATAGCTGCCTTTTTGAATTGTTGTGGCCTTAATGGGAGGTATCCTCTCCGCCTGTCATGTTTTTCTTCAGGGAAAGAACAGGATATGGAATAGCTTTGACATTTCCTTAGTCATTGCTTACTCATACACAACACACAATTAGTGGGGATGCAAAATTAGCTGAGCCGAGTTAATTTTCAGAATGGTGGTGAAGAGCACGATATGCCCTGGATTAACACTGTCCTTTCTTGACGGCTGTGATCTCCTCGACTGTGTTTCAGCCCTGGAGCACGGTAGTGTTAAGCTTTTGGACCCTTTATAAAACCCAGATGTGCAGCTGAATCAAGTGTTCTTTTTCCCCACTCGGGCTGAAATGATTCAGTCAGGTTACCACATGACTGGAAGATCATTGCATCTCTCACAGAAGATGTCACTTCTACTACAAAGTAATGGCAATATTCAGTAAAGCAAAATAGCTGCACAGGAAAGGGGCATGACACGTCTGAGTGAGTGTAGAGGCTTGTTTACTGCTTAAAAAAAGCAAAGATAGGTAAAGGATGAACTCGCAGTATTTTATGTTTCTTTTTCCATTGCATTCGAGAAAAAAATCTCTTTGAAAGGAGAACTGCCTGGGTGACCAAAAAAAGTATATACTTTATAGAAGTTTCTGGTTTAAAATCCTGTGTCTTGTTGGGTTTCAACTGCTGTTTTTGTCTAATTAGGATTTGGGGGTTGATTTACCCCTCAGAAATATTTTTATGAACATTCTTTCTTCTGCCCAACTGAGAGACAGTTTGTTGTTACTCTTGTGGGTTTTTTCTGGCAAAATTTTGTGTTGCAGCTATTTCTATGTTTCAGTAACATAATACACTCTGGGGGCAGATCTTGGAGATCTTTGACTTTAATGAATACCAGTCACGTGAGAGCAAATACATGATTTATTACATGAGTATATTTTTGATAGTAATGCCTGGAGATTTTTTTAGTGGGGGAAGGGAGATCAAGAAAGAGAAGGATGCAGTTGAAACAAATTAGTGGCAAAATGATGTTAACTCTCACCTTAGTTCAAGCCTGTGGTTTGCAACTCCAGCATTGTGAATGATCCCAAAACAAAAACATCCATCCTTTCTACGTATAAGAATAATCTCAAGGGAATTGTGTTGTAGAAGCAGATCTTAAAATGAACACCAGCAATATTGCTCAGGGCCTCTAAAACCAAAAGCCATTTCTTCTAGTATTTATTGTCTTTGGCAGAACTATTATCCTTTCTTTATATTAACTGCTGCGTGAAGTGTCGTCTTTGTCTTGCCAAAACTTCTGTTCATAACATAATTTATTCATAGGTTCCTTGCTTTTGATAAAGACTTAACAGTAACGAGCCAGCTTCTTGAATGTGAAGCTGTCCTGAGCTGAATGCAGTCTGATCTGTCACCTGTGCTGTGCAGAGACGTGGGCTCTGGGGAGGGAGGGCTGTCAGAGCTGTGTCCTCCAGCTCCTGCAGTGCTTGCAGTGTACCCCTGTGAAAGAACCGCTCGTTCTCTTTTATGACCAGTTCGAAATCAGCTTCCAAGGATTAATCAGCGATCTGCACGGAGTAGTCATGTCTGTCTTTGTCTGTAGGTTACAGAGATTTAGTCACTTACTGTTACTATCTTACTTGAGTATGTAGCCATAAACATTTAAATTAGAATAAGGGCCAACTTAAAAGCCTTTTGATTGCTCAAAGATTTTGATGTGTTCTGTAAGATCTGATTTCTGCAAAATTGTCATGTGAACTGGTGAATGATGATGCTCTCAGGCATAACATATATTTAATTTTTTAGGGAGGTTGTTTCTTGAAAATATATGAAACGGAGTTAACAGATAGCAGAATGTTATGGGTTTTATTCCATTGTCCCTCATATTTATAGTTGCCTTTTTAATCAGTATCTCGAAGGAAGAGAGGTTTCAAAATTACTCATTATCACTCCATGTATCTTCCAATTAAAAGGAACAAGAAGTTTTTATTTGCCACTTGAGCTTCCATAGCCAAGAGAGAGGTTGTGTCCTGCCCTCCTGGGTGTTGGTTGTTTTAAGTCAGTTAACCAAGGTATGATTTATCAGTTTAAAATCTTGATAAAACTGAGGTGATGACAGATTTTCTTTCTTATTTACTTCACCTGACTGCTTTAGAAATAAAGTTTTAGTGCTCTGCCTTAGCTTTTGCTTCACATGTAGTACAGGAAGATGTGTGTTTATTGTGGATTTACTAATGTCTTTTTAACATCTGAGACAAGAATTCTGGAATTTCTGTGTTCTAGAAACCTGTGAGCCATTGTGTTGGTCACGTGGATATTTCTCAGTGTTTGACAACATCCAGCTGCCTAAACTCACTGCAGCTACTAACCAGTAGTTTAGTAAAACATAAGTTCAGGCTTGTTATATTTGTGGTGGAGTTTCCTTTTCTCCAATTACTAAGCATTTTCAAATGTTTATGTAAGTTCCAGAGAAATGAAGCAAGTTACTGAGATAGTTTGAGAGATGGAGTCATGTGAGAGTGACTATGAAGAGCTTTTTAATAGTTGATTTGGGTCTCTCTCCTCGTGGATCATCTTAATCACAGGGGATACTTTAAAAGTGTTTGTCGTGACAAACACCTCAATTGATGCCTCTTGGTTCACACTCCTCAGAGGTCAGACAGTTCTTCCCACTCCCTGTTACTGTCTGAAATCATAGCAATTACTTTGCCTTTGCAGCACAGAACCCAAAAACGAATAGTGTTCCTTCTTTGAAGTCCCCGTTACTGCCTCGATATCTTTTTCTGTGGGATATTTTGTGGCTCCTCTCTCCTTTCATGTTCTTGTAACGCTGATCTGTGCTCTGTCATCTCTCACTGATGGGAACCTTCACTGTGTATCAGTCTGTTCCTTTTGTGGCTCCTCTTCACAGCTTCATTCCAGGCCTTCCTTTGGCTCATGGAAAGACCTTTCCTTGGATGTACAGAATTACCCCCTCTGCTGTCCAGTTGAGTGCTTCATCCTAAGACAGCAAATACTTTATCCAAGTCTTTTATGTATGGCACTTAACCTCTTGAGGATATGATCTTGACTGAAAAGTAAAACCCCCAAACCCACCAACACCGCCCCCCCAGCCCTCTCTGTGTTCTTCCATAAGTAGCACCCAAGATGAACTTTCCCATATCACTGCTCACGTTGCACATCCCTGCACTGCTTTCCTTGTTGCTTTGCAGACTTGCATTTGGTATGTGAATATTAGTATACCCTGAAGATTGCCTAAAGTTTAGGCATGAAGCAGACAACTATGCTCTTAATTCCCTAATGGACCTTCTGTCATCTTTTACTCCAGCTGCAAGGTGTGTTTATGAAGTGTGTCTTTTCCTAAAGCCTTACAAAAGCATTTGTGGTTGAACACTGCACAAAAATATTGCCTCGTGTTGGGAATTGTGTGGGGAATGTAGAAAATGCAGAAGCAGCAGCAATTTTATGGATCTTAATGTTGCTTACAGTATCATTCACGAACTCTATATGGATAGAGTGAGACCTGAAAATGCAGTTAAAAGGGAAAATTCAAGAGAGATTCAGGAAAATGATGAGTACAGATGCCTGAGATGCCTAAGTATGCCTCTGAAAATCTCTGCAGCCAAGCAGGTTTGACAAGCCCGATGGAGCTGAGCATCTCTCCAGCTGAAAAAGCTCACATAGCTGGTGTATGTATTAAAAAAACCCAAAAGACTTCATAGTATAACATTATTTTCCAGTAGTTTTCTTCTCTGTGCTTTGTTTTGCAGTGTTTCAACAAGAGTTTTAATTATTACTAGATGTGTTAGTCTTCAGTGTAACTTGTATATCCCATGGATTCAGTAATTCCAGCTTTTTGTGACCTATAATGTGTTTATCCATATGTCAGATGAGGAGATCAGAAAACACCCTCAAGTCTTACAGCACCCCCCCATCCAGGCTGCAACCAAAGCACGTGGTGGTGCAAGTTTAGCATTCTCGTCCAAAATTCAGCTTTCAGTGACCTTAGCTAAGCCAGAGTATCAGACACCTTCTTGTGCACAGAGGAAAAAGATTTTCAGACTCTGCCTTGTAGACCAGGACTGGCTAAGAAGCACTCAGGAGATGTGCTGGGTTATCCCACAACTCCACAGATGGATCTCTGTGTTTTTTGGAAGGTGCAGATCACTGGACAAAGGAAATATTTGACAGTAGACTTAACAGTAAAAATTAACAAACTAAAGAGAGTTATCAGCTCTCTGAGAATCCTGTGAAAGCAAATTCAGGGTTTGGAAAGTTGAAAATGTACTAAGATTGGGAAAAAAGTAGTTGGAAAGAACTGGGTGGGAATAGGCAGTGGAAGGGTTTGTGCAAGTTTGACTTTGTTTGGAAGTGCATTTAATGTGGAGACTCTGGGTTTAGAAGGTGTTGGCCCAAGCCTTGAACACCTCCTGCTTTTTCAGCACCCTCAGGTGGGCGGCTGTCAGGGTCAGCACCCAAGGATGCTGAGATCTGAAGTGCCAGGCTGACCTGAGCTGTGGACTTTGGTGGGAATGCCAGGTCTGTTACAAGATATCAGAGCACATGATGCTGTACAGAAAGCTTGCCAGGTTAAGTAAAAAAAAAAAAAAAAGTAATTTTATATGCCATATATTCATATATTAGATGTTTTTGTTCATCTTCTACTGACTGCTTCATGTTATCCAGGTAACATTTTTCATCTTCTTACATGCAAATATGAGGAGACACAGAATCATCAAAACTTTCCTTTCTTCTTTTAACATGTCAAAGAATTCTCAGTCCACAAGTCTCCATCATAAAAAGACCTGTGAAACAGGTAAGCTTTGTGCCCTTGATTTTTCTGGACAAGCATTTCAACGCACAGGTGCTGAGCACCTTTTAAATCAGGGCTGTGTCTGTCAGGCAAGATGTGTTCATCCCGTGCTTGTGCACATTCCTTCAGAGACAAGATACTGCCATTTTTAGTTTCCCAAAGTTTTGCTAAGCATGGTCTTTGCTTCTACCTCGCACGTCTGCAAAACTTTGGTGTCTTGTCTTCACAGGGGTCAGTGCTGTGTTGTTCTGATGAGCTCACCAAGTAGTGCTTTACGGGAACATTTTTCTCCACACACATCCCCTCCTACTTGGACTTTTACCTAAGGGAAGGTGTTCCAAATTTACTTCTATTTCATTTTTGCATCCCATTCCTGCCCCCCTTAAAGCCAATCTCCAAGCAATTGTTAACTCATGGAGACAAGAAACGCATCTGACAAACAGCAGCTCATCATTCATTCTCATCCAGTGACACGTCAATCCCCAGAGAGTGTCTAGGGAAAGAAGGAGCTTGCTGCTTTGTAAACCTCCCTTGGTGTCTGATAGAAACATGGCACGCTTGCTTTGGTGTTTGGATGTCACCAGGAACTGCTGAGAATGCCAGAGGGAAACAAAATAGTACAGGCTCTGAGAAATAGGAGGAAAAGATGAGTTTTATGTAAACAAAGTCAGAAAACCCTTGGAAATAATTGTTTAAATCAGCTAGGAAAGTTGATGGAATGACATAGCTATGGAGGTTTTTTGGCAGAAGTAGTATTTATTGGCTGGGTTCAGTTTAGCACGGAGAATGTCAACTCAGTATAAAGTTGTTAGCGCTGGAAAACTCTGTATGTTAGGACTAGGCATAAAATGCAGCAAGCTGTGTAGTGTGGACCAAAGCTGGTGTGCCTAAAACAGCAAACCCTGTGGCAGGTTCACACAGACACAGCCAACATCATTTGAGTGTGCATATTTTATAAATTCTGATTTATTGCCTAGATGCAGTGGTACTTTCTAGGAATGATTTACCCCAACAAGACAGAGCACAGACGTGTTGCAGCATTTTTGTGCACAGAGTTGTCTCCTAACTCGTGTGCTGACAAGATTCTGAAAGTGGACTTCAGGTCCGGATTTGTGGGAGGGATTTCTTCGTTGACTGTCTATGAAACATTGCATGAAGGAAAATGGAAACCATATGCAATTCACTACACAGATCTGTTTTTCATTTAAATCTTTTCCTGTATTATATTTTCTGCTAGTAGAAGAGAGAGAAACAAACTGCTAGATGAATAGTACGAAGCTTAAAATAAAAGGCAGTGTGGTTTCCTTCTTTTTTTAAAGCGAAGGAAAAATTGGGATTTGATCAGCAGTATGATTTTGCATAGGATTCTATGTAGAAAGAAGATAATTTGTTTATAATATGTCTGAACATCTGTTGTTTTAAGTCTTAGTGGATTGAATCGATATGATATCAACAGATCTGCAAGGCTGCTGAGTTAATAGAGCTGTAGCACAGGAGTGGTGCACTAGGAGTGTGGGCACCACAGTGTAAGGGTTTTGCTGAACTCTGCATACAGAACGAAAATATCCAGTGGTTTCTAATGCTTTTCAAAAACTCCCCGACCTGATGTGGAGTTGTGGAAAATTTCACCATCTCTGAAAACAGTCCAGTAGATTTACTCAGAGTCTTAGGGTTTGGATTTTTTTCCCCCTAGTTTTGAACAAAGTTCAGTTTTTAACAGTTCACTGAGACTCTTTAGCGCCAAGGAAGTCCCTTGTTTTTTGCAGAGTCTGGGAAAAGAAGCACTGCAGGACAGATAAAATAGAGTACAGTGCTTTTAAAAAGCTGAGCTTTTGCATGTATTGGTTATATTATACTTTATAAGTTCAGTCTGTGAATGAAGGACATAACTGGCTTGAAAGGAAAGTTGTGGAGATCTTCTGCCTCTTGGACTTTTTGGAAGCTGCGCAAAATTGAAATCTTTAGTGATAATTACCAGGTGCTCAGCAGTATGTGTGTGCATGTTGGAAACACCTACATTTGTCCAGTAATTTTAAGCCATGTAACGCACCAATGTAAACAGCATGGTAAGGAATCTTTCATTTGGTCGGGGTGGTAGTGAAAATTACCCAAAGGAGTTGAATCCCTTTTTCTTAGATTGCCAAGGATAATGTTGGCTGGGTCCACCTGAAAAATAGTAAGACTATGATAAAGGAGCATTGCAGGCGTTCAGGAGTGTTTCTGCACCTCCTGTCAGCTGCACGGACTAAGGAAGGCTGAAGAACCAGTTTCACTTGCTAGATCTCTTTAAAGCAACTTCCAGTATTTTAATATAACTGTTACAAGAACATTAAAGTAGCTTCTGAGCAGTAGAAATGCATGGATCACATGACAGTACACACTTTATACGGTGAAGAACTGCACGGAGAGGCACTGAACACCCAAAAGTAACTGGAGGGACTTCCAGAAAGCCTCAGCAGATCTCATGCTGGTGACGCTGCTGTCATGCATTGGTTGTAATACGGCTTGTTTTAATTAACAGCCAAGACCTGAAGGCACATAAAGGCATAACCAAAAAGCAAGTCAGAGAAGCCAGTGAATGTCTCTGCTGTTTTGTCAGTGTTGCACAGCTCAGATGTACTCTCAGAGTATTTAAATTCTAAGCAGGAAACGAAATTGAAATGTGATTCAATGGAATGTAACTCTGAATTCCTGCCTTTTAAACGTTAAATACAGGAGAGAATTGGCCTCTACTTAGTTGTTTCCAAGAGGTGTTAATTAGATACACCTAATTCCTGTATTGGCTCTTTTTTTTTTTTTTTAAATGCATTGAGGTTCCTGTGCTATGAGAGTAACTGCAGAGTAATTTGGGTTTGGTGTAGTCAAAGCTTCATAGAAAACTATGCATTGAGAGGGAGGAGAAAAGGATACTTTTATTTATGTAGTAGTAAAGTGTGAAGTGGACAGGGGATGTAATTATTGTATCCTTGTGTCTCATGGCCAAGGCATATAAGATCTTACTGATTACTACAGAATAATTTGTAAACATATTCCACTCATCAAAAATCCCAAATTAAACAAAGAATTCTAACAAAATTATCTTAATCCTTATAAAATACGTTTGCCTGGTACAGCTCATTCCCATTCCATGCTTTCTACTGGTATCTTTAAACTGTAGGCACTTAAAAATACTAATTGCCTCTGTGTGCATCCGAATCTCCATGTTAAAGATTTGAGTCTCTGAGTTTATGGCATTTGGATCCCGCTATAACAAAAATATTTACCATTAATGTTTGGTTTTTGGAAGTTTTCTACTGGGTCCCCTAATTTTCGAGGGATGGGAAATACTTTGTTTTTCAGGTTGGATAAAACAAAATGCTGTCTTTGGTCTGAAGCTTTCCAGTTAGCTAGAAGGAAACATGTTATTCTGTGGAAAATTTAGCTGTTTGAATGTATTTGAATTATCTGAAATTTTATTTATATACTTTCCACCTGTTGAGAAATATTTGTGGTGTTCTTTTAGCTTTCGTTCATAATTCAAGCCCCTGTTTTGAAACTTCATATTTGGCATACTCTGAGGTATTGACAGACTGTTGCCTTGACTAGGAAAAACAATCATGGGCATTTCAAAAAAAACATATTCTTGGTGGTGTCCTTCCCTTCTTCACTTTGAAGATTCACTAGGCATTTAATTATGTAAAGTCAATATGCTGCTATTTTGGAGCCTCAGTTATGTTTAAATATACTGTGCATTCAGTTCCAGGGCTGTTAGTGTTTCATTCATTCACAGAAGGGCTGATAGAAAATTTCCTGTACAAGAGGGCAAACTTGTATAAATCCTCATGTAATGTGACTACTTCTTTTCATGACCACAGTTTATTGTCTGTTTATTACACCATTAGCTTTCCTTTTCTAGAAACTGCACATCTCTTGCAGTAGTAGTAGAATCCTAATATAGGAGTTGAAACAAATATTTGAGTTGATCAGTGCTGGGAGAGGGATAGTAACATGTAAGGGCAATATTTAATGACTCGAGAAGGAATGATGGTAACCGACTGTTGGATGTGGTGATTACCCAACCTGCTCAGTAACTGCAATGCCACTCCCCTCCCAGCAACCACACAGTCCCTTCAAATCCACTCCTTACAGCAAGCTGGAAAAGTCGATGGAGGAATCAGCTCTGATTGCAGATGATACCCCAAAGGGAGGCTGTGGCTCTGTGTGAGAGCTGTGTAAACCTCTGCTCTGGAGGCTGAGCCTACACATACCTGTGCTTGGATATGTGCTTTCTATAGTGAAGAAATCAACAGGGCTTGGGGGTTTTTTTTGTGGTTTTCTTCACAAGTTGTTCATTTTCATTATAGATTTGGGGATTTAAAGACACACTGTTAATGATGCTATCCACAGGAGGAGATGCTGACAAAGCGTTAGCTTAGGAAAGACAGAAGGGAAGGAAGCTTCATAATTCACCACTGTTGGAAACATTCTGAGAAATTAAATGTATTTGTTGATGATAACATGTTCACAAGCAGCAGTATGATTGGAGTGAAAACCGAATCAAGATTTTTGTCATCAACTTGTATGACCTTGAGCAAATGATTTCTGCTTTGGGTTCTTTCTCTTTTCTGTAAAGCCTTCAGAAGAACATGTTACAAGGCAACGCAGAGTATTTGCCTGGAGCTGCAATAATATAAAGGAAAGGTAGCAGAGAATTTCTGAAGTTAGGCAAGAGACATGACTAAGTTTTGCAATGGGGGAGATGGTTTGTGTGTAGTTGTGTTTTATAGGCTCTAAGATTGAATTTTGTCCCACAAAAATCTCCTGCAGTGTCCCCTTTTATGATAACTGTCAGAAGTCCTGCATTTAAACAGAGGGGGAAAGAAATGTCTTTATATAATATACTGCCTCAGTCTTAGGAGAAAAGGTTTAGAGAAAGATCATGTTTGGATACAGTCTGTCTGGAATAATATTAGTGCTTCTGGATCCTTAACACTTGTAAAATTTATCAAAGACTACTTTGGACTTCAGTGCATTGGATTCAGTTTGGAACCTGAGTGGAGTGTCCTTTGCCATGTGGCCTGAAGGCCATATTTTTCCATCTGTGTTTTTGAAAACACACCACCTGTGGCATCTCAGTCTCCTGAACAGACACTGCCACTGTCTATCAGTCTGTTACTTCAGGGACTTTCCATTCCTTCCCCCAGCAATCTTCTCTCTTCCCTGTTGGATCTGCAAGCTGCAGTTTCCTAATAGCTGCCATCTAGGAGCTGTAATACTGCAGTCCCTTTACTCCTGAGAACCAACCTAGTCCCACTCAAACACTTAGCCATTAATATGTGAGTATTCTGCTGGAAAGCTCGTTTGTATTTTTCCTTTTGTTCTTCTGTTGTTTTGTTGCTTTGCGCTAAACCAGGCATATAGAAGAAAAACTTAGTTTGTGGCCAGTCTGTCATAATCTGAGACCTTGCTATACCATATGGAGTTGAGTTTGGAAAGAACACCCTCTAGAAGAGGAACCTGTGAAAACCATGCCTGAGTTATTCACCTGATTGCAGCTGCAGTCTAATCTCACACAGAATTTTACATGTAAGTTACATTTATCTTCACTACGTATCGTAATTCCAATATTTTAAAATAATTGCTAAAGATGTCTCCTAGAGGCCGAAACGCTAATGTTAAATTCCTTTTACATGGGGTATGTGCATGTAATTAAAGAAAAACATTTTCTAGAGCCAGGAGGTCAGAAATGAGGCCTTACTTTTTGGTATCAGAAGGTAACATCAGGGAGAGCTGTTAAACACATACCCAATTTATGGTCGTCTGTGTGGAATCTTTTACACCATGCTCCACTCCTTAAGCTAATGAATGTGTTGGTGATTCATTCTTTTAATGTAGCTTTGCTACTTTCAATGAGTATTGTTCTCATTTATTGTGTATGTGAACACACTTTTTTGTCTGCGTCTGCATTAAATATCTTTGGTGAGATTAATCTTAACTCTTTTGCATAAGTAAATCATAACTGTGTTTCATTTGTTTACTCCAAATTGTTTTCACCAAGATAATTTCTGACTTGTTTTGCACTGATAGCGATATTCCTGATTTGAGGCAACTAAAATTGTTCAATACGTCTTATTAAAGTGTTACTGAAGTAGCCTTGTCTTGCTAAGACTTGATAAATCCCCAGGTTCTTATTTCCTTGGACAAAAGCTTGGACAAAAGGGAGAGTTGGAGAGGGACCAGGCTCTGTAGTAGAGTCTGTCTCATGTGGGACAGGTGGCACTACACCTCTTGGCAGATGCTGTTAGATGACCATAAGAAGCCTCAGTAAGACTGGCAGCCTCCCAGAAATCCTCATGTGATGGTTGTAAGTTCAGTGATAAAAATGAAACTTAGCAATAGCAGGTAAATACTCCAGGGGGTTGTGGTGCAAATGCAGGTGTGAGAGTGTGAGATGCTGAATAGGTTGGAGTGGGTGTGCTTGAAGACTTTGTTAGCTGGTTAAGAGATTAAGGCATTGGTATTTAGTTGACCCTTCAGTAACTAAGTGGCTGCTTAGTAAAGAGTGCTAGTTCTGTCTTCTGTTGTGTGGAAACACAGATCACCCGAACTGGCACTTTGTGTCGGTTGTATCTGAATGTGTTTACCTTGAGCTGGTTTGAGCAGGTGAAGGACATTGTGTGAACACTCCTATGAGGCACTTAAAGCTTAGTCTTAAGAAGCTCTTTCTATATATTCACTATTTGCTGTTCAAACCAGTTTGCTAATATTGTTCCCAACAATATTTTGAATCAAACATGTTGCTCTAGTGTGCATGCGGGGGAAAATCCTGCTTTGCTGTCTTATAATTATCTCTTGTAACTTCTGAAAATGAATGACCCTGTTTGTACCCCTCAGCACAGAGGTAACGTATTGAGGCCATCACCAGTGCGTGGGTATTTACATCAACAGAAATCTCTACTTATTTCCATACTGCTTTCGTAGCAAAGTCACATTTAACCAAAAAATGCTGCATTCTGGTTTCCATCTCCGTTATGACCCACTGTAAGCCATGTTATGAGAATTCCTGAAAGAGTTCCAGTGTTGGAGACCTGCTTACCTGTTTCCAATAGAAATGACAAACCCAATCTACTTGAAATGTTTAGTCTGTCTAGTGAAAATCTTATATTTGCAGAGGTTATCTCCTTCAGAACTTTCTACCAGCTTCTTACGAATGTCAAAGAGAAAGTTTTACAATTCCTACAGGTGCTGACAGCATGAAAAGCAACCAGAGGGGAGAGATATTCAGAGATATCAGACTTCCACTTGTAATCTTTTTAGTGATGACTAATTTATTTGGGGGTTAGAATTTAATTTTACTGCCTACTAATGCTCACTGCCCTCCTGCTCACACAGCTATGAGAGAGTCAAGCACAAACAGTAGTTGGCAAAGTTCTGTTTGCTTCAACCCAGTAAAAAGTGCTGTGGTGGTCAGAGGGGGTGAGGAAGGCAGATTTAGCTGAGTACCTGAAATTGCAGGATGTGAGTGACTTTTGGAGATGCCACCGAGATCCCTGGCTGAGCTGGAGTGGAGTTCCCTCCATGAGCTCTCAAAGTAGAACTGATGAGACCTGATAACATGGGACCCTTCAGAACTATTTTTATGGTTGTTTTTCAAAGCAGAACCCCGGTTCACAAAGCAGTGCTTTTAGCTTCTAAAACACCTGCTTGGGTGCTATGGAGTGAAAGTATCCTGTCCCTGTTTACCCAGTGCCACCTGCTGAGCCAGTGACTGCAGCATGCACCGTGTCTCTTGCAGTCGTGGTGCTGCATTGAAGCAAATGGTGCTCTCGTAGTCTAACTTCGGTGTAAGGGTGGCTACTGCCTTGGAAGATGTGTTTCTGGAAATTTCTGAGAGGTACTTTCTGGTTTTCTTTCAAGTTGTGCTGGGTAAGATTTGTGCCTGCTCCCGCAGCTCAGAGCTTCTGCTTTGCTCAAACAGCTCCGTGATCTCCAGTAGCTTTAAAGGGAAAATGGGGCTCATTTTATGTGCTACTATTTTCCTTGTATTTTTTGTGAGAGTGCAATTAAAATGCTATTTACTATAGGTTGCCCTCCAACCCCCACCCTTCTTAATTGTTTACTTGGAGCTCAGAGAGCACAGTTCATTGTTAGGAAGAAAGAGAATAATTCAGACAACTTGGTCAATCAGTCTGCAGCTTGTTTTAATTTTTACACTGCCTCTATTGTGTGGAAAATATGACTTTTATAAGCATGATAGTGCAACCATGAAATGAGAGTTTTTGAAAATGTTGCATGCATAGAATGAGAAGTTTTCAGAAATTGATTATGTACTCTTGGACGATACTGTCATTTAAGCTGTTGCAGCATTTTTAGGTGTATGCTTTACAAGTATTACAACCAGAAATCTACATGAAAGGAACAGTGTTTCCAAAGTCAAGTACTCAGAAGCTAGGAAATACTGGATTTATGGCTGTTTGTACAAATGTAATTCTGTCCTCTTGTATGTGCTTTCTGCAGAGTGAATGGGGCAGGAGTCCCAGGGAAAAACAGTGCACAATCACGTAATCAGAGACTTAATCACAATGCGTACATATATGGAACAGAATGGAGGTTGTGTGTGCAGCCACAAATCTGACATTCCCTGACTCTCAGGTACTTGATGTTGAAAGAATTTCATTTAAGTTGTAACATTGGTTGGTTTTAGGTACAATTTCCTAACTTTGGAAAGGAAGGAAGGCTAAAAGACTTTATGCAACTGTGAAGGCTGCATGCGAGTCTGGATGGAAGTTCAGGGTAAGGGGCTGAACTTCACAGCTGGTCCAATTCTCAAGTGACACAGCACGAGCTGCTTTCAATGGGAGCACTGCAGTGCTGGCCCCAGTAATAAACTCACTGGAACCACCCTGCCTTGTAGACCTTCACCCTTCAGCATTGCCAGAGAAATCATTGCCAGCAGAGTTGTAGGGGTTAGCAGTGGTGGCTGGCAGGACGAGAAAACTGTCTCACTGCGGTGGCAATTAATTGCCAGATTCAGGTATTGTAGGCATGAGGAATGCTATACTCAATGTGTTTTCCTTCTGAGTGAAGAAAAGTGAAGCAGAATTTCATGGGTTGGGGAAAAAATATAAAATCTCATGGCTTGAAGAGTTGTGGGGGTTTTTTGGTGTTTTTTTTTTTTCCCCCTGCTGTGTCTTATCAAGAGCGTCCAGATCTTCAAAGATTAATCCACAAGATGGATTAACAATGGGAATGTGAGGGAGTGAAAAAAATTTAGATTACTATCATCTGCTGAATTTGAACTGGTGTTGTACCCAGATTGACTATCTCACAGTGCATCAAGATTTTTGGAAAAGAATAGGTGGTTGTAAGAGAATTCAATTTTTCTTCTGTAAATATCCCATCCAGTCTGATGGATAATTGTTGAAAAATGTAGCAGCCATCTTGCACAAAACAAGCCAATGCAAAACAACCTATAGCTGTCCAACTATTCCTGTCAGCAGTGAACTGCTTTTGGGGAAACTTCCTGAACTGGGCACAGTTTGTCTCCCTTGTTACCCTGGCTTGCTTCTACATCACAGCCTAGAATTGCCTGTGCCGCTGGAGAACAAGTGGGGTTTGTGCATCCCACACCGTGTTTGGGTCAGAAAGCTTGCAGTCAAGTGAGTGGATTCTTGGCCTTCGACCCCTTGCTTTTTAATACCTCACCTCGGTTGTGTAGCTCTCATGTGGAACTGCACTGATCAGAAGTGTAATGTGAAACTGATTTTGCAAAACAATAAATTGCGGAGAGCTTGAGGAAGCAGGTGTTTTTGGTTAGTAAATTGCACATAAAATACAAAACATCAGTAAATGGAAGCCTTGGCCCCAGGAGAGGAGAAGCGGTGTTTAGCCCCTTGCTTTCCTTGTGCTGGTGATTGGTTTAAGCTCACTTGCCTTTGGCCCCAAAGGGGGCTGTTCCAGCAGCCTGGAGTAGCCAGAGCACTGCAGAAGCCCAGTCACAACCTTCATGCCTGCCTTTCTGGGGGTTGTAAATAGCGAGTTACAGCAGCAAGGAATCTGAGCTTCACATGGGAATACCTCTGATACAGGGATTTCCCAAACTGCTGCATTTGCCGACTTTATAGACCCTGCTTGTGGCCGGAGTGGCATAATTCACTAGATCATCTGGACCCCAGGTTCTACGATGCTTCTGTCCGTGTAATGCATTATGATTCTCAAAGGCAAATGAATCGCAACAAGAAAAACTAAAAATTAAAAAAAACCTCTAAACCAACAAAACAAGTCCCCCCCCCAAAAAAAACCCCAAACCTTCCTTTGCAGTTTACACTGAACAGCTCTTCATGAGGTTCACACTAACTGCAGTAATAAAATGTAGTTGATATTGAATTAATCTTACCAATTTGATGCATGTGGTAAGGATGATGGTTGCTTCAATCCTTACTGTACCAAAGATGTATAAATGTAAACTGTGTTTGCTGAACTGGAGCTCTCTTTAATGTTGACTTCTAGCTGTGCTGCAGCTAAACCCATGCCCAGATCCAAGACTGCAGACGCTCACACACAATTAATCTCACAAATTTATGAATGCCAGAGCATGGAGCAAAATGAAAACAACTGGAGGAATGTATAAGGGGAATAATTGGACTGTATCCAGATGTGCATGTGTAAAACATCACTGATTGACTCCTCCCCCATATCCTGCCTGAAGAAAGGAATTTTTTCAAAAATAAACTGGGGTTATTTGAAAGAAGTTGTGGTGTCTGAATGAAATCTAATAGGCAGGGTTAGTGGTAATTAGGTACATTCTTTGCTCCTTACTTTTTTTGGTTTGGTTTTGTTTTGAATTTTTTTAGTATCACTGAATTTAGCAGTTTCTTTATACTTTTAGTGTTATAGCTGGAGCTTTTGCTACACCGATTTGAGCTGCAGGATAGTAGAGGACAATCACAAGGATTGTCTAAGTGTGTGCACTGTGCATTGAAAATTTTATGAGCAGCACTAGGTGTTTGTAAGTTGTGTATCAGGGTGTTTTTGTGGTGAAGGCTGGTTAAGAGGAAAAGGGCACTTGAAAGGTTTTATGGAGAGAGAATTTACTACACTGAAAGGAAAAAAAAAGAAACGGCCCTTCCTCGTGTGGTATTTGCAGATTGGAATAGAAACGAAGGTAACAAACATGCTGTTACACAGAATTAGCTCCATGTCTGGCTTTCAGGGCAAGAGCACTGTCGGTGTCTGCAGGGTCTTTGCTCAGCCCCGCTGTTCGCTGTCTGACAGATCTGCGATTACAGCGGGGATGGGAAGAGGAGAAAAGGGAAGGGAAAGGAAGGAAAAAAGTCTATAGACTGAAGAAAAGTCAACTTTTGCTTTACTGCTTTGTTGATTTAAAAAAAATAGATAAATCTGTCATTTCCTTATTATTTTGAAGCACTTTTCATATTCTTCCTCTGTAATGAATTGCGTTGCCCACCTTTAAACACTTGTGTGCTTTCTCAGCACAAAGTTTTCCTAGACATTTTGTAACACTTATTTCGCTCCCCAAATTAAAATAGCAGAAACTTTGGCTGAGTTTCACAAAGCACCCTCACAGGCTTGCTCTACTGTCTTATGTTTACTTTGGTTCTATACCCAAATAGGTTGAGAAAAAGAAAGAAATAGCACTGAATCTTCTTAGAAACTGCAATCGATACTTACTGCGGGGAAGGCTCGTAATGTTCTGATTCTTTTTCTAGTCCTTGCTCACACAGCAGTGTCCCTGAAGCCAAGGACATGAAAATAAAAAAAATTCTTTGGGGTTTGGACCACGAGACTGTAGCCACCTCCCTCCACTAAAGCCTTTATCACAGAAGCACTCTGTGCCGATTTCTTTGCACAAAATGTTGGTTTAGGTTTCAACCTTTATTTTAGCTCTGCTTAGGATGGGGTTGAAGCAGTATTACAGTCTGGATCCTGTCGAAGGGATGGGTTAGAGCTTAGGTTTTCTGTGCTTCAAGGAGTTAGACTTTCCCCCCCCTTCTAATGGAAAAGGACACGCTATAATGTCCAGGCAGGCTCATATTGTTGCCAGGGATGTAAAAATCTTGCACTTAAACTGAATGAGCACAGAGGCACAATACTGTTTTATGCCAGGTATAAAATTGCCAGACACAAATCTGATTTAACAGAATATGTGAATATGTTTTTGAACTTAGTGTCACAGTGTTTCCACTAGAATACAGTGAACAATCTTTTTGAAAAACCAGCAATAGTCCTTGAGTAAAGAGCTCCAGAGGTTCATCTGAAAATGCTTTATAGTTGGAAAGAGTCTTTAAAAAAAATTTTAGAATTGCCACAGCTCGTCATGTTACTTCACCAAAACTGCAGCAGCTGTTGAGGTGAGATGGAGTTGCCTTGGCAACAGCACATATTGTATAACAGTACCACACCACCATCAAACCAGTGAGGTGAGAAGTAGTTTAAAAGCATTACTAAATTTTTATGATACGTCTGCTACATTTTCAACCTTGTGGTTGGCTGAGTTTACCCAGCGTAGCCTTCCTGGGGCCCAGAAACCTCAGCTGCTGAATGCTGTTTGGTGCAGAAAAGGGAGGAGGGGGGTGGGGAATCACTAACTTTTGTTGTTTTTTTTGTTTAAATGCTGCAGTTAAGCTGTCTCTGTGTAACTGTTCTTGTTAATTATGCTTGTGCTCACAATGCAGTTATTGCTTTATGTAAACGCATTTTCTCTCCTTTTTATGCCTTTCTATTCCAAGCAACAGTGACTTTTTTCCTACTTTTTTGAATAATGAAAGCAGGACATATTTAGAAAAATCTATTAAAACTTGGCTGAGAAAGCCCCCAGAAGTGAAATTGGCCTGGTTTTAAGGTTGCATTACAAATTTGGGCATTCAAATGGTGAGGTTTCTCTCTTCTGTGATGACACAAGGTAGTGTGCTTTCTTTCCAGTTTGATTGTTTTCCAATCTTTTGTGCTTCCCACAGCTGTTTCATTTAATAAAATATATAATCACTTCCCACCACACTATTCACAGGAGATATCTGTTTGCATGCCCCTCCCTGTATATCATGGATTCAACTAGAGAACTTCAGATCTATTTTTTTTTTTATAAGACCAGCGGCCTCCAAAAGATCTTCAAGGGTTTTTTTCCTGAATTTATTTACGAACGAAGTGTATGTCTTGGTGGAGAGATTGGTCATGTAACTTTTTCACCTACCTTCACCATTATTGCACTTCATTTTGGTTAATTTTGACAAAGATTCAGATCACCTTGAATCTTTTTTCGGTGCTGATATATAATGATGTTAATTAGAAGCCAGGCAAAAAACACAAGGTAGGTGATTTCATGCTTTTAAACGTAAATCTGAAAACAAAACAAAACACCCTTGAACAAAAACATGGTATGAACCTTAAGGTGAGGGAGAAAAAGCAGCAAGAGGAGCAAGTGTTGTGAAACTCCTGCAAATCACAACCACCTGGTTAGAGCAGCGAGTCCCACGTAGCTTAAAGAACTGACTCCAGTTGCAGTGTTCAAAACACAAACCTGCGAGATGCTGCCCAGAGCACTGGTTAATAATTATTGCGAGCAGCTTGGAGCCAGCCCAGGCTGTAGAGGGCTGTTGGATCCTCTTGTGGGTTCCTGCATACCACAGTGATTATTGAATGCTTTTCCAAGGTCCATTGTATGTTCTTGCTCGTGGGATTTGGTGCCTCTAGTGCTGAGCTGTGAAACTCCATAACAGAGTCGTGTCCTGGCAGGTGTGGTCCTGTTTCTGCTCTGTCGTGGTCTCTTGGTCTGTGTGAACTGGTTTGAAGTGTCCTGTACAGACCTGGGTGCACTGGCTTCTTGTGCCTGGGAGCCGATTGAGATGCAGAATATGTTGTAGAAATTGTTCTTGTGGAGTTGCTACTGCTGTTCTTCAGAATCAGAGGATGTTCCCAGGTATCTCTCCTGCTCAGCTGTATTTCCGGCACCTGTGCTGATAACCTGATAAGAATTCAGGAGTCTCTAATCTGAGTGTAGCCCCTTGGGAACAGATGTTCACTGAGTTCAGAGTTGCTGTGTGCAGAACGATACCCCACTGACAAAAATCGCTTTAGCAGGACTTCATGTGTTTTGTTCTCTTGTGTCCTTAACACAGGTGATGCTGCATTCACTCTTCCAGTATTGGTCAGTCCAGCTGAGGATATTTGATGTTTGTAGGTCTTGAAGACGAGGAAGAAGAACCTGAAGTAATTGTGGTGAGGGCGGGATCTTTCCTTTCAGTAGACTTTAAACCCGATGGAACTATCTAGCCTGAGCACTGCTCTGTTGTAGCAGATGCAGTTTGTTGTGTGGTTGCACAGCTGGACACTTCATACTTACGTTAAGTGAGGCTGCACAGACACAAGTATTAAAAACCAGTTATCAGTTTGTAAATAATCCTCGTTTTCCTAACATGATACGGGTTTGCAACCTTTGAAATAAAGTCTAGCTACAACATCAGGGGAAGGCCCATGTTCCTGGAAGGCTGCCAGGTGACCTCCAGGCTGTTAGTCACGGCGAGGAGGATTGCTAGCCCTTGGGGCAAGAAATGTTACAAGTGTTTTTACAGTGCCAGTTTGGGATATTCCCTAGATGCTCCTACAATGCAAGTGATGGTAACAGTCCTGTTACCAGTCCGAGTTCAGCAGTAGATTGGCACTATCTGCATTTCTCAGACCTGCCCACGTTCTGCTCCTGTTGCATCACAGACTCACACATTCAGATGTATATTTTAACCAGTAATCAGAATATGACTGAGTTCTACTGAGCCATCTCTCTTGATTAACCACAAATAACAGGCTTAATAACTATAGCAGTTTTTTGGCTGAAACATTTTGTTAATTGCTTATTTTAGTTGCTTGTGTGAGTGAGTTAGCCCATTAAATCTTCCAGTAGTTTTAAGTAATAGCTTCATTTTTGAAAGGTATTTTCTATTAGCTGAGGCAACCAAATTATTGTCCCGGCAGTTGGAGTACAATGTATGTACCAAAGCAAAAACTATTAGGAAGGGGATCAGAAAACTGGTTAGTATGTCAGGCTGTTAGTTGTCATGAGCATTCCTGTGTTCTGCTCAGGAGAAGGGGTTTTTTTCTCCCTTAAGTCTTTGAAGGCAGTTTTATCCTGGATTGTAGAGAAAAGGCATCACTAATTCTGATTTGTTTATTACCTGCCATTGGGGAATTGTATGGTAGATGTGTGTGTTCCTTTGTTCCTCTTTTCCATTTGTTTGGGGTTTCTCTTACTTATAGATCAGATCATTGAAGAAACGGCATTTGAACTCGTTCTGTCTCTCTTTATAACAGCAAGTGAGAGAGGCTGATGTTTGAACACACTTACTGTGGAAACATTACCATAATGCTCTCTTTTGCCTTAGTGTCCTTCCTCTGCGGGTACTGAGGGGCAGACCAGCATCTGCCCACGCTGCAGGAAGAGTTGTTGAATCATTTACTGAATCATTGCTTGTATTTTGAGTTTTGCTGTCTGTCTGTCCCCATGGTTGCCATCATCATTGGAGGTAACATCCCCTCTTTTCATGGAAGTGAATGTTTCACTCCATAGCTCAGTGGATTTTGTCATGATGGCCACCTTGGCATATCTGACTGGAGGGGAATGAGAATATCCCTGAAGCCTCATGTCTCTGAAACTTAATGCTATTTTCTGCAGGAATAGCAGTTAACACTCTGAATGCCCTCACTGCAGCTCCCATAGGTCCAAGTGGGAAAAATCAGGCAGGTAGTGAATGCGCACCCCACAACTCTGGTAACGGTGGCCTGGTAGCTGCCTCATGTGTGCCCTGTGCTGCAGTGTGTCTGTAAGAGCTCTGACCTGGCTACCTGGCTTCTGGGAATCCTGAGTAAGTGACCAGGGCCCTTCTTTTCTGGTTAGGAAAAGTTTCCATGGGGTAAACAAGTATTTCCAGGAAGTGTTGTCTTATCCTTAGCTGGAACACATCTATTATACTGACTGCTGGAACATGGGGCCTCAACAGGATTAGCGCACTGAAACACACACAGAAAGGAATCATTTGAGTTCATGTACCCTTGTGTTCTGTTAAAATGAAATTTGTTGATTTTCCCGTTCATGGAGTCACTTAATAAGGGGGAGAGACTGGAGGGGGCATGAGCATGGTAAAAAGCGTCGGTGTAAGAGATGACAATGACTCCCGTCTGAAAAGAAGGGTTGTATAAATAGAAATGTTCTGGTTTAATTAATGTGGGATTAATCACTGCTACAGGACTGGGTACAGTATCTCTTCTGTTACTTGTTTTTATATAACTTCTAGTCAATCCTTGGATCCTTGGCTATTGATAAAGGTCATGAAAACAGACTATAACTTTAATCGGTGTGAGTAGCTTTTCTGTGATACATCATGTCTTGTGAGAGACGTGTTTCTAAGCATATCCAATGTGCTATCTGTTTATCTAAATTTTTTCCTTTTTGTTTCCCACTTTTGCAATGCCCTTTTAATTTTATTGCCTGGCTAACAAGTGAGAAGTAAACTCAGGGTAGAAGTTTAAATATTTTGCAAGAAAGAATAGTCTTGTAACTAAAACATAAGATGAAAAGTTAAAAGCTATGATTGGGATTCTGATTCTACTGTTTATCTTGTTGTTAAACTCACTGTAAAGCGATACTGTCAACATAAAATCAGACTTCAGTCTGCAGTTTTGTTATCTGTTAAATGTAAACAAAACTTTACCATAATGAAAAAACGAAGGGAAAAAAATCGCGGGTTTTGACATCGTGTGTATGACAGCATTTTGAAAAGTAGCAATTCCTGTCCTGAATCAGATCAGTGTGTTTGTCAAAGCAGCAAATGCCAGATGCTCAAGAGGAACTAAATCCAATACAGTGCTGCAGCCCCCCCAGCAAACGCCTGGGCAGCGTTTGGATCACTCCCTGGCTTTATGAAACTTTATTTTCCTTCCATGCGTTCCTTTTTCCTTTTCTAATGCAGCTGGGGACATCCATAGGAGAAGGTTCCTGGAATCACACTGAATTCTCATCTCAGTGATGCTTGGCATCAGTGGAGGTCATAGCTTAAGTATGTGCTTTGTTTAAAGAAACTTCTGTTTATCAGCTTTCACAGAGGAAATGCAACAGTCAGTGACTTGTTAAATTTCATCTTCGGTTTATATTGGAAAAAACTATTCAAAACCAAAGGAAATTTATGTTAAAGCTACAGAGTGGTAGTTGGGTGCTTAGGGGAACAGGTAGGACCTTATGCTACTGAATACAGTATTGGTTTTGTTTGTTTTAGATTAAAACATCAAATTAATGCCTCTGGTTGCTAACATAAAGTACCATGAATCTTCTCATTAAGACTTCAGTTTAATAATTAATGCTTCTAGGGAGTGCAGAGATCCATTATGAAGTGCATAAAGGCAAAAACTAAATATTGCCTAAGCATTTAAATGGCAGTGTTCAACAAGGGGTTAAAAAGACTGCGCATTTTTGGTAATGTTAGAAGCCCTGCTGGGTGGAGTAGGCAATGGGCGTTTTACTGTGGATGGGTTTGCTAACCCTTTGCTGTGCAGCTGGAATACAGACTCAGGCAATGGCCAGCAAGAAAGTGCATTCTCGGCAAGCTGGGTTTCAGGAAGCCTATTTTTAAAACCCTTTTCTGTGCAAGAGAAATTTAGTGTTTTCTGCTGCAGGAGGAGCAAGGATTTTAACCATTTTTAAATCACTAGCTTTTTCTGGTAAACACTGTAGAAAAAAGCATTGCAAGGACAGCTTTAAAGAGTTAGGAAGGCTCATTAGCAACCAGTTGCCAAAATATCTGTTTCTACATACTCTACCCAAGTCAGAATAATCAAATTAAATGAAAGGTGTTTTTTGCATCTGGTTTTGAATCCGGAAATAAGTTGGTACAGGCAGGGATTCACCGGGCAGTTTAATTGCTGTAATAAATTTGCTGTAAACCTCATGAAAATAATATTTTCTTATTTCACTGTGAAGACAGATGCATCCTTACATAAAGAGAAGCTTGCTTCCTCCTTTGTCTCACTGTTGACAACTATAAATTTTGAGTTAGGTTTTTGTAATGGGCAACTACACATCAGAAATCCCATCTGTATGAAATGCTATGGAAAATGTAAGTATTCACAGAGGTGGTCAATAAGCTGTGCTGCTAACAGCAGAAAGTCTAGGAAGAAATGTCTTTTTATTATGCTTTTCAAAAATAGCCTCTGAAGATTCCACACGGGTGCTTTGTGGGAGGGCATTCCACACTGCGGGAGCAGAACGAGTGCCTTTAGGCATCTGAGGTCAAAATGTGGGCAAGGACATCAGGCATTTATAGTTGTATTTTCTCCCTGCTTACAGAAAAAAATAAAATTACTCAACAGTTTAGGGATAGTTTATATAGCGAGCGTAATTTGGGGGTAACCAACACTTTATTGGAACAAGTTACAAGAAGCTTAGACTTCTAAGTTCTTCATTATTTCCATAATGAGCTTCTTTGCTGTGTACAGTGCAGAAGTTCCTGTAGCTTTCATGTGAAACACATGAAGTGATGCTTTTCTGCAAATCATTTGCCACTGAGATGATGGACTAACACCCTACTCTGCCAAATGGAAAAGATGAGGAGCTGCTCCTGGGCTAGGCTGGTACCCAGCCAGGAGGGGATTAAGTAAGGTGTGGTGCTTGATTTCCCAGGGTCTTGAGGCCTTTGTTTTTGGAGCAGACCCAGATGTTGACCTCTTCAGTGGAAGATGGAGGTGCCTCTATGGATTGACTCTCCTGCTCAGCTGGACTTGCCCCGGTCTCTGGGTTTGGTCTGTACTCGCAGTTCGTTCCATTAGAGTGGCTGTGTAAATAGCAGAGTAAAAGTAGGGTTTAGTTCCAAGGAGCTCTTGTGCGTTTTAAGTTGGGTTTGCTGTTTTATTCCCTCTGTGTCATTTAGATAAGAGGTTTACACGTACCAGTTGCAGAATTTTTACTCTTATGACTTTAAGCTGTTGATTCAAGATGGAGGCTCTTAAGGAAGCTGAGAGAATGGGGTGGGGACTTAACTTTGCAGTTTATACTAGTGCTTCATTTTCTTTAACTTAATTTTGTTTTCCTAATATCTAACCATAATAATTTTTACTGCTTATTAGACTTTTTAGTGAAGAGTAACGTGAAAGAAGAATTGAATGCTAGAGATTTTTCAGCATTGCCTATTAAAGTGTTTCCCACTTAACCAAGCAGTGAGTCAGTTTTTTCCATGGTGTCTCTGTTAGTTCAAACATCTCATTATCATTAAGTCCTATAGCATGAATCTCTACAGAGATCAATGGAAGTCCTGGTGAAGATGATACACATGTTCTTTGCTCCTCATTTGCCTTTGGGAACATTCTGTTGGCCTGTGTTCTGCGACTGTTCTGTGTTGTGCCAACCCCACACCAATACATGTGCTTTCCATAGGAAAGATGACGCTTCTCCAATTATCTTCTGTCTGACTTCCTAAACAACAATATAAAGATATGCCAGCTTTCCAGATGAATTATTCCATCCGATCTCTCTTAGATCAATTAAGTAATAATTTTGATTCTGTATTGAAAATTTCTAGCTTTTTCTCTTTGTGTGCCATTAATAAGTCAGTCTGTAGATATTTTAGGTACCTGTGCAGCATTTTCTTCCATAACCTTTTTCTAACCATATTGCCATCTCTACAGCCTCTTCTCCAGGTCACTGTGTGCTGGGTCTTTGTACTGTGAGATACTCTGAACTACTTCAAAGTCATGCTCATTAGATTCTTCTCCACCCCAGCCCCACCTCCCCTTTAGGGCATGGATAGACAGAGAACAGGTGTTGTGATTCTGTAGTTAACAGCTCTTCTTGAGCGAGTCCAGAGGATGCCCTGAAGATGCTCGAAGGGCTGGAGCACCTCTCCTTTGAGAACAGGCTGAGGGAGTTGGGGTTATTCAGCCTGGAGAAGAGGAGGCTCCAGGGAGACCTTAGAGAACATTCCAGTATCTCAAAGGGGCTCCAGGAGACTGGAGAGGGACTTTGGACAAGGGTGTGGAGTGGCAGGACAAGGGGGAATGGTTTTAAACTGAAAATGGATAGTTTTAGATTGGATATTAGGAAGAAATTCTTTCCTGTGAGGGTGGGCAGGCCCTGGCACAGGGTGCCCAGAGAAGCTGTGGCTGCCCCATCCCTGGAAGTGTTCAAGGCCAGGTTGGACTGGCCTTGGAGCAACCTGGTCTAGTGGAACGTGTCCCTGCCCATGGCAAAGGGCTTAGAATGAGATGAGCTTTAACTCCATTCTAAGCCAAACTCTTCTGTGATAGGATATTTTTCTTTTGAAGAAGTGCTGTTTTGGGGGGAGGAGCAGGAGAGCGTGTGTGAAGGCAGTGAGGATTTTCTTAAACTGCAGAGTAAGTCAGGCACTTGCAGCCTAATTTAAATTAATTAGAAATGTGTGCTTATGAAACTCGGCACCTGGCATGAGTCAACTTTTGTGCGAAATGATCCAAATAGTGAAATAATGAAGATCTTTCTGGCTGTGTTGTTGAAGCTGAGGGAATTTAGAATCTAATGGTAATTAGAGTATAATTAGAGTATAATTAACTAATTAGATTAAGGGGCATATGCCTGTTACCTTATCAATGAGGAAATAAAAATTCCATGATGTGCTTCTCTTAAAGACGCTTTTGTGTCCTAGTGTTCTCAAAGGCTCTGGGATTTTGTTTTTGCCTGCAGAAAATATCAGAGGTCACTGTGTTCACATCTTCTCTTACCTGTGAGGAGGAGGTGGTGCCACTTTTGTGAGAGTGCAGCCTGTGCTTTCAGTGTCTTTACAAACCTTCTCTGCCAAAAGCACCCAGAAACAGTCACTGGGCTTTGTCCACATACAGTCTGTGGGCAGAGTTGTCTTTCCATTTCTCTGGTTCCTAACTTGGAAAACACTTCTCGCACCAAACGTTTTTAGCAGGAGATGGGGGAGGAGAAGGGGGAAATGGAAGTGAGTGCAAGAAAAACAAGGGGACTTGGGGTTCACCTGTGAAGGCTCCGTGCAGCTGCCAAATGAATTTGATTTTAAACTCTAGTTTTGTGTTCTTAGACTAAACTGTGTTTTCCCCCTGTCTGAAGTAGATTCTCCCCCTCCCCATTTCTAAAGTGCAATTTCAGGGCAGATTGAAATGTATTTGAGCTATTCTGTTTCCATTAAGGAATGTGAATTTCTTTTAACTGTAAATTTTCCAGGCCTGTAACACTTCTTTTGGGGAGAATTTTTTTCTTTTTTGAGTAATGGCAATTAGTTCTGTAATGTATTTTATTTAAATATACATACATTTAGCCTTGTCTATTGCCATGTACTTTTTCTCTGGGAATTACTGGTAATTATATCGTTTGGTAATGTATTAGTATAAAACCCTCATTATTTCAAGCTGTGTCAGTCTAATGTATTATTAGACATTTAAAACAAATCCAAACTCCTAGACAATCTAGTTTTTGTAACCTTGGGAATGTCCTCAAAGGAATGTAGAGTGTTATTTCAGCAAAATAAATTAATTGAGACAGTAATTAAAATATACATTTCACTTGAGTAATGTGAATGCAAAAAATGGATTACAGAAAATCGAATTGCTGAATACGATGTTCCAATAGCTCTTGGGCAGAATTAGAATACTTTTAATGAAGGCTTTATTTCAGTATTTCATTTCAATACTTTTGGGGCTTTTGGAGGGCAGAGAGGAGCTAGCTGAAATGTTTTCTTTGGTTTATGTTGTATTTTTAAAATTGTGTTGCATGGACAACTTTGCAATAAGCTGTCCTCCTTGTTTTGATCTTTTAGTGTCCTGGAAAAAAAAAGGAGCAGAAAAAATGTTTGTCTAAAATGCTCTTTATTACTTTAGAGCACGTTAAAAGTTGATCTGTGATAATAGAACTAACTGTGTGTGAAATGAGTTCACTGAGAGCTAATAAGATGGTTTATACCAGTAAGGCTTAGTTGTATGAATTCAGTTTCCGGACTCAATCCTAGAATGAATTTATTTGTGAAAAATGACACACTTGGGAGTTTGCTAGTTTGTTTCAGTATTATAGGTTCCCTACCGAAATTCGAGTTTGTACGTATATTTTTAAGGTAGTTGTCTTGTTTTCACTTGGATTTTTGTTGTCACATGGAAAGCATCTCAGTGTGTCAGTGCTGGAAGGCAGTTGTAATACATTCTTTCAGCAGCAGTTCCTTGTTGGTTGCAGTATCTCTAAAAGCTAACGACATTAAGGAGTAATGGAGTATATCTTTCAAAGCACAAGTAACGAGTAATAGGAGTGTTTTGACATAGTGTTTAAAGAAAAAAAAAAAGTCATGGAATTTGGTTTCCTGCCCAGGACTTTGACTGACTGGGAATTCAGTGCTGTATGTCAATGTTACGTAGAATTAGTGTATGCACTTTGGAGTGACTCTTTACAAACATAATCATGTCCTGCAAATTTAGGGCCAGTGAATTGACAGTCTCCAATATTTTTGAGTCAGCATTGATGAAGAGCTGCGTCGTTGTGGAAGTGCTGTGTTTCCCAGTAAATATTTCAGTTTATTCCAGAGGAGCAGCAGTGTTCATCTTTCCTGTCTGTAGTACAACCGTATACTATAAAATGTCAACATTTTTGCAGGTGTTTCAGCTTTCAGAGTTCAGTTGACCTTTTTTATTGTCTTCTGTATTTGCAGTAATGTCATCACCTCTTGCATTACCATCATTTGTTTAGAGTTCTTAAACTCCTGGAGACTTTTTAAGCCCTTGCACATTTCATAGGCTCTTTGGAACAGCTGAGGTTAAGCATCTGTAGAGAGTGCTGCTGGAGCAAAAATTTGCATCTTGTTTTTGAATCTTTGAAAACTTTATTTTCATAATATCACATCACCACCAGTAGCTATCCAAGCTGCACACTGCATATTTTTAGAGCATGATGAAGACAGTTCTTACATCTATTTTGATCATTGGTTAGAGGGTTTTTTCCTTAGGAGGGAGCTCCTTCCCTAATTGTGCTCTTGGGGAGTCCAACTGACAGTATCTTAACAAAGATGATTAAGTAAATGCAGGTGTTTGTCATCTTCACACAACTAGTCTACACAATGGTGTATTCAAGCTGTGTTTTCCTCCCTAAGCAAACAGCATGGAATGAAGGAGGGTGTTAGGTATGAATCAGAGAAATAGTTGATTGCAGGAATCCAGACATGGGAGAACTGAAATTCTTTAAAGATGATGTTATTTTATACAGAGGAGAAATGACATATTTTTAAATGTCATTGCAAGAAAAGACAAGGTTTTGCGTTAGTCTGGATTGGAAAAGATATGGAGAAAAGTAGGACAACAATTAAAAATATTTCTGATTTTTGTAGTAAGGTTGTTATTTTGTGATAGTCAGAGAATGTATCTGCAAGATTCTTCATTTGGCAGTTCCTGAAGGCCTCATCCACCATGCAGAAGCAAGGGAAATGCCTCCTTCTCCCAGGTGCTGATACTCCTGGGAGATGAGACGTGCTCATTGCTCACAGCGATGATGAAGGAGTCTCTGGTTGACTGAAAGTTTGTTGCTGCTTTGCTGAAAATTAATGTGTCAGCCAGAAGCATCACAGATGTTGTCTTCTGACTTGAGCAGCCCACTCCCCCCATGCCCCTCACAGTGGCAGTCCGGCTTTGTTCCCAGTCTGGGTTGTGACAGTGCACGATCTGCCTCTCAGCAGAAGCCTCTGGCTGTCACCTCCAGTGGGGGGAAACTGACTGAAGATGTGCTGTGAGGTTGTGCTTGCAGAGTGTTTAATTTGCCTGTTTCTTAGCCATGTGCTCTGCCCTAGCTGGCTGCACACATGGCTTTGGAGGATCTGTTGGCATGGTCTGCTCTGGGCCTGCAGGAGAACTGCTGGTGGTGCCAAGGATTGACAGTCTCTAAGGCTCTGGTGTTATGGGTGTTGTCCTGTCGCTGTGGTTCAGCAAGGCCATAAAGGTGAGCTTGTACGGAGCTCACAGAGGTGGTCTGTCAATAAATTAAACAAGTTCTGCCATCGTGCAGAAGGGCAACGATAATACCTGAACAGTCCGTGGTTATTTCTGTGTGAGGGTGTCTCTCTATCCTTCCAGAGGTGCTGCTCTAAGCTTCCCCAACCTGTGGGACCTCCTATCTCAGCTCACCACCTGCCGTGGTGTTTAAAGCGATGGCCAAGGCAGTAGAGTTTGTCCCTCTGTTTCAGGTGTGTGCTATAGGTTTGACATCCTTTCCCTTAGGGTGATGCTGGAACAGGATCTCTCTTTTCTGTATTCTACTGCAGGTGAACAGCTGAGCAGCACATCACAATGATTAGCAATGTGGCTGGTGTCTCTCATGGTACAGAAAACAATGTACTCTTATCAGCAGAGAGCTGCTTGGGGGCAAGCAACACTTGGACACTTTAATTTAATATACAGCACCTGCAGATTTAAAACTACCGTAACTGGCATAGTCCTAGTAGCAGGAGTCAGTAGTAGACTGCCTGGCACCTTGCAGTCCCTTTTTTAATGACAGTAGCTTTGCTGCAACAAGTCCAGAGTAGGGCAGCAAAGCTGGAGAAGGGTCTGGAGCACAAGTCTGGCGAGGAACAGCTGGGGAGGCTCAGCCTGGAGAAGAGGAGGCTCAGGGGTGACCTTATTTCTCTCTACAACTCCCTGACAGGAGGGTGTAGCCAGGTGGGGACTGGTCTCTTCTTCCAGGTGACAAGTAACAGGACAAGAGGAAATGGTCTCAAGTTGCACCAGGGGAAATTTAGATTGGATGTTAGGGAAAATTTCTTTTTTTCCTGGATATTCTCCTAACCTTTTTTTTTGAGATTCCCATGCCCATGTTTGTCAGGTTCCTTTTTCTGAGCTGAGTTTTTGTTCAGGGTTTGCTGTGAGGAAGTCTGCAGTCCCCACTCACGTTTCAGTATCTACTGGGACAGGTGATGTACATTCAGAACACAGACTGTTTAAGGTCAGTTTGAGGAACAGCTTCGGTTGTGAGCTTCAGGAGTGTTTGTCTGGGACATTTTCATGGAAACGGTGTTCCTGATGAATATTTCTAGGGACATTTCAATCTAATAGATATTAATTTCCAAGCACAGAGGGTTGTGGGTTTTCCTAAACTTGGCTTTAATTATTTTAGGATATCTTCTGTCAAATTTTGAGACACATCTCAAAACCTTCCCTTGGAGATTTAACAGCATTATGTAACTTGACATTTGAAGGTAATGGTCTTGATATAAAGTAGAAATAGTGCCTAGTGATTATGATGTATTCAGTTTTCTTTGTTGTTTTAATCCAGGAACATCGCCAGGGCTACTTATTTTACAAAAACAACCAGAAACCAGAAATGTTGTTATGATAGAGTAAGCAGGTGGTTTTCTCACTTTTTTCCTTGTAATTCAACGGTTTTTCCTTGATGAAATTAAGAAGCTAGAGTATATTTATACATATTAGGAAGAGCAAGGAAGGAGATAGCTTCAGACAGTTGTCTCAGAAGTTAATGTTTTCCATGATCCAAGTATCTTGGCTTGATTTAAAAAAAAAAAGAAAAAAAGAAAGAAAAAAAATCTGAAGTGTACCCTTCAAAAAAAGCTACTATAAAAAAAAATAAAAGGAGGGGTGGTGGGGGAGAAGTCTTGACACCAGAAGCTCTGTCACAGCAGAGTTTCTCTTGGATGTCTGGAAAAAGTCTTATACTTCTGGGATGCTTTCCAAAATATTTTCAGTGACCATTGCCACAGGCGTGAACCTCTTAATGCATTTTGCAGTAATCTCCACCACAGTGAAATTGATTACTGTCTGAAAGCTTTTAATGATAACAAGCAAGCAGGGCAGTATAAAAGCCATGAGCTAATTTGCCTGTGTGCATTATGTTGCATCTTCAGGAGTCTTGCAGACACAGATGTGTTGCCTCAGGAAAATCCTGCTTAATGTTTTGTCCAAAATTATGTAATTGCAAATTTGTCATTTTAATTTTAGTAAAAAGGATTACTTTTCCTCACACACAAAGGATGTGGCGTCTCTCCAGATACTTCAGTTGGTACCCAGAGGAAGGTGTCTGGTGGCTGCCTGAGTTGGGCTTTTCTAGGATTCACTTTATAGAGACTGAAATGCATGTGAAAACCAGAAGAGTTTTAAGAGATGCCTTTACAGCAGAAAACAAGGGTGCTGTACCAAAAGTGCATCTTCTCCCTGTACCTGACAGGGAATTTCAGGAAGCTTATAAACGTGAAGTTCTCTTTCTGTGTACAACTTAAGGAAATCCAGGAAGCTGAAAATACAGTGCAACTTACTGGGGTTTTCCATATTATCTTAGTATTCCTAATGTAAGAGATCATTAGAACTAGAGAAGTTCATCCACTCAGACCATCACGGTCTCAAGACTGAACCCTGAGCTACATGTCCATCTGAAGAGATTTTAAGAATTCTCTTTTTTTCTGTAAATAAAAAAATCCCACCACTAAAACTTATGTGTGTGTACATATGTAAAAATATTTTTATACACACACATGTATGTGTAATAAGCAAAACTGTAAACTGCAGGAATGAAAGGCCAGATCTCGAAGCCACTGGTGTGTCATTGTCCCTCTGTGCCCTCTGCCAGCACAGACATCCTGCACCAGAGCCCTTCATCTTCCACTATTGCTCCGACAAACCTCTGAGGTTGTTGGATCATCTACAGTGGGTGAAGAGTGAAAAACAAAGACTTGAGCACCAGTAGAGAAAAACAAGCTGTCCTCAGCAGGCTTCATTGCAAGGGATAAAAAGGTCCAAAGATACTTCCCCCCCTGCCCCCCGCCACCTTCGGATCAGCCACTAGATGCATCCAGCAGAATTTTTCCAGACTGTCACTGGTTCATCAGTCGGGGCTTTCTCTCAATTTTAAATGCCAGCACCACTTCAGTTCAGAGGAATTGCTGGCTTCTTTCCCAGACAAGATTTCCCAAATTCAAAATGACCTTTCAAGATCCTAACTAATAGGAGCTAAACAGAGATTTCCTCTTCATCAGGCCCTTTCTCACATTGATCCTTCTACTGACAGCACAGACCAGTGACAGACCAGCCCCTCACTTGTGATAATAAACACCTCTTTTGGAAAGGGGCAATCTTAAATCACATTGAATTTTTTATATTTTCCAGAAACTATTACCCTTCTGTTTGATGCACTGATTTTGTAAAGGCATGGGGAGTACCAGTGAAATTACTGGGTTTCTTTTATTATTTTTTTTATTTAATGCAGCCATTCAGGCTCTGCACTAATGCAATGGGATGCCTACTCAGCCACCCCTCATTACTGAGGGAAATGAGAGGTGGACAGTGGAAAAGCTGTTTGTCTGGGTACCATACCATGGGCGCTGCTGTGCAGGCAGCATCCCCAGGGGGCTGGCTTGGTGCAGCAGGTTTGACAGCTCCCCCTCAAGGGCCGGCTTGATCACTCAGCAGAACCCTCCACGAGGATTCTGTGCCCATCCTCTCCTCCAGGCAAGGACGAGGAGGAATTCGGGGCTGGCCAGCTCAGAGGAGGTGGGCTGCGGGGTTTTGCTCTGGTGTGTGCTGCAGGTGTGCAAGCAGCAACTTCAGCTGCCTGGAAACCTTCAATTCAGCTTGGAAACCTGCACTGCAAAATAGTGATGTACAGCCAGCCTATATTGGTGTCTGTGTGGGAAGGCTTTAAATGTAGCAGGATAGTAAACTCCTTTCAAGAAAGACACCAGTGATCGTTTCTTGAAAGGATGGAGGATTTCAAATATGGAGTTGTGAACTCTTGTGGTTTCATTCCTGATGTAGTTTGGGCAGAAGGAAAGTGCAAAAACAAATATAATACTGGTTCTTATGAGAGAAAAACACCGTGGGAATTGAATGACAGTGTAAAATGAATGATAAGACCAGACTAAGGGCTGATTGAACATGAGCATCAGGTTTAGTCATAGTTGAATTCAGAAGAAACAGCAAAGATATAACAAGCCTCATATTCTTTTAATAATGTGTTGTGGGAAAAGATACTAAAAGATTGGGAAAAAATTGCAAGTGCCAGAAGTATGCAGCATTACTTAGAAAAGAAAGTGTAAATGCAAAATATCAAAAGTAATAACTAAAACCTGAAATAGCTTGATTCTATCATCAGATCTATCTTTTTTAGCTACAGTTTCAGCTTTGATTTGTAAGGAACTCATTATTTCAACCATGGCAAAAGATAAAGACTTTTAACACTGAAGGAATGTAAGGTTTGATGTTTGTGTTCTGTGCCTTGTGCTCTGTTCTTGCAGTCTGGCTTATCATCCTGAGCCATTGTCACATTTTTGTCTTGAGATTTTGGAGTTGACGGTAGAAGACTAGAGGGAGGGGTGCATGCTGGAAGAAACGTGTTCTTCTCATCTGCATCTTACTAAGCATTCTTTTGCTGTGCTTTCCATAAAAACATTAGAGTATTTATGTATGCATTGTTTTTATGTTAAAACAGCTCCTTCTTCATTTTATAGACACGTTAGAATTATGTTTTCTGCAGCTGTACCAAGGAGCATGTTCAGGCCTGAATCCCACACTGCTAAGTTGTCTGTAATAAAATCACTTTCTTTGTTTTTCTTCAAAATTTTGCGGTATTATGTGAGAATTTCATACTTCATTTTTCAGAGTGTGCTTTAAAGCCAAGTGCGGTAAAGCAGAAATCATTGTGAAGATGCTGCGTGGCTTTCTCAACCGAGAGAAAAATATAAACTGAAATAGAAGCACAGTCAAATTCTCTTGGGTATATTTAAAGTTAGAATATGGTTAACTCTTGGCTATTGATTTAAAGGTATTGATATATAGTGTTGGTATGAGGCATCTTAATAGTTTGCTCTTTCATCAGAGTAGGCTATTTGCACTGCCAGTGAGAGCTCCAGGGTGTAAACAAGCCTGAGCCTTTCCTTTTCAGGAGTAAACAGGCATAGACCACCAGCATTTCCCTATACTTCCTATTATTTTTCTTCTTTCTTTAATATAGATCACTCTGGCTCGGCAGGTTCACAAGACACTGCTTCTTGTGCCCCTCTAAAATGTGGGTACTGATCTGGCCACATACAATAGTACAGTACTGTAGAACACCTTTGGGGATTTTCTGTCTCTGCTGCATAACCTGCTCTGCCAAAGAGTTGCCTGGCTTTGGTGTTCCACCTACACATTGAGTGCCCTGATACCTTAGTATCCTGATTAGATCCTGAGTGCAGGACACCTTAATGATGCCATGCCATCACTAGGTGCTGGCAGAAGCAAGGTCGAGCACGATGCCTGTGAGTCAGGTGAGTATTAGCCCTGACTTATTAATGTGCAAACAAATACTCTTTTGCCTCGTTAACACCTAATACTTGCTAATGCCTCAGACTAATGGCAGGACATTTTGTGGATACCTATGTTTGCTATCAGTGTGCAGTAATTACTCTTGGGATTTGTACTTTCAGTATAAAAGATGCAGAGAATGAATCCTGCTGTAAAGCAGTCTTTGTGCCAACTATTCCAGTGTGGCCTGCTCCTCCAACTGGGAGCTCGATTTCTTTGGACTTGGGGTCCCCACATCGGCATGGCCAGGTTTTGGTCGGTGTCGTGACCCTCTATTTGGAAGCTGGTGTTCTAAAAAGCATTGGAAGTGGTGAGCAAACCAGCCCAATTCTCCTTGATGTGACTGAACGTATGATGAGGCCAACCCTTGGGCTCAGACCCACCCTTCAGGATCTGAGTATCGTGTATTTGAATTGTTCTGCATGAACTTTTCTGCTGTTTCTTGGGGAGTAGAGTCTGTCCTGCAGCTGCTGCTGGGCTGTAGCCATCCTGAAGTGATAAATAAAAGTGAGAATCACCTCTGGTAACTGGAAGAAGCTGAAGTAATTTAACAATTGCCTTTCTCTGAAGCAAAGGAATTCTCTTCCCCTTATCATCCAGTTAGCTGACCTTATGTCCAATGTCTCTTCTGCTGTTCTGACTGAGCTTAAAAGTTCCAAAAGCAGAGAATGCTTTTTGAGGCGGCTTCTGCCCCTGGCTGAAAACGCAATGGAGTTCATTAGCCTGGAAGTGCTGGCTGAGACCCTGCTGGGGGAAGGGGAGCTGCTGTTGTATTTTTTGTATCCCTTGTGCCATTTTGGACTTGAGCAGTATTTATTTTTAGTACATTTAAACACTGCAAAAGGAAGGGGCAGTTGTAATATGGCATATTTACATCATGCTGTCAGTTCCTGGCAGCTTACTTGCCTGTCGGAGAACAGAACTAGTCCATTAAGGATGTGAGTGCTCCTTGGGCCCAGGAGTGGTGAAACATCGTCTCCAGGGTGGGAAAGCCTCCCCGGGCCAGCAGGTTCGTTTGTTTTCCTAAGGTGGAGTATGGGGAATTTTCTTCGTGTCACAGGAACAGGAATGGGCCACGCTGCCTCCCACTTTTTCCTTCTTCTCCTCTGCTCTGGAAAAAGAGAGGCAAAGTCTCTACATGAGATCAGCATGTGCTGGTTTTTCCCCTCATGTCACGCTTAAGTTCTCTGCCCCATTATAAAAATAAAAATCTATAAATAAAAAAGAACAAATGCTGAGGGGGACAAACTGGACCCACAGTTATGTGCATGTAGTCACTCATAGAAGTGTGCCTAGCCCCATTCCTCCCAGGCTTCCTGCATTCCCTATTTCCTACCCTCCAGCCTCTCAGGAGGGCAGACATGCACAGATAGTCCTGGCCGGAGCTGTTGTGCGCTACCGTAACACAATATTAATTGAGCTTAGGCTGAAAGGTTGAATTTGCTCGTTCCCCATTTAGTACATTTACTCCCACTTTGGTGGGGGGAGAAAATTGCAGTGAGTTTTGCTGCCATGCTTTAATGTCACAGTAATGCCTTTCTCCTGGAATTAAGAGTATTTAGCCCCGCTCTTTCATATGTGACTTGCTGTCTCTGTTTGCCTCAAGCCCAGGCACCCTATGATTTCCCTTTCTTGGAAACTGCCCTGGCTCAGCGTGTGGGTAGGAGGCCGTGTAAATAAATACCAACCACTTCTTAGCCTGCAGTAGGCATTTCCTCCTTCCTGGTGGCTGCAGAAGAAACACTTTCTCACAGTTTGGCATCAAACATTTATGTAACTTTCCTGCTTGTGGAATTTTTGTTTAGACAATCGGATTCTTGGTATAGTTTTTTCATCGGTTTCTATTTTTGTTCATCTGTGGTTGCTTGGTTTGTCAGTAAATAATGTCTGTCAGAACAAACGCTTCATCAGAAACATCTGAAATTTTTAGTAATTGAATATTGAATCATTAAAAGCATATTCTGTAATATAATACTGAAAGATAATTTTTAAAGAACAAAAATGAAGCTTATCTGATTTTTTTCTTACTTATGATGGAATAATCTGCCCAAATGGAATATTTCTGCCCCATTTTTTTTATAACCTGTCTTACTTTGTATTCTATTTCAAAATTTTTTCTTACACTGTCATGCAATCAAGGTTTCAACTAAAAAAATACTTACTTTTAATACTAAGTTTAATGTGTTCTCCTGAATTTATATACTAGAATATTTTTCCAGCGTGTGTCACTTTGTCATGTCAGCAAGGCTAACACGTTACCTTTTAAATGCTCTCAGCACTATTTAGGAAATAAGTTTATAATAACAAAGCAGATCATATCAGTAAAAAAAACAGTATTAGAAGACAGTGTACTTCTAATTTTCATACATAAATATCTCATCTGTAAGTTCTTTATTTAGTGTCATTTACTATTAGTTATTTTTATTGGTAGATTCTGAGTTTACTTTGGTTAGTTTTATTTATCTCACTGGTAACATTCACTGAATGGGTGATAATGCGCTGTCCCTTCAGGGGCAGCCCCAAAGCTTCAGAGGGTGCATATTCCCTGGAAGCAGAATACAGATACAAACTGTGAGAAATAGCTGCAGACTGGCAGACCTGGACTCCTTCAGGGCAGTTGTTAGGTTAGAGAGTGAACAATATCATCTGTATGATCTTTGGTGGGGAATAATTTCTAGGGTGGCTAAGCCAGAGACAGTTTGAAAATCCATCAGATACCTTTTAGTGTAATGCACTGAATTGGATAACTCTGGGATTCAGAAAACAAGACAGTAGAAACCATGCTTTTCCAGACAGCTTTTGAAATACGCTTTTTGCTCTACTGAGGCCTGGTACGAGGCTGTCTAGGAAAGTGAGCTGTTATTGGATATGTCACTGTATTTTTATAGTTTCACTCTTAGGGCCTTTCTCATCCAGTTCGGTTTTGCAATCTGCTGAAGCTTAGCCAAGTTGAATTGCATCTGCCCTCCCAGAACACTCAGCCTAGGGAGGCCTTCCTCCACTTCTGTGCACTGGAAGTGACTCTGGTGTATTTGTTTTGGGAAACATGCACTGAGAATAACGAATCCTGCTTTGGTTTGTCCCTCTGTCCTGTTCCGTGGCAGACAATACATTGTTACCCCATGCGGATTTCTTACTTGAGCCAACCCCCAAAAGTGAATGGATGTCCCAGTCCAGGATACTCCAGCAAGGGCAGTGGGGCTGGACTTGGCAGCTGGCTCTGCTGCTGGCTGGGCACAGACAAGTCAGCCTTGGTTCACAGTGGCAGATAAGGGACTGTAAAGGAATCCCAACCCCTCCAACTTTGGTGATTTATTGAAATTCTGTAGAGTCATCGGGTAACCAATTTCTGAGAACTCCATTTAGTATCCACAGCACAAATTCCAGGGCATGGAGGCTCTCCCTACTCCATTTTGCCATGGGAATGGCACCAGCCCAGTGGTCGCTCAGTGGCTTTTAAGAGCTTTTAGACTGTGCCCTTGTCTGCAGTGTCACTGTGATGTGTGAGACCAGAAAGAGGGTACTGAAGATGCAAATGTCACCCCTCTGGTCTTTGGATCACTTCTGTTTAGCATCAGGTATGTTCACAAAGCAAACTGGAAGGGTTTGCTTTGGTTTATCCATCAGTGCAAGGACTTTAAGGAAGTTTAGCAATGGAAATGGCTAATAATCTAAGGGCTTTTTTTGTTCTTACATCATACTTTACCTCAGGAGTGTTACTAGTCCTTAATTGGGAGTGACAGGAAGGAAGAAAGTTAGAAAAGGAGAAATTACAGTGATTGTGCTGTAAATGAGGGTTGTGATGAAACTGCGAAAGGAGTTGGCTATGGGAAGAGTGAGTACATCATTCCTATTTGGAGAAATAAGCTGGTTAGATTGGGGTCTGATTTTGTCTGTAGATGGTGCATATAAAACCCTGGCAATTGTATGATGTTGATTGATTTGAATGAGGTTTGTCTTTTTTACTGGAGGAATGAAAATTTACTTGTTGGCTCATCAAATGCCACCTAAACAATTAATAAAAGTAATTCAAGGTAGAGATCAATTTTATGTTACCGATTACTCCAGTTGCTATGTAGGTGTGGTAAAAGAATTCTTGATTGATCAGACACCTACACGTCAGTTAAGTCTGACCCTTTTCTTTCTAGAATTTAGAGGAATAAAGAATAATTCATGTAGATACTTATGTGTTTGAGGTGGAGTTTTTTTATTAAGAAATGTTTTAAAAGATTCAGTGAAAAACAGCACTGAAATTAAGGTTTCATCTCTCTTGCAGGTATGTCTGTGAAAGATAAGCAGACATTTGAATTTTGGGTATTTCCTAATGATAACAAATGTACCAAGGTCATTACCAACTAAACAGAGCTTGCTGAGACCAGGCTTTTTTGGGACTTCTCACATAATGTTGTTTTAACCTTTCTCTTTTTTCCTAGGAAAAAGAGAAGAAATATATGCTTCCTTTGGACAACTTGAAAGTGCGAGATGTTGAAAAGAGCTTCATGTCCAGCAAACATATCTTTGCATTGTTTAATACAGAGCAGAGGTAAGAAAAAGTGCTATTCTACAGATCCTTCTATAAAACTATTAGGTAGCTGAGCATTTTAATCCCTTTAAGTGCAGTTCTGGTATCTCCAGCATGCTGAATACAAGGACCTTGATATTCTTGGTTTATCTGCTTTTTTGCTGTTGCTTAACCATGGGATGAAAGATTAGTGTCCTCCGAGCCACTCGTGGGGGAAACAGCTCCATGATTAGTCATCTAGTTCTTTCATATGGCTGAATAATCATCCCCTGACCGTATTTTTGTTTAATTTGGCACTCACCTAGGCTTACCAAAACATTCATGACTTGTGTACCTTGTGACCAGATTCAACTGGTATAAATCATAAAAGCATCATTGCTTTTCACTTTCTCCAGTGGAAAATCTTGCCAGTCTTTAATCTTGGGAGTCATTTTGATTGTTTGTTTGTGTTCAAACATTGCTGAATGGAGTGAATGAGATTCCTCCAGTTCCCCAGTTAATGGAATCTTTGCTTTGTAGTTGCTGTCTCACACTTTTGCTTTCAGACTCTTTTCTCTGATTTAAGTGGTATGGCTGCTCTGTGGGAGCCTGCTCCTCAGGCACAGCCAATTCAGATTACTGGGCACAAATAAGGCAGGGAAATGTGACAAAAGACACACGAGTGGCCTGTACCTTTTTTTTTACTGAAGAGGAGAGTTGCATGTGTAGCTGTCTCAGTGGAATTGCATTTTAGCGGATAAGGGGCAATTTCTCTAAGTTCTTTTTCAGGAGAACAGGTAAAGTGAATTGTAGAGGTAGCGTGGATAGATGCCTTTGTTTTCCTCTTCTCCCACGCTAAGTCCTTCACACCTGCTTGCCCCTTGCATCACCAAAGCTTGGCAACACCTTCAGATGTTCAGGATGATGAGGGCTGGGTGTCCCTGCAGAGCCAGCTATTGTTGCTCCTGAACTGGCCAGAAGTAGTGGCCAGAACTTTAAGAAGCAAGGAATGCCCCTCCCTCCTGCAAAGCAAAAGCGAAGCATGGCATTTCTGGGCTGTTATGTTTCTGCTGGCCCCAGAAACGTGAGGATGCAACGTGAGTCTCACTCTGAACTGCCCATGGAGGCTTTGCCTGGGTCTGCTGACACCTCAGCCAGCCTGGATGGGGACATGGTCTGCGGGAGATGCCCTTTGGAAGTATGTCACGCACGTACTAGCTGGGAATAAGATTTCAAACACTTGACCACTTGCACTTCTGGAGCACAGAAAAAGGCTTTGAAAAACTTGTTATGTTTTTAAAATCATACATGATCTTCGGATGCTGGAAACGAATGTGATTCTGGTGATTCTGCTGCAGATACGTGTCAGTCATCCTGAAATTGCGCATACATGAGTCAAGGAAGGGTGACTGTCCTGGTGGCCTGATACCAGCTGTACATACCAAGTTTCTTCATGAGATATTTCTTCATTTTAGCTCATTTTTTCTGCTTTGGTTTGACTAATAGGTTTGAATATTGTCATCATCTTAATCACTGAACTGCTGTGAAAATCCAAGAGAAGCATGTGTTTCCATTGGCAAGTTTGGGATTTATTTGGGTGTTACATAGCTGGACATGCACATTTTCACTTGATCTTTATGCACACTGGACAGCAAGGATTTCAAAATCAGATGTCTAAAATGTTTGCCATGTCTGTAACAGCCCTGCCCCTTTAGGCTCTGAGTAGACCCTGCGGCCGCTGCAAGCTGCCCTAAAAGCATCCTTTTATCTACAGGGGCATGTTAAGACATGACAGCACAGCAGTAAGATGACAAAATACCTTTGCCTTAGGAGAGGCAGTTCATGGAGAGACAGCCTTTCAGCTTTAAAGGACGCAGAAGTTGGTTTTGAAGAAATATTTATTGAATTCTAATTACAACAGCAATTTTGCTGTTACTGTAAACCAGCTGATTTTTGATATTTCTAAAAATCTGCCTTCTGGCACACATTGGTCAAAACAAGATTAGTATCACTTTCCACTGTCTCCTAAATTCATAGATGTGTCAGCAGAAGCAGGAATATTGGCTCTCGAGTAGAGTGATCTGGCTGGGGACTCTGTCCCTTATCCCACATTCTTACGGAAACTGAAACAGGGAATCGATAAAGATACATTGACATAATGAGTCTTGTTGTTGTTTTACTTTATGGTAACCCGTTGATTCCTGGTTTCTGATGGGGGAGTGGGGGAGTGGTGTGAATTGGGTTTGCTTTCAAAATTCACGTGAAAAACAAACAATTTCTGGTTTGTTTTTTGTTTGGTTGGTTGGTTGGGGGTTTTTTTTGGTTTTTTGTTTTTTTTTTTTTGTTGGGGTGGTGGAGTGGTTGGGGTTTTTTTAATTATAAAAACCCATAGCAACTGAGAAAGAAATCAGTTTTCTTTCAAAGTTTGCCCACCAGGGGTTCTGGTTACAGAACCATTTTGCTATTAAAGATGTAGATCATTAAAGAACAAAGGCAAAATCATCTGTTCCAGCCTCCGTGATAGCATGGAGATTATTCTGTATCTCATTCCCCCCCCATAATCTGCAGCATTTTTTTTCCTTGACTATGTACATTTTCTTAATGTTCAATTAAGTTATTTTAATTTTCAAGCAAAATCCCTTTAGGAGAAGAATTTTAGTAAGCTTGTTCTCTTTTTCATTCCCAGCCCCTCACTGCATAGGTATTTGCTCCAGCCATATGTTTCTGATACTGTACATTTCAATAGTTTCCTGGATTATGCACTGCATTTTTTCCATTTATGAAAACCTTTCCAGCTCTGAAATATAGTTACCAGGAAAATACTCATTTCACTGCATAGAAGGAAAAACCATCTTGAGTTAGCTGAGACTTGGGGATAGATGCAGAAGGAAACTTAACAGTATCTGTCATTTTGATTTAGTGCAGAAGTCAAGAGTTCCCTGACAGGAATCAAATGTGACTCGGTAATGTAGAGTAAATGGAGACTGTGACGATTGATTTCACAGTGAAGGTAAATTCTCATGAAATGAACATAATTGTGTGTTTATGAGAAGGCTGTGTTGTGAAATCATTACATTATTTTCCTGTTACTTTCTAATTAAACCTTAAAAAAAAAAAGGGTAAGGAGGGAAAAGGAAAACTCTTGGCCTGAAATAGATTTAGTATTGCTTAAAGAACAGGGAGGTTAGGTTGGGTTTTCAACAAAATAAATAATATGTTCCAAGTTTTTGAGCAGGCCATCTACTTAATTTATAGACTCCATGGAAGACCTTTGCAGATGGACTCCTCTAGTTTACTTACCTTGGAAGTGCTAGATATGAAAACAAAGTAGAGTGAGTGCCCTGTGACTCCTGGATCCTTTTTGGCCACGTCCATCTACCTGAGTCTGCCTTTCAGCAACTGGACCTGAGCTGAGGGGTCAAGCAGTATGTGCCTAAACCTAAAGCTGTCAAGAAAGTGAGTGCTCCTTTGTGCTAACCATCTTTTCTCCTACACAGTAAACTGCTGGCAAGCTTTTTTTAGACTGGAAAAGAGATCAAATATATTAAAAGTATTTGAAAATAATTATACCGTAAGAAAAAAAAGTTTGCAGTAGTGCTGTGGAACATAATGTGAAGTTGTGTAGAGGTAGGCACTGATGGACTTGGTTAGGCAGAGGTAAAAATGGAGGGAGGGGGATTTGTCAACGTCTCTGCTCACATTCAGTCCTCACAGTGAAGTCCTCATGGATGAGTGTGTAAGACTCTTGTGCAGAGTTCAGGAACAAACAAAACAAATTCTGCCCATCACAGAAAGTTTGCTTTCCTTACAGGATTTCATTCCAAATGCTTTGCCTATTCCCCATGTATTTCCTGTAAAAATTATTCACTGCTTGGTGCCTTTTCTGTTACCTGAGTACTGTAACCCGGGACAAGAGCTGTAGTCTTAAATGTGCCTCTCTTTAAGATCGTGCAAGTTCCATCTCTTCTTAGTGAAGAAGGGCAAGCAGTCATTAATTCTCATGATCTTGTCCCGCTGACTACAGAATCCACATGACACTATTTTTCTAGATTCTGTATTGTTCCAAAGTAATCCCTTGCCTTCTCAGTGGAGTAGTTGCACTTTTATGCTGATTTATGACTTAATAAATTGTCTTCCTGTATTATAACTCCATCTAAATACTACTCCCCTTTTAAGTAAAGGAAAGACGGTGAATGAAAAAAGAAGAAACTGTCTTCATTTGCTACAAATGATACAAGCTTCCTTTCCACCTCTTCTCCAGCTGTGGAGAAATGAATTCATTTTCTTTTGTGGGAGAAGAGATTCTACTAGGTAAAGATTTGGGGGGGTTTAAATGGTAGTTGCTTGAAAATGAGTTGGTGAATTTTCAAGCCTTTCCTACCAACACTGGGAGTAGCAACCCTACAATGAAGAACCCTGATCAGTAGTCTTTGTTCCTCTTCAGTCTCATTCCTTCCCTTGGAGCCAAAGAAGCGGAACCCTTTCTTGCAGAGGAAGATGCCCCGAGTCCTCCCTATCATTCACTTTTCTGTCCAGCCAGGGTCCAGATGTAACCCAGTAAAGGTGTTGCTTTCCTCACCTCTTTGCAGGGGTGTGAGGAGCAAATGCAAAGCACAGAGCTGTTCCCTTCTGCCCTCACAAGAGTGGGTGCCTGAGAGCAAAATGCCCCTCAGTAATCACGAAGCAGTGGGAGAGAACCTCCCATCCCTGCTCCAGACCTGCCTGTCCGGGGCGGGCTTGGTGCAGAAACAGATCCTTGATGTGGCAAACAGATGAATGTCCAGAGGAGAGCCATCAAAAGGCAGTTCTGGGGGCACACCATAGGACTGAAAATAGAACTGCCAGATGATAAGTTTTAGCTCCTGACTCTGAGTACACTCTGTCTGTCTGGAATTGTATTGCACAAGAAACTGTGCTGTCCAGTAGGGCCCAGGAAAGTACCCTGTGCCTGCTGAGAGAAAGGTGTCACGGTGTTTCGGGCGCGTGCTGGTGGCTGAGGGTTGCTTTGGAAGAGGATGGAGCACAAGTTGTGCCTGGAACTCCAAATGCACTAGAGTTTTAAATACTGAATGTCCTGTTATGGGCAGTAACTGGTTAACTCTTATCCATATATAAGGGAAATTGGGCAAGAGCCAAAATAAAGGCAACTAGTGAAAGGAGACCGGGTCAGAGGAGGTGTTGGATAGAAGCCAGGCTAAAGGAGAAAGCCTAAAATGAGATGTATGTTTAGTTACTGTTTTTGAATTACTCAGAAAGCTAAGCCCCAGGAAGAGCTGCACTGTAAGCTATTCAGAGCCCTCTCTGTTCGAAATAGAAGAAAGAGAATCTGTTTAATTAAAAAGCCCCACAAATTTAATCCAGTGAAAAAGCTGCTAACATTTCTAAACAAACTTCTAAGCTGCTGGAGAGTACAATATTTAAGAACAGGAAAAATATACAAGCTCAAGGAATAGCTAGCTTTTATCCCCCAAGTCCATTCCATTAAAAAAGGAAAAAGAAAAAGAAGAAGGAAAAAGGTTGGATTTTTTTTTTCTGGAATATTTGTTTTTGTCATGCATGACAAACAAAGGATAGTGTGGTGGGTAGGTGGTGCAGGTATTGGGGTTTAAAACTGGTATTCCTGAGCAAAAGGGGTTCCTGGGGAAAGGAAACCGCAGTGCCAAACCCATCCCTTGACTATGGAAGTTACAGTGTACTTGAAGAAAATCCCGAGTGATTCTGTGGGATCTGAAATGTCAGCGGTGCCAGCGGACACGGGTGTTGTAAGATGGGCTAAGCCATGGCTGGGAACCCCGACTCAGCACAGCGTCACCCTCCTTGCTGAGTGACCCAGCGAGGTGCGGGTCCCGCTGCCCCACGCGGAGCAGGGGCTGACAGCTGTGGGCAGCTTTTGTGTCTGGGTGGCCCCAAGGCAGGTTCCAAAATATGCTTCCATCCCTCACCACACAAGGCATCAAACCTTCTTCTCCAGGGAGAATATGGAATATTTTAGTGCCAGTCGCTGTTACTACTGCCGATTTTGGCCTGTGTGATGTTAGTTTTGGCTGCATTTCTATTCTAGGTTACATATAGGGCTCAGGATACTTCATTGCCAAGGCTTGTCTGTGTACGGATCAGCATATCTTCTGTTCATTTTCACCTTGAAATTGTGTGGGTTTGTCTGTTTTGCATGTGTGAACTTGTAAAAACCCTTATACTTTTGGGAGAGCACTCACATGAGTTAGGTGGCAAAATCCCTCAGTGTTAATTTCATGACGTTGTCTCAGAGATTGTCTCTTGGGCTTTTCTGGATGTTAAGGAAAAAAATCTTCAGAGACATGTGTAATTAATTTTAATTAGCATTCACATTGGGGCGATCTGAAATGATACGCCTTGATAGAGAATGTCAGTCATTGCTTCTAACTCAGAGCAGATGGCCATTTTTGTTTCTTCAAAATATATGATTTGCAGAGCTTCTGGTAGCACTTTTCTGTCTGAAAAGTAGTGTCTATATTCAAACCAGCCATTGCGTAGTTGCAGGTGTCCAAAGTGGCAGACTAGGACTAACGCTGAATAAGCGGAGTATCAAAGTGGGGTTGCAGGTTGAATAAGCAGAGAATGTACAATTTTATCCGAGATTATCTTTCCTGATAGTTGGAGTATCTGGATTCTGTTATTTTCTCCCTTTTTAATTTTAGGTGACTATTTATGAAACCCATATTCTGTATGATTTCAATTTCAATCAAATAAGAAATACTTAAGAATTGAATCTTCTGTGTTTTTCATGGAATAAAATTGGGCCAATTTGCATTTGGTTCTGGATTTCTAATGTTCACTTCAATTCTGCTTCCATTCTAGTAAGAACAGATGTTCACAAAAAAATTGAGATAAGCACAGCTTTTTGAAATCCCTGTAAAAGAATATATTCCTTTATCTTCAGTGTCAGTGTGACTGCTGAAGTTAAATGTGGATTTGTGTTCTTTGGAGTCTTAAAGTAGTTTATAGGCTCAATTCTAAAAACTTTCACTAATATTCTTGCTCTGTAACGGCTGTCCTGTCTCCTCCTGTATTGGCAGGAATCTTTCAATTAATCTTGGTTTGTATTTTCTCTGTATAAAAAGCAATTTCATGCATACACAGTATATATCTTTGTACTGAAATGTTCCAGATCCAACACAATCTAAAAGCTGTCTATGCATATGTTTAATATGTGAATATGAATTAATATATATGCACACATGTCAGCTGCGTTTGTAACGTGCCTAAAGTAATTGCCCTTAAAATCTTTCCAGGTTTGTTGGAGATAAATATTTAAGCTTATCTTAGTAGTAAGAAATTACAAAGGATACGATACATCTTGGTGTCTGGCAGTGGCGTGTGCTCAGAGAGCAGCAGTTCTGGTG
>VWZF01005468.1:199383-209821 GCA_013396755.1 Sclerurus mexicanus | reverse complement strand
GTTTCACTTTATTGCCACACTGGCATCTGATGTGCCAAGTTGCTTGGGTTGGTTAGGACCAGGCTGCTGCCCCAGCTCAGAGGGCTCAGTATGGAGCTGTCCCACCCTGCAGCGAGGATGGGAAAGGGTGGCTTGCAGAGCCAGTACGTGACAGAGCAGCCTGTCCCAGCTTGCTTTGTCCTCCCTTAGTGCTTGCCCACACTCCCACTGAGCTCCCGGGAAGCCCTGGGGGGGTGTGCGTGCATATAAATGTGCTGTGTGGCAGGAGCCAGGGAACTGAGCGCTGCCTTTGGCCACTCTGTGAAACAGAAGGGGATATAGATACAGAGATAGATAAATGCACAGCTGGACAGGGACTACCCCACCCCTGCCTGCTCTGTGAGCCAGTTCACAGAGCTCCAGCCTGGACTGGCAGCTGAGCTTCCCAGGAGTCTGGTTCAGATTTGAGATATTTGCAATATTTTCTCATGCCAGTTGATAAAGTTCCCCTGTATAAAGATGTTCTTTTTGGGTCACTTGGTCCTGCACACCTTGGTTTAGGGTCGCTTTATCCAACCAGGTTCTGGGAAGTGCTCAGCTGTGCATCCTGGCGATGGATTATTTTAGCAGCTGCTCACTTGCAGAAGTGCTCTCTGCCTCTTGTTTTGCACGTTATGTATTAATGTGTTATAAAAACCTTTTGTCTTAACTGCATTACTTCACTTTAAACACTTAGGGTCAGTGTCACCCTTAAAGCTTAAAACTTACTGAGTTAAGAGAATTAAACTAGAGAGGAATTTGGCCTTGTTCCTTCAGAAAATATGAATTGCTGCTATTGCAATTATGGTTATAGATCCCTAGGCAAAGCAATTGGTAGTTTCAAAGGCCCCCAGTATAATCAGTCTAATAATTGTATTTGTTGAGACTGCATGTAGGGCTCCAGTAGGCTGTAGCCCCTTGGTTAGGAAGAATCCAGTTAAAGATCCACAACAAATGGGGATTTAGCCTATTAAGTATTCCCAGGCTGCTGATTAGCTGTGCTCACCACTGCAGCAAACTGTGTTTCAGCCTGCATAAGAGAGACGAGCTTGGGAAAGCATTGTGATTTGTATGTTAGCTTAACTTTAATTTCCTGTCAACCTCATACTTGTGAGACATGCCTGGGGAGTCTAGAGGTCACATCTGATGCACAGTGAAGATGGAGTTTGTCAGAGCACCAGCATCTCAGTGATCTCAGAAAACTGCTTAAGTGGCTGGTGTTTGTTTGGGGAGCAAGCCCAGATCTCCAACACCAATTGCAGAGAATCAGCTTTCAAGGAAAAAAAGGGTTACAAACACAGCTACACTCACATTGATTTTTACTGCAAAAAAAGAAAAGATATTTTGATGATTTTTCTTGTGTTCTACACAGTTTTCCACTGCTTAGTGCTCTCTGCTGTAACCTGCGATGTATCTGTTGGGTGTCTTTTTATAAATAGCCATAGCAGTCCATGCTGTTGCCTTGCCAGCAAACCTGTATATAGTTTGTCAGAACTCTGTTACTGGCAGCTGCCTGCTGATGGAAAGCCAGGCTTAGTGCTTCAGCACAGAAAGTGACTTTAATCCCAAATTTTTATATTCATTCAGTAATAGAAATGTTCAAGGCCAAGTTGGGTGGGGCTCTGAGCAACCTGGCCTAGTGGAAGGTGTTCCCCTGTGGCAGGGGGATTGGAACAAGATGGACTTTTAAGGTCCCTTCCGACCCAATGCTTTCTGTGATATTGTAAGGCCGTGGTCTGGGTTTATCCCTCCATACCCCAAACGCTCGGCTTAGTGTTCCAAGGTCCCCTTTGTTCAGTGGGAAGAGGCATCACCTCCAGAGGGTGATTCAGACCAGTGTGGCTGCACAGGACATGAGGGTGGTAATGCTGGTGAGTTAGGAGCCTCAATTAGATGACAGAGATCCTGGCCTAAAAACATGTTTTTAAATTCTCGGTACTTGAGACTCCTTAATTTGCTTTAATGACTGTTTCTGCCAAGCATAAGGAAGTAGGTAGCACAATTCAGCAGTCCTTACCTCTGCCTCCCAAGAGACTGTATTTCTCAGCAGAATTGTAAATGAAGCTCTCAGGGGTGGATTTACCCAAACGAGGAGGAAGAGGCAAGTGAGGCATCAGCACCATCTGGTTGTGCGCTCGATGCCGAGGTCACAGCTGCACAGCCCTCCTTCCTCTGCATCCTCGTCCAGATCACATCTAAATATGGCTCTGTGCCCTGAATGCAACACTTGTAGGTGTGCAGGTTAATGAGGAACTGTGAGCACAGATCCAGAGTTTGATAATTTCATCTCTTCTTGCGTATATGCTTTTCAGAATAAACTACATAGAATTGTTTCTAGGAAAAACACTAAGAGCTTCCCAAGAAATTGCCACATCCAATTGAGTAAGTACTGTCCTGCAACCTTGGCCCGCTTCCTCCTGCTCTACAGTGCCTGGAATGAGGTTGTTTGTCCCACTCGCTCCTGAAGCTGACGAGTCGCAGCAATCCTGTCCCTTGTTCTCGGAGGAGCAGCCTTGGCAGCAACTGGCTCCATGCCCAGAGCACAGCAGGATGAGCACCCTGTGGATTTGCTAGAGGGGCTGGCTCCTCAGAGTGGCCACTGCCCCCTCTGCAACCCACTTACACAGGATGATCCAGAGCCGGACTCCATTTCTGAGGAGGGCAGGTTGCTCTCCCTTTCTTTGATTCTCTCTGACAAAGCTCAGATTGCCAGGGAGCAGTGGAGCACTAATTGAGCAACAACAGTTTCTGTCTTATGTGAGGTACGTAATGATCTGGGTGATGTAAGTTTCAGGAGGGTGCTCATCTAGTGTTGCATTTAGGCTCAGCCTGGGTCTTTGCATAGAGAACCTGCTCCACCTCACCTCGCCGTGGCTGACCAACAGCTGGAGAGCTTGTGAATGCCATAAATAGCTCTCGGCCTTGGATCTCAAGGGATCTCGTGTTAGGGTTGAAAAGATTGTATGTTCAGTGAAAAGGCTTATGTACATAGTTAATGTGTGTTTATTTTATTGCTGATCTTGTTGCACTTTCTGAGTAAGCCTCGTAAAAGTAGATTATTTATTATATTAAAGGAGATACATTATAGATTATGGCATCTCGTGTTAAAGCATAACATACAAAATATCCTCTCTGTCGCGGACAGCTACACTAACCGTGATGCACACAGCATATGGAGATCACTGGCTAGTTCTGTCTTTCTGTCTTAAAATAGTCCAAACCTCCTGAATTGAGAGCAGACCTACTTTGCTCCTGTGCCCGGGAGGCGTCCAGCCTGTCGGTGTCCTTACGGCACGGTTCCTCCCGCTGTGGCACTGACCCTCCTCCCAGAGCTCCTGCACAACAGCCCCCTTGTGTCAATGAATGTTACTCTGCCTGTCTTTCCTCTTGCTTTGTCTGCAGGCGAGCTGATACCGATGGCTCCTCCGGTCCAGACAGTCCTCCACTCTTGCTTGATCTATGATTTGTCCCGTCTTGCCGGCCGTTTGCTTTACTGCTGTCTCTTTACTTTTCCAGGACGGGGTAAACGATGACTTCTTTTTGTAAGAAGCAAACGCTTAATTTCTTTCTGATTTTTTGCTCTGTGTGTTAATGCCCTACTTCATATGAGCCAGAACATCTGCCTTTGGTTTCATAATCTGTGAGTGGTTTCTGGTGTTGACCTTTGAGCACAGCGAGTTGATCCCTGAAACCATGGTCATTACTGAGCATCACATACACCTGCTGTAAAAATGTTCTGCTGCATTTCTGAACCTGAAATAAACTGTAATTCTTGATGGGCTTTTATTATTACTTTCTGGATGTGCATGAGTGGTCTTCTGTCTCTTGCGCCATCATCTCAGCATTCCACACTCTGCTTCTGTAGGGACTGCAGGGGGGGTTTATCAGAGATCACTGGAGATGTCATTAAAGGGGAGATGAGGGAGATGTAACTCTTTGGGAAGCATTTAGCCTGTTCCCTTGCAAGGGGCTTGGAGTGCTGCAGAGATGTTCTGCTGGGAAAGGGATGAATGTTTTTCAAGCAGTGCCTGGGATTCACTTCATTGCTGGGGAAAGCACTTTTTGGGGAGATTCAGAGCTGAGCAGGAGGCCAGACTGAGTCCTCCAGAGCAGGAGCTGGAGTTAAAATGTGCCTGTGTATGTGTTATGTCTGGAAGGGATTTCCCCCTAAAGTGGTTGTGTACGAATGTGCAGATGTCTTGATTACTCAACTCCTCCTTCAGATCAGTATGAGCCAAGTAGCTGCAATCAGTGCTTGGAGATGGTCTGTATGGCACAACAGCTTCCTGTGGGAACACCACAGTCGCTGTTAGTCCTCAGGTTTTGGGAAAGTAGGGAGCAAAAGGTGGGATGAGCAAAGCAGGAACATGCCCCTTGTATTCCCTTGCTGGCTGTAACATTTGGAGGTGTTTTTCATAGTGATCAGTGGCTGTGCCTGAGGCGGGCTGTGCACTCCCCCTCAGCACACGTGTCCCCTCTGGCTGGAGCACGGTGTGTACCCTGCAGGAATTTGGTTCCAGGCAGAGCTGAGTGCTCTGTGCTGCGTAACAGGAGCAGCATCCGCTCCTCTCTAACCACTGCCCTGGGCCATCGCTGCCAGAGGTCTCCTGCTGCACTTGGCAGGTGCCATCACCCTTTGCCAGCAATGTCCCCTCCGGATGCTCCAATCCACCCATCTTGTTTGATCGTTCCTGATTTCATCAGAATCTCAGAAAAGATCTACTCCCAGAACAGTGTTTGAAGCAGATAGCGAGAATTTGAAAGCTGGCTGGGGGGAAACCTCTTCCAGAGGATATTATTTGCTGCAAGAAAGTTAGAAAGCCTGGGACCAGTGAGCCCCACGCCTGTGCTGGGGTTGTCCCAGTTCTCTGGCGCCGGCAGGTCAGGTGGGAAGTGGTGAAAGCCGGGGCTGTGCTGGTGGCCAGCTGATTCTAATCTTGCTGTCGTCTTTTCCTTAATATGCATGTTCTGTGCCTTTTTCTCTTAACCCATTTAATTAAGATAATTTTGTATATGAGTCATTTTATTGTATCTTGACCTTTTGTTTTAAATCTCCCACCTTCCCTGTGAATTTTCGGTTACTTTTTGGTTTTTTCCTAGGCGACCTCCACGAGCTGTTCCAAGAAGATCATCCTAACACACATTGCTTTTGTGTTACATGCAATATCTTTTTTTTTTGGTCCAAAATTACCTTTAATTTGCACTAGCCTATTTGTAAAGGAAAGATTTTATTTTCAGATGTGAATGATAAGCCTGGATATAAAGAAAATAAAATTCTGACTATGAAAGGCATGTGTGGTGGTTTTCTCTTGAAGGGTCTACCCACTCTTTCTCAAACAGAGCCATTCACTCCCTGTGGAAGAAATTGCTTGGGCTCTGTGGGGGCTCACATCCTCCAAGGTGGTGGAGGGAGGGACAGATGTTCTGCTGGGATCCCGGCACTGCTTCTGAATTCATTAACCACCAGGATTGCTCCACAGAAATGGCTTTGGCGTAGCATTAGCAGGAAGAATAACCAACAGGGTCCAAAAACACGTCTAATGCACCAGCAGCAGCACCTGGCTGAGCGGAAACTGGAAGGAGGAGATTGCAACAGTCTCTAGACTGATGAATCTGCACAGTTATAAATAAATTGCAGCTGCTCTGACCATTTTTTTCAAGCTAAACCTCTGAATTCCTTGCAAGCCGCCCTCCCTGGAGCATCTGAGCTCAAACAGCTGTAAGTAGCTACCTCTGGGATTCCAAATGTGTCAGCCCCTATGGGAAAGATAAAATCTGGGATTTAACATTTGGGAGATGTGCTTGTTTTGGATGCCAGAGAAGTATATGAAGAGTAAGACTGGAAGAAAAAGGGAAAACTGATGGGGTTTGTGACTTTTTTTCTCATACAAAAAGAAACAGGGATGTCTCAGAAACCACACAGGTAAACCCAGAGGCACTGCACCTGTATGGACTGCAGGTGCCTCTAGGCATCAGAGTCCAGGCTTTGTTTCAGGAGCAAGACAAGATGTTTGTGGGCAGTGAGAGGGAGCTGCAGTGGTGGGGGATGCTCAGGGGATGGGGCAGGGGAGTGGAGGAGATCAGTTTGTCTGTGGGGAAGGGGCCTGACAACACACAGGCTCATTTTCAAGCAGAGTCTGACACAACTTTGCTGAATTTGGGCAGTTCCTCTTGTTCCAGCTGATTCAGGTCCCTGCTGACTTCTCAAATATCCAGGGAGCTGCTGAACCACCTGTGTGAGCTGGTACATGCCAGACACTGAGTTTGCTCAAATTATAGGGGAGTACAACCCCAGAGAGCTGTAGACTTACACTGATTATTCTTTCTTCTCACTTAGACTTTGTCTTTTGGTAGAGCAGAAGAGCAGAAGAAGCAACAGTATTAACAAAAAGGGGGGGAAAACCCCAAACCCATGTACAGCAGTTGTTAGGAGGGTGAGATAATCATTCCTGCCAGACCTTTGAACTGCATGTGCTAAACTAGGAATCGCTGAAGCTGGAGAGGATACAGTGATGGACAAGGTGCTTCCCAGCACCCTGGGAAAGGGAGAAATGGAGGCTCCTGCAATCCCAGGAACACAACTGTCCCAAGAATGGAGTAGCTGAGGTTGGCTGTATCTTTCATCTGTGGAGCTCCTCACCACCAGGTGCTGAGGGAGAAAAACACCTCAGCAGAGTTCAGGAATTGTGTACTTTCAGGACTGCTACGGGAACAACAGTGCTTGTACCCAGCGAGCTCCTGAGGAGGTTTTGCCCACGCTTCACCTTTCAGGTAAGAGAATTGGAACAGGCTGAACTTTACAAACTGCTTTTTTTTCCAGGCTGTTTAAAAATCTGTTCTGCACTGGGAGAAGCTCTCACTGTATTCCCTCTGGGGTGTGACATGGTACCCCACAGATGAACCAACAATAGGTGGATGATATTTTAGCTGAACGGTCTTGCCTACAGCACCCAGCCAGCTGCTAGCTGGCCTCCAGGCATTAGGCTGGAAGGCACAAACTTACTTCTCAGGGCATTTTTTGGTGGTATACCCTTCACACAAATCTTTGCCATCTTATGAAATATTTGATAAAAAATATTGTTGAAAATAGGACTCCAAATTTCATGGTATTCTGGTAGCTATTTCCAAAATCTAAGTAAAAAGATGTGAGTATTGGTGTGCTGGGAAACCCTGGCACGTTCTTTAGCATTTTTTGGAGAAGCTGTGACTTTCTGAAGAAGGTGTTTAACATTGTCTGTTCTGTTTCCAGCCTGCCCTGCTGTTTGCTCTGTGGCCAGGTAAGGAAGGATAAGGTGCTGCACCAGCTGGTGCCGTTATATGTCCAAGGCTGCTTTTCAGTGTGTGGGTTAGGACCAAAATCCTGTTTTGGTTTCCTGATCATTCACGTTGTTGCTGTTGCCTCTCACATCACAAAGTTGAAAAAAGCTTAGTGATTACTGTGGGAATTGAAGAGAGATAAAGATCTTACCTTCAAAGACTAAAGCTTTGCTCTCTCCAGGCTTCCCAGATCCAGTCTCCCACATGGGGAGGGACGTGGCCCCCTTACAGCAGGATGGGGGTGGCTGACACTTGCCTTTCCCTGCAGCAGAGGCTGTAGATGGAGATTCCAGACGGCACGTGTCAGTGGCTCCCCCAGGAGCAAGGCTTATCCCCAGCCACTTCACAGTTCCTCGAATTTGGCCAGCTTCAAATACAAGGAAAATGTCCCACTGAAGGACTGATCTCAGTGGACTTGGAAACTTAAGAAACTTCCTTGTAATGCAAAACAACATTTAACTCCTTACCATGTGTTGGGTGCATCATCAACCAAGGACCTATTTTTTTTGTCTCAGTATGGGCTTTGTCAGAGAATGGTTTGCTCAAGTAGCAAAAGCCCAAAGGGCATCCAGCCTTACCAGATGGGTGTAGAGTTATGGCAAAATTTTCTTGTGCAGAGGATATTCTGACCTCAGGTGTGCAGACAAACTCAAAATGGCCATTTGTGCAGCAGCTTCAGTAACTTCAGCAGCATTGCAGAGCATGTGTCCTCAGGAGAAGGTCAGGGAAGTCCCACAGAAGCCCTGCCTGGCCTTTGTGTCTCCTCTCCTCTCCCTGGATCTCTCTTGCTTTTCCTCCTTCCGCATCCCTTTGTGCATCCAGGCCATGGACTGGGATTTATATTTTCATCTCCCAGCTTAGGGAGGGCAGGGTATCTGTGTGGGCAAGAAAGGGGGAGGGCTAAGCCTTTCCCTGGGGATCTCTGGGCAAGGACTGAGGCTATTCTATTCTAATCCTAGAATTCTATGACTGTGATTGTAAAGAGGGGATGAAGGGAAGGAGCTCGGCAGAGCAGAGGGGCCCGGGGCTGTGGGCAGGGATGAATCTGCCTGTGGTGGGCTGGGCTGGGTGGGACACAGCCTGCACCCACGTGGAGCTGGGTGGGCGGGCCTGCTGCATCAGTCCAAGCCCCAGGATCCGCACAGGTGACCCACTGGGTCCCTGCACTGGCTCAGGTGGTGGTGGCAGCCTGTGCCTGTCTCCACAGGGAATGTCTGGGTACTCACGGTTTGCTTTTTGTAACCCAGAGCTGATTTTGAGAGTGTATTTGGGAAAAGTATTTTTGAGGAAGTATTTCTCCTTGTGAGAATGGCTGCAACAGAAACGCTGCTTTCCTGTGTAGCCTGTGCTGTGACACAGCCAGGGGCCAGGCAGGCGAGATCTGATTTATTTTGATTTACACTCGAGCCTTGTCCTACCAACGGGCTCTGTGAATTGGCTTTGTGATGGCAGCGTTACACTTGCATTAGCCCAGGGTCAGATGGGACATCCTGGTCACTGAGCAGCTTTGCAGCTTTCTGATGGAGCTCCCTGTGAAAAAAAACCAAAAAACAGTCTCCTTTCTAAAGAACTAAAAAATGTCATCTTGACTCTGACATCTGGCTACTCTGTGCTCCCTGCGAGACTGGAGCACGGGCTCCAAAACTGCTGCAGGTTTTAATTAAACCCAAAATGAGATGTAGTGGTCACCATGACGACAACAGCAACATTTAACACTTGGCAGGAGCTGTAACAAAGCACTGGAGGTGTTGGGGACTCCGTCGGGGGGTTGCTCATTTCCGAGAAAGCGCAGGGAGCGCAGGGCAAGCGCCTGCTCGATGGGATGAGATCCTGGTGCTCACAGGGATGGGGTAAACCCAGCAGAACGCTGCACTGCTGCAGCGCTGGGTTTCCAAAGATGTTTCATAAACCCCCGGGTGATGCCTCGTGAGATGGGGCTGGGGCAGGTGTGGGACAGAGGGAAGGGCTTTCCCTGTGGCAGTGCCGGCTCTGGAGGGCTTTGCTCCCCGGGGTGGCCGGAGCAGGGCTGGGGCTCCCAGAGGGGAGCGGGGAAGGGGAGAGCAGCGGGCCGGCTGTCCCGGCCTGGCCCCGGCGGGACTCGTGTGCCCGGAGCGCCCTCTGTTGCGGCGAGAGCGGCGCCGGACACACGGACCGGGACAGACGGGACCCCGAGGGGCGCTCCCGGCAGTGTGCGGGCTCCATCCCTCCGCATCGGGGTCTGGCCGTGCAGCGAGCCCTCCTCAGCCTCTGGGAAGGGTCACAGGTGAGAGGAGGGCGGCGTGCCCTCTCAGCGCCCCCTCTCCCGAAGGATTTAGGGTAATGTGGTATCTGGCAGCGTCATGAGGCTGTTCTGGCACCAGTGACTGCCGGGGTGCGGGTGGGCAGGGCTGGGCACCGCACCCATCCCAGGTGCCCTGGTGCTCAGTCCTGCAGGTCCATCAGCACCCCCGCCCCGCCAGCACCGACCCCCAGCGGCCCCTTCCCCTCCAGCCCCCCGGGAAGTGCTGTCAGTGCCCAGCACACGCACCGAGGGCCCTGGGGCTGAGGACCTCTGTGGGCATGCTCTGGGGAACACCTGCACCAGGTGTGCGCTTCCAAGTGGTGTTTCTGCTCAGGGCGTGCACATCCCCCTGCACCCCCACCCCCAAACGCGGGTATGGGTCTGCACGGCTTGGGCACCCCGAGCTGCTGCAGGGACCAGCTGCTCTGCGGGGCTCAGCTCCTTCCTTCACCAAACCCAAGCAGGTCAGGCCTGGAAACAGATGCCGAGGGGAACATAAATATGGCCCTTGTTGCTGCGTGAGAGGCTTTATTGAGTCAGGTGTCCTGTCACCCAGCCAGGACCTTTTGCACTGCTCACAGCAGAGGGTCCCTCCGGGCCAGGCCTACATGAGGAACCTGGAGAGGTCCTCCTTGATTACAGCCTCATCCCACGGCCCGTGGATGTTGTCCTTGAGCAGCTGGAGGCGGATGAGGCAGTAGGGGCAGAGGCAGGAGACGGCGAGCAGCAGCGAGGCGAAGAGCACGGCGCCCACGCTGGAGACGGTGGCCAGCCCCGCCAGCGCCGCCAGCGCGAACAGCACCGTCACCCCCACGTAGCACC
>VWZF01005468.1:0-188997 GCA_013396755.1 Sclerurus mexicanus | reverse complement strand
CTGCCTGTGTGTGCTGTTCCCTCTGTTTGTGGGGGCATCCTTCCCTCTCCAGTTTCGGGGGGAACTCTTGCTCTGCTCTGTGAAAGATCGCGGTGCTTTATTCTTGAAACCCTTTGCCCGTGTCTGTCAGGAGCTGTGTTAAATTAAACCAGGTGAACCCTCTTATTTCTGCATTGATCACGCCTTTGGACAGTGTGTTTCGTGGTGATTACCTCAGCTACGTTTTGTTCCAGCATCTCCTGTTTACTTTGTTTTCAAACTTTCTTAAGAGATGACATTTACCAGAACACAAATATTAGGAGACTATATTTCTGTGTGGTAAGTTCTGGGTCCCGTAAACTTTGGCCCTCTTTGAACTTGGTGAGTCACTGTTTGAGAACCGATAGCAGGCTTGAACAGCAAACTGCAGATATTGAAAACTGAGCAGCCACAGCCTGGTGTGCTGCTTCGGAACAGTTCCTGTGGGTTGTTTCGATGGTCTGCTTAAAAAAAGAAATAATCTCGAAGTTCTGTCATGTGTCACAGTTGGTTCCAGCCGGATGAAGAGGGGGAGCTCAGGCATCTCTGTGCAGAATCAATTGCAAATCTGGTGCTGACACTTGTGTTCCTGGGGTCGAACAGTCCTGAAGCCAATGTGGTTCGTGTCATCACGTTTTTGTTTTTGGGAGACAAAAGTGAGCCTAAAAAGTGCTTGAAAACACAGTTGGTGAGTTTCTGTTTAGCAAAATTTAAAGCAAAGAAAGGCTTCTGGCTGTGAGGGTTTGATCAAGAGAGCTGTGAGCCCCATGACTTGTCTCCAGACAGCTTGGCTTTCCTTGGACAGCTAGGCTTCTTCTCACAGAAGGCTCTAGTTGTATAACAAGGGTTATTATTAGGAAATTATTACCAAAACAGTTTTTGTTTCTTGCTTGAAGTGTCTTGAAGGCCGATAATCTGTTCCTGCCTCCAGGTGATTTGTTAATGGAAGGTGTTCTCAAGTTAATGATCAGTAGCTGGTCAGGGTGATTTTTTTGTTGCTGTGTTCTTAGTCTGCTGTTTTGATAGAACTCTTTAGTTTGAGGAAAAAATTCAGGCACCTGTTCCATATTGGTCAAGGAATATCATGTTCAAGTAACTTGGTCTGTAAATCTCTGATAATTCTGTGTTCTTCTTGGGTATGGTTAGGAGAAAAATTAAGCAGCTTTTTTTCTTTTTTTACTAACTCTTTAAAACAAGTTGCTTTTTCAAATAAAGTCTTAGCTGATCTCAGAGCTTGCATTGGAGTATTTCAAACATTTTACAATTGGAAAAACAAAATCGTTTGGATTGTGTGTTCGCCCTGCTCACTCTGGCTGCTTTTGATTAGGAGCGAATGGATTAATTTGAATATTGAGGGATGCAACTCCAGTTCCCTAGTCTGTGCCCGAACATAAATTCCCATTAGAGAGTTTAAAATCCTCTGTCTGCAGGATGGCATTGTGACAGTCCTGTTGGAGTTGTGATTGGAAAGTCTCGAAGTCTGTTGATTGCTGCATTGTTGCTGGATTGTGATAAATTGGGATGTATTTAACTTTTTACTGAAAACAAAATCAGCACCTTTGTTCACGTGAGCAGTTAAGAAGCCTCAAGTAGGAAATGGCAATCTCTGTGTTATAAATGTTGGCCTTTTAAATTTAGTTGTCTTGAAATGTAATTTTCAAAGGATTTAGTGTTACTAGGAGGGAGCCTCTTTCAGTACAGGTGAAACTAGTGATCAACAGGTGATCAAATTAAAACCAAAAAGGCAGGGGGAAAAAAACACAAGAAAAAACAATTGCTGAAAGAACACTCAGGCCTGTTTGGATTCCCTTAACTTTTTATTTTTTTTGACCTGGGCTTTGTTTTACTTCTGGGTACATGTTGGTGCTTTCTTTGAAACTAAGCTTAACATAGGATGTTTGGTTTTTTTTAAACTCCCACCAAGCACTTTAAAGCTCACCTGAAGAAGCTGGTTCAGTGGGGAAATACTTTTGCTGGAGGTGTGGCTTAGGAATGTAGTGCTCTCAAAATAATAGGCATCTGTGCAGGTTGGAGCTTTGGCTGTGCCTGACAAATGGCTCCTGTTGTCCTGAATCTACAGAGTTCCTTAATGCTTCAGTTAATCCCTCTGTGGGGGTGATCATAATATAAAAAATACGTTTAAAACTTGAAGTGCTTTTTAGTTTGACAATACACAGAGCTAAATAAGTGGAGTAGATTTAGAAGCTCGTAGGAATACCAGCACTATGAGAAGTGAGACCAGCTGTGAGAGTTGTTTGAAGAGTAACCTGTATAAATTATTCTGACATCAGCTTTTGCCTGCCATAAGCTTCACTTCCCGGGTGTTAGCTGTGAGTTTAATAAAAAAATCATGCATACAGTAACTTGTCTTTCTTTCCTGGAAAGTTCATTGTCATGTCCTGATCTCCTTGGCTTTTATGAGTTCTTATCCTTGAGTTTACAACTCTGAGTCAATGGAAGCTGAGCATAAGTGCATGTGCACTTCAGGATTCTCTTGTTGTCATTACTCCGTATCACATCAGTAAAGTATGGCTCATGTGAAAGTGGATTAGCAGGAGTGCTGGTTTTGGTGGAAAACCCCTGGCCTAGTAGCTCTGACTCTGGAATCTGTAATGAGCGTACCCTGAAAATTGTAATGGTCAGATTGGGTCAGTGGTGTAGCCAGGCACAAAGCCTAGGTACAAGTACATTGGAAGGGGATGAATCTTGGCACTTCCACCTATTAATGTACAGATTCATGTGAATTTTAATGAGATAAAATATTTCTAGTTTGGGTTTGCATTTACAGTCTTGTCCATTTTGGAAGCTGTGCTTGTTGAAAGCTGTAATGCAAGAGGAGCTCTGAAAAACAGTGTGATAACATCACTGGGGTTTATTGTGCTGTTCCTCCTGCACAGGTGAAAGCTGAGCAAACCACATTATAGATCACAGGAGTGGAGGTTTTGCTAATTGAGCATTTATTGGCCTCATTATTGACTTCTGGCTTAAACCTAACACTTGCATCTGTTAGTAATAGAAAGGTGTGGGTGGTAAGTTGGGGAGCAGCAGGAGGGTATGTTTGCAGGAGGGTGCCCTAATGATCTGGATAGGACTGCTAGTGTAACTTGATTGTAGTGGGGCTTGGAATTTTACCACCTGGGGATTCTCCTCTTTTGTATTTCAGTCTCTTCAGAAGGCTGATGCTAAAATAAGTGTGTGCATTTTATTGCAGGAAAAAATTAAGTGGTTTGGGCACTGTTCTTATAATCAAAACTGTTGCTTCAGGCATCTGGTTTCAGAATGCAAAGTATGTTCCTAGGTATGGAGTATCTTGTTTGGAATGTCGTTGCCCTGTGGTTAAGGCTGGGAGAAAAGCCACACTGGAGCCCTTGGACTCCTAAAAATGAAATTTGAATTTGCCCAGCTTGTAGCCTGCTCAGATTGAAGGTGGTATATGTGAGCAGGGGCTCTGATGCCTTATGCAAACAAATGCTTGGCTCAATCAATTATTGAATATTTACTGTCTAAAATTACTTTAAAATCAGTGAACTGCTTTCATGCACTGTCTTCTATAGGATTTGTCCTAGAAACTTCAAGTTTGGTTGTTTGCCATGCAAATGATGTACTGAGGTGGCCTCTACCCCATCATGAGGTTGCTGTGTTGATCTGTAAGAGTCTGCCTGTTGCGATTAAATGTGCTTCCCTTGAACACTTAATTTGAACTTTTTCTGAATTTGTCTGAACTGTCCTTTTTCACTTTGATGGTCTTATCACTGCAAGGCTTTTACAGAATGGTTTTTAGCCTGTTTTTGCTTTTCCTGTCTTTAGCTTCCATTACTAATCAAGCTTTTGGTAAATTCTGTGCTTCTTTCAAGACGAGGACATACAGTGTCTTTTAAAATTAACTCTGGAGGTGGTACAGCCCTCTGCCTGGAGAGGGTGTTATTTCTGTGGATGGAAAGCTTTGGCCAAAGACAGGGTAACTTAGAACTGTAAATCTAAAAAACTTTCATGTAATTCCTGATGAAAATACTGAGCTGGTGTAACAGAAAGATTCATCCCAAAGGTAGAACTTTTGCTTGAATGAGTAAAAATGTTTATATGAATGACAAACTGGATTGGAATATCAGTAAAACCACTTCAAAAATTAGCTTAGGTGCTCAAAGGAATGGCAGTGACTCGGCTGGGTTTTGGAATGGCAATCAAGATATTGCTGAAATCCTTTAAAGGTAAGAAGTTAAAAATACAGTATAAAATGTCTGGGAGTCAGGTGATAGCAGCTTTACAATGATTTAGGGCAAAATTTTTGTTGCTGAACTTTTGGTAACACTCCCCTCCTTGGCACTCTGCTGAGCTGTGTTGCAGTCCCAGTGGGTTTTGAGCAGGAGGAGCTGGTGCAGAGCAGCTGTTGGGTCTGAGCCTGCTGTTGCAGTGCTCTGCCTGTGTAGACAAGCTTATGGATTTAAGCAGTGAGGGAAATCTTGAAAGGTGTCTAAGTTAGACATTACTACAGTCTCTAAAAGCCTTAATCACAGTGTGTGGCTGTTCTACTGTTTTCCTGTAGTCTTTGTGGTTGGTGTTGTTTTTCCAGAATGTGTTCTTTTCCCCAAACTTTTGCATTAAAGATATTAACTAGTTTGACAGTGCAGAGAGGTTCTCGTATGCTGCAGTCTTCAGCGTTACAGAAGTCTGGTCCCAAGAATCACTGGGAACTTTTAGGAACTTTTTAAAGTGATTTCTTTGAGCACTTCAGATGGACACCTTTTGAGGGCTAAGGTTTGTGACTTCTGCCCTGCATAGGGTACCTGGATCCTCCTTTCAAGAAATAAGAGGGTTGTGTTTGTTTCAGTGTTACATTGCAACATGTGTTTAACATAGGTTGTTGTCTATTACGGGCACTGGATCAAAGCAATGTACAATTAGATGCTGTGTCTGTTATCTCAGCAGCCTTTCCTAAGAGGATGAGAGTAATAGTGGTGGCATTGTAAGAAAGGAATGAAGCTGATTTCTGTTATTTAGCCTAGAACAACAGCGGACAGTCATGAACAAATAGTATGTTCTCCCTCTGTCTTCTTGGATTTGATACCTAGGTATACCCTGGCTGAAAGCTAACTTCCTTTCCCCGCCTGGGGACTTACTGGTGTGTATCCAGAATTTCAAGATCAGATCAGAGGGTACAGAGACCTGTGGCTTAAGGCAGGACTACCCCCTCAGGCAGCAAATCAGTTAAATGTGATAAAGTGGTGCTGCTGGAACCTCATTTTGCAGTCTTTGCATGCTAATGCATTTAAAATGCTGAAAGCCCTATTTTAAACCAGTGGTTGGAATCTCATTGTCTGAAGCTATGGAATTTACTGTTGTCAGAAGTATCTTTGTTTGGCTCCTCTGAATCAGAAAAATAGCTGTTTGTGAAGCACATTCTTTGCTAAGTGTGCAGAAGATATTAAAAACTTAACTGCAAAATACGATGGGTTGGTAAAGGATTTTCATAAAAGCTCCAGTTTGGGTTTGCTGTTTTTAAGCATGTGAACCAAGTTAATGGGAAATGAAGTGATAGCAGTGCCTTTGCTGGCAGTATCCTTGCTTAGTCTAGATCTGTAACCCTAGTTTTCAGCTTTTTTCCTTCCTTAAAGGTCCCTCATAACTTTTAAAATTATCATAGTAATGCATGCTGCTGCTTTTCTGTGGTAATAAATGGCTTCTAAATAAATAGTGTGTTTTTCATTTTCTATTGTTTGGGATTTTTTTACTAGTTTTAAAGCAGATTAATGGTTCTTCATTGTATCTATCATGTATTTCCACCTCACTGCAGAAATGAGTGTTGTGTGTCGGGGCAGATTGTGCTACAGCAGTCAGTGCCTTGCAATTAACTTTTTTTCCTGCAGCTGGTTGAAATAATGTCACTGTCCTAAAAGCCTGGTCTTCTTTTTCCAAGACATTTACTTTGTTCTGCAGGCCCTTTTAAATACAAGTTCCCCTGGCTGAACTGTTCTGAAGGATTGACTCCATTAGGTTGCTGGGGAGAGGGTGAGGGTTCCCTCCCTTTGCTGTTTTTCCTGTGCTGCCAGTGGCTGGAAGGCGGGTTACTGCTGACTGGGGACTTTGCTTGTGCATCTGCTGAGCTCCTCGTTCTTGCAGAGCATTTTTTCTCTCTGACAGTTCATTAGTGAGGGTCACAGACCTGTAGGACTTGTTCAAAGCAAAAGGTATTTTCCTGCCTTCCTTGCCCTTTCACAGCTTTTATCATTGTAACCTGATGTCAGTTACTCCTGTCATCAGGAAGGTGAGCTTCAACCAGCCAGCAGGTGCTTCTCCCCATTCATAGTCAATGCCAGATCTCTGCCCTGCGTCCAGAACCACCCTCCTCCTCTGCACAGGCTTCTCTGTCCTGATCCTGTGAGTATTTTGAGTAGAGAATTGTCACATGGCAGGGACGGTGACATCTTCATTCTCCCTTGTAACTATTGGGCACTGGCACATCCGCACCTGTTGGTAATACAACCCTCAGAGAGGTACAGAAAATGTCACTGATTGCCCCCGAGAGAGACTTTTCCCCATGCCTGCGGGGATGGCTTGGAATTCATACCCTGGTGACAGCTTCTTTGTAGTTTCCCTTTGCTTCAATTACTCTGTCTTGTAGGTGCCAAATATAAACTGTTCTGAGATGCTTCACTCTCCAGTGTCCAGAAATAGGTCTTGTTTGGGGAGAATTTATTAAATTAACTGTTTAGAGGACAGCTGTGTTTGAACTGAAGCGAAGTGTCACTGTTGTACGAAGTCCTTGAAAAGGAAAGCCTATGCTGTTTTTCTTGGGGAAGATCAAATTATGGGAAGACTCTTATCTTTGTATTTTGCTAAACTGGTGTGGGGTTTTTTTGTCAGCTGTAACTCATATAATGATTTCTTCTTACCAGTTATTTGCTTTCTACTTGATTTTTATGCTGTTATCAACAGTTATCAATAGCTTTGCTATCCCTGATAGTCTTCTGCAGCCTCCTTCACAATTACTTAGAGACTTTGAGCCAAATGAGAACTGGACAGTCTTTCACATGAAACCTACACTGCAATTTCAAAGCCACCTGCACTGTTGAATTTCAGTGCGTTCCTTTTCAAAAGCAGAACAGCCCTCAACAGAGCATAGCCAATTCTGATTGCAATGAGTGTACTGAACCATTCAGATAGGGGTGAGCAGCATTTCTGCTTCAGTGGGCAACCACAGTGTGTGTCTGCACTGGGACAAGTGAAGATTTCCCCCACCCCTCTGCTGCTTTGTCTGAGCCTGTAGCATTTGCTTTGGGGTTTGTGCATATCAGGTTGAAAAATTCAAGGCATATTAAAAGAAAATAGCTTTTAAACTATAATTAATTGTAGTACTAAGTCATGCTTAAGTTTCTTTGTTCTTCGTGAGATTTAATAGCAGGTAGTACTTTGAACCATACATATAGAAATGGAACTGTTGAAAGGTTCTGTATCCACGTAGGTCACTGAGGGTTCTGTGTTTGGAGCAATCTCTTCCTTTGAAGATCTACCTTGTACCTGAGACTGTGTTTCTGGTGACTAATCTCCAGCACTATTTGGGCATTGGGTCTGCTTGTTTCTGAGTCAGCATTAAAATACTGCTCCTGGGTCACAAGAAAGGGAAGGATGGATTAGCATACACAGGTGCAGAAACTGCTCTGCTTCCACTGGATGTACACTGCCAGTTCATTAAACTCAAGGGGAATTCTGTTCTCTGTAAATTAACAATTAGATTCTCATGTTTGTTGACATTCTGCACTTAGAGTAATGCTTAACAGAGGTGCTGTGCCATTTGGCAAATTGTTTTTATTATGGGCTTTATTCTTTACCAGCCTGTGGCTAAAGAAGCCTGTTAAATTAATATGCAGAATGCTGAAAGTCAGAGAAAAAAAAAAAGACTGGTGGTGGCCTTGATAAGATGATTAATTTGACTTCTCACAGGCTGGCTGGTCTCATGTGGCATTGGCATTCTGTGCATTTGTGTTCTTAATGCTCTGTCAGAGCTTGATGGCAGCAGCTGAGTGATACATCCTGCAAACTGCATCCTCTGTTGCAGTAGGGCTCAGGTTTTCCTGTGGGTGCATGCACACATACACGATGAGTTCTGGGTCTCCTCCCTAGCTTAGAGGGCTTTTGAGAGACTTGAAGCATCATGTTGGAGTTGGGGAGTAGACCAAGAAGAATTTTGGAAAATAAGCAAATCAGACATTGGACACAGATTGTCAGAATAGCTTAAATCTGAGCTGCCAAACTGCATTCTTCTAAAAGCTGTGTTCGTGCCCTAATAAAACCTGATTTGTTGCATGAAAACTCTCAGTATATTAAGGCAAGAAATGTATGCCTTTGTGCTAAGTGCTTTTCATGAGTGCAAGTACTGAAGTAGTTATTCATGCATTTATGAAGTTATACCTTGTGTTTTAAGATGCTGATTCACGGCCAATGACACCTTTCCTTTTCTGCTCTGAAGTTCTCCATGTTCTGTACAGCTCACTGGAGGTGTCCCCTTAGTGGAAGCAAAATAGGAAATGAATGTGCATGTGTAGTGAAGGGATGGGGTGAGCTGCAGTATGTTCTGTATAATTTTTTATCTTTTAATTGTATTTTTTATGAAGAACCAGGGAGTCATATCTGGAAGGAGAGACCAGAGGTACTGGAATTAAGAGCGTGAGAAAATTTCACCATGAAATGATTGAAACTATTTTTCAGAAATATAAGCTACTTTAAGTATTTGCATAGCTGATTTTTCCTAGTGAGTTATGTAGTAAGGCCATAAAAGTCTGGTAACATTTCATTTTTTCTCTTAAATGTGCATCCTGTGCTTAGGATAACACAGAGGTTTGATGGAAAACTTAGCACAAACAAGGAACTACATGATGGGACAGGAATTTAAGATGAGTGAGAAGCATATGCCTCGCTCTCAGTGAAGATGTGAGACTTTGTACCTGCTACAGTATAATAGCCTTATATTCAGTTCTTTATTTTCCAGTAATTGCAGCTGCTTCTGCCTGACTTGAATGCTTTCATTCAGTGTAGAGGGAAGCTCCTACCTCAAAGATAAGAGAAATGATAAGAGAAATTGCTGAGGCAGACCTGGGGCAGGTTATTTGCCTATCTCCAGAAGAGCATGTCGGATCCCATGAGTTCCTTGTCTGTTGTCTTCTGCTCTCCTGATGGTGAGAGCCCTGAATTTAGAGTGGCCTGCCAACAGTCCCTGCTGATGCAGGTGGAAAAGCAGCAATAGGATCGTATCTGTGCCAGAAAAGTCCAAGTTTGTGATTGCAGTCTGGAGAAGTGGTGCTTCCTCTGTGTGTGCATATATATATATATGTATGAAACTGTAAGTGAATCGTGACCTGCTGATAATCTTACTGTTATGACTAATGTTAAGGCTGTGTTGTAGTTCTCAAAACTATTTTCTGCATGTTACTGTATCTGGGTTTGTTTGTGCTCTAGACCTGTCTCCTCCTGTGAGGAGAAGGCAGTCTTTTTTTTTTCTTCAGGGTGCAAAGTGATGTTTGTGGGAATTAACAGGGGGTCATTCTGGTCACCTGGCTGTTGTGTAAACAATATTTCATGTATGAAGAAGGTTTTTCTTTAAAAGTGGCAGGTGACTGATATTAAAGTATTGTTGAAAACTCCACGAAAAGCTAAATTTGCATAGTGTTCTGCTGTGCTGGACTGACTTGAAGGCAGCATCAAGACCTTTGGGCCTCCAAGGGTGGTTTGCTGTTCAGGATGTGAAGGGACCATGTACTATAAGCAACAAAAGGTGCTGTTCTGGCACAGGTGTTTGTATTGGTGGTGGCTGCTTTTCCACAGAAATAAATCCATTTCTGCTGCAAAGCAAAGCTGTTCAGAACTGCAAGTACCAAACAGACCTCTCTGGAGGTTGTAGCTAAAGCCAGCACTTGGTTTGCCTTTTGTCTATACATTTTCATTGGTTTTTGCATGGGTCTTTTGTTTAATGTACATTCATTTTAAATAGAGATTTTTGAATTTATTTTTCCTTTTTTTTTTTTTTTAAATAGGCTTCCTGTTTGGAATGTCTTTTGTAAAGACAGTCTCTCAGCAGCAGTGCAGTATGCTTCAGGTGATGCTTGTGCCCTGACCAACGATGGTGAAAATTTCCAGGAAAAGGTAGGATGCATACATCATGTTAATTAGTCACTCCGTCTGACTTGATATTAAATTTTTAAAAAATGATTCATGCACTTTGATTCACAGGGTCGTCTTGGCCAGAGTATTTAATGTGCTCAGTTGTTCTGTGAACCACGATGTTATCTTTCCAAGTTTTTGTTTTCCTTCAAGTTTGTAGAAGTTAGGCAACAATAGAAATGAACAGTCTGGGACAGGAGAAGGAAGAAAATATTAAAGCTAATTTTGGTGGCTTTGATGTTTTTTGTTTGGCTGCCAGATGTTGGAGATGGGCATCAGGAAGAGCATGTAGCTCTGTAGAAACCCATCCTAAGAGGTGGTGATAAGTCTGGGCCACGCTATGCCAGTTAAATCTGTGTTGTGTTGAAAACAGTGCACAAATGTTTGCTGTCCTAAATAGGAGGTTTAAGGTTGTTTTAAGTCTGTATTTATCACTTTGTTTTCCTCCTGTTTAATAATAATTAACAAAACTACAACATGTGTATGAAATGTGTAGTAAATAAGGTATGGTCCCTTTCTTTTCTACTTTACTCAGCACTTTAGGTTAAATTGAGTGTAATCGTCCCACCCTGATTAACTTACTACAAGTTTCTGCGTATTGCAGTTGCATAGTGCGTTCCCAAGATGTTGAGTCACATCAGAAAGCCAGGGTAATTTCATTTATTTACATAGATAAGGAATCAGTCCTGTGATAAAAATGAGTAGTATTGATGTATTGGTTTTCCTGTTTCCTCCAGCAATTCGTAGGAGTGCTAATCATGGTCCCCATTTCAAGAAAGCCACATCTAACTTGGAAAATGTGTTGAGCATTCTAGTTGACTCAAGTGGAAAGCTGCCTGACCATTAAAAAATCCCTTCAAATACTGCAGGTTTCTTAACGCATTTCAACAACAAGAGTAGCTATATTTTTTTTCCAGGTTATGCAGCCAAATAGCATTCAGTCCTATTCTTCTGGCTGCCTGAAAAAAAGTTCATGGCTGATGTAATAAAACTGGAGAGATGAAATAAGCTGTGAGACTGGGAAGCTGCTGGTATATGTTTTCCTACTTTTTTTGCAACATTCTTCCTTTCCTTCTGTTAGTGTGGCTGCACTGTTAAGCACATTTCTCAACCTAAACCCAGAGATGTGAAAACTCATACATTACACTGTTCTTTGTGCTCATTAAAGAAGGTCTCTTAGGTGTATGAGAAATCTTGTGTTTATTAGTCCTAATTAGGCTGCTGGAGCTGTCCCGCTCAGAAAGAGCAGTTACACAGCCCTTGATCAGTTTCCCTTAGATCAGTTGTCTCTCTGAGCCATTGATAGTATTTCATCTTGGGGACTAGGATGTGAGCTAATAATATTTGGGCAAAAACCTTGCTTAGTCTTGTCTCTAAGATTTGCCTGCTCAGATTTGTAGTTCCTGCTCTTCCACTGGATGCTTTACCTCTCGCTTTAATGTCACGTAATGTGTGGCACAGCAGCCCGTTTTGCATCTCAACACTAGCACTTGCAGTATTTGGCCACAGGGTTTTAGGCAGCCCGTATAAAACAAGGGAGATATAAGTTCTCAGCAGATTTCTTGCTGTATTTTAAAGTATTGCTCAATAGTAACTTGCATGTTTTGTAGTCAACTTAAAAAACTTTTGAAGGGCAAGTGTAAATTCTTGTTAGTTTTGGTCTGGTGGCTTGAAAACCTTTCCTCTCAACTGTATTTTCCTTTCTTTTGCTTTGTGAATTCACTGCACTTGATTGTAAACTTTTAGTTGTAAAAGAGAAGGTTGTTTTAAAAGGTTACAGCAGACTTGTGCAATGACTGAAGTTCTGCTGATAAGACTGCTACATCTGAAGTGTGCCACATATTATTTTATTAATGGTTGTCTGTTGCAAGTCATCTTAGGATTTATTTTTCATTCCTCTTTTGGGCAGCAAGGAGACAGGGAGGATTTGTCAGCATGGGAAATCATAGCAGAACGATGAACTTTCCTTAGCAAACAAACTGAACGATTTAGAACAATGGTAAAATGCTCTTTATGTGAAGATTTAACAGAGTTGTTTTAACTTGCTGTAGTTTTTGTGCAGATGAGATTTCAAACATACATGGGCAGTGGCTCTGAAGATTAATGTAGCTTAACGTCTTGATATTTTAGTGCTGTAAAAGATGGTATTACTCAGTCTGTACCAGAGACGGCTCCTCTTACTGAGAGTAGAAGGTCTGTGTTACTGTGTACTTACTGCTGTTTTACCTGTAACATCCCAGGGGGAAGAGGCTGGTCCCAGACTGGAGCCCGAGCATGCAGACCCAAGTACACGGAGTTACTCTATGGAAGAGCTGCTTAATGACTTTACAAAATCTGACCAGGCAAGACTTTTATTTCATTCACTGTCTCCGTACACTCTTCAAATGCATCTTGGATTTCAGTCTTTCATTTTGGTTATCTAAAGCTCGTAGTAACCATCTATCGCATTTCACCTGCACACGGGGCTGCTGTCAGACTCATGTTTCCAGTGAAGGAGAAAATGTGAGAGCCAACAGACCTTGCATTTCCCATGTGCATAAGTAATAAGAGTCATTCAGTATTTGTACGTACTGACTAAACAAAACTCCAAGATAAATTAAAATTGGATGTTATAGGTATGGGTGTCTCTTTATAAATAGAACATGAAAAACATTCTCACTAGGGTATTTTTGTATCGCACTTGGTGATCATACCAGGCCATTTTAGCTTTGATCCTTCATGGCTTCTGTCAGTTTAATTTCTTTTGCTGAAATGGAAAAAGGATTGTGTTTCAGTTGCATGTGCCATGCATTAATACTGTTAAATCAGTGTTAGTTATTAAATGTTATAAAGCCCACTGTTTAAGATGATTTATTTGATTTATATAGTGCTGTTTAGTAGATTACAGGACAATACATAAGACATACTTCAGAAAACATATTGCATGGTTTCGATGTGCAATTCTGTAGTAAAACGTTCTAGACATCTTCATGTTTAGTTAGATGACTTGCAGTAATCTAGGAATTGACAAGAGGCTTTTGTTTAATAATATTTTCTGTTGCTGCAAGAGTTAGTCTGACCTGTTTCAGTGGTTATATTCCCTTTCAGATTTACTAAGCCTTATTTTGAGTGTGGTGTGCAAAGGCTTATGAAAGCTAGAAGAAATAAGATTCAAGACGACTAGACTCTCAGAATCCATAAGTGATTTATCTCTTTATTCAGTCACAGCATGGAATAGACTTCTAAATAATTTTGGACCTCCATTTGGGTGATAAAATTGAAAACCTTCAAAATTTAGTTCAGGATGAAAACGATAAATTCCATTGTGATGGAACATGCAAATAGAGCTGCTTATTTTGGTTGCTGCAATATTCAAACTGGTTGTCTCGTGACTGTCTCTGTAGGATTGCACATCCCTGCTCCAATTAATATTTTTACATGATTACTGCAGACTACAGAAGAGTGTTGCAACTATCCTGGAGTGGCACAGAATGCAACCTCAGTTAAGGAAGAAACAACTTCTGACATAACTGTTAGAACTCCATGCTAGGTGTTACTGTAGGAATGCTTTTGCTATTCATGTTTTGAAAGATGTGTGTTCACCTGTAATGTTTTCACAGACGACAGAAATAAGTGAAGCAAGCCAGCCTGAAGTTGTGAGCCCAACACCCTCAGCAGATGGAAATGAAGCTTCTTCCTCCAGCATAGTTGCAAGCACTGAAAACACTTCCAGTTCACCTACCTCAGAGATACCTCCAGTCTCACAGCCCGAGTAAGCTCTTGAAGTTGTGTTGGTTTTGTCTTTGAGGGAAGATCACTTATTCTGATGTTGTTCAGAGGTTTAGGTAGGGATAAAATGAGATTGCTCCACGTGACAGTTTAGCTGGTTTATGATGTCAGTGCTAATGGAGTATGTCATCGTTTACTCAGTGTGTGGATAAACAGTTGTGTACTTGCTTGAAGTGGCATTCTATTGCCATTATCAGCGTCTAAGCTGCTGCTTGGAAAAAAGAAAAAACCCATGTGCTTAGATAATCTATACTATAAAAACCCCCAGGACTTTACCATTAGGATTTCTGCCCTTCACAAATGTGCTGTCATATCTGTGACAACAAGCATCGAGGCTGCTTCAGCAACAGGCTCTGCTTTCAGTCAAGGGAGAACTCTGGGGAGTTTCATTTTGAAACTTAAAATAGAGCAGCCCTGAAATAATTTCTGTTATTAAGAGAATTTTGATGAAATAGCAAATTTTCATATAAATGCAATCAAGACCACTTGTGGTTTTAGTACTCAGTAGGGTATTGCAGAGCTACCTCTGCTGCAGGAAACCTGGAGTTGGTGTAATTTTCCTTCTTATGTGGAATGCTGTGCTGTCAAACGTGAATTGTAGTGTGGAAATGCACGTGTGTGACTTCTAAATACTTGCACAAAGTTCTGCTGGGCTTTTTGATGTGTGCTAAGGGAAATGCATTGTTCTGATTGCTGATAAAGATTGAATATTTTGGTAGATAAAAATTCAACACGTTGAAAATTAAGTAGACTTGTCTTTCGTGTTTTGGTTTTTTTAAGAGTCTAGATTTTCTACTTTACCAAATTCAGTTTCTTTACCATAGAAAAGGTATGGAAATCTTGTTTGCTGACTGATCTTGCCTGGCCTACCAGGGCTAACACTTAAGTACCTTTTGGTACTTCATCAGTGTCTTTAACTGCAAATCCTTCAAAATTTGCAGTTTTTGTAAAGCAGAAGTGGAATGTAATTTTAGGTGCTGCTTTTTATAGCTGTTGTTGACTACTGCACTGATTCTTTTGTGTAACATGTTGTAAATCCTACTCTTGTCAGGTCTTAGGCAGAGACAGGATGTTATTTTCTTTTAAACATTCAGCTTGGTATCTGGTAACTGTTGAAAACTGTCTGGCTGTCGCAGTTGGGGAATACTGGAGTGATGAGCTCTGAAGGCTTGAGCTCTGAAACAAATGAAAATGGAAACTTGTTTTGGAGCACCTGATCAATTAGTTAATGCTGGGCGGTGTTCTGACACCAGTACCATTTACAGGAAGAAAGGGCAGAGTTAGTGTAGGGGAGATGCATGTTTCAAACTGCACTTTAAGCTTTAAACAGTAATAGGTGATCTCTCATTGTACATATTAATATTCAAAGCAGCTGTAGTCCAACCCTGTATTTAAACAAGGTCTTTAAAAAGACACAGTTGCATTTGTTATCTTCAGACAGCATTTTTCCTGGTTTAGATGCTGATGCCTGTCACTGTAACAAAGTCCAGCTCCCTCAGGTCTAATACGTCAGCAGAACCTCCTGGTCAAAATATTCTGAAAGTAATTTTATTCCAAACTATTTTTACTTTGTAATGAAGCCTTTTTAAGGCTAGCACTGACTCTAGCTTTCCTACTCAGGCCTAAACTGAGGAAAATTTACTAAAAAATAATCTGAGCTCCTTCTGGTTGCAAGTGAAGACAGCTGCTGTGCAAAGTGAGCTTGGTAGTGTGCTTTGAAAGTTAAGGCAAAGCTAGGGTATCCAACAAATCCAGGTATCCAACACCACAGCTCCTAGACTCACCTGCTGCAAAAGTTAGTTACTTGAGGCTAATCAGATACATCCCGAGATCAGGGGATTTTAATTTCATACTTGTCACATTTTATTCAGTTGTTAATTATTCATACTCTCACCTATCTGCTGAGATTGAGACTATGTGGAGCTTTTTAGTTTTAAGTGTAGTGGTCACTTACTCAGTAAAGTATTACGTGCAGAGCCCAACTGTGCACCTCAGAGGTAGGCACTGTTCTAGCTAATAAATTCTTGCATTCATAATGTTTGTTAGATTTTGCTACATAGCAAAAAGTCTTGAATAGCTGTGAGTTTTTTGGTTTCTACTGTAGGAACTTTATCATATGAAAGGTACTAAAGTTGTCTCCCTGGGTTGGTTGCAGCTGCCTCTGTTGATAATTGTAGCACTCGGAGAACTAGAAAGATCCCCTTTTAAGTCGCTGATGTGCTGTTTGTGTTTCAGCAGCTCTGTCATGATACTGGATTAACCTGGTTTGCTGCTGACATTAAAGAAAGCTTATGTTGAGTTTTAGAAGGCAGAATAAAGCTTTTACTTAGATTTGGCTGTAGCCTAGATCAATGTGAAACTCATCCCTGTACTGGAGAAGAGAGGACAGTCAGAAGTTTTCAGCTGGAAGTTATTGTTTGTCCATCTTCTCTCCACCCATTCTATCATTCCTATGGGGAGACTTTCTTTTCAGTTTTAGCCTCTGGATTTGTCTGATGTGGTGATTTGTTTCGCTTTTGGGAGAGAGGAGGTAAAGGACTGGGCAGAGCAGCTAGTTTGGGCTGTTGGTACAGCTTGGCTAATGGTCTGCTGGGTTACCTGATTGCTTTCTACACTAACAAAAAAAAAAAATTGAATCTAGTGGAAAGAAAGTCTGCCTGGCTCTGCTGTATATTGTTATGGCACCCCTTTTCTGCTCTGCTTTTACTCAAGTTCTGTTCTGACTTCTGCCCATTGACTTGGGAGCATTGGGAGCTTTTAGTGAAGAAACTCAGTCTCGTGTTTCTTTCCTTTGTTGAAAGGGAAAAGAAAATTGCGGCAGCCGGATAACTATGAACCTGTTGTTACTTTGTAATGATGATGGGAAGAATTATCCATTGCAGTGTTTGGTAAGATGTTAGATGAGAGTTCTGGGAGATGAGAAGCTAGTTTTGAGTTCCTTTCTGGGACAAACAAGCTAAAGCAGAAATTCTCTTCTTGCATGGGTACAGCTGAGAATGCAGTTCCACAAGCACAGCATACTTCATTCTTTTCTTAATTATTTCTGTGAGACTGTTGCTTTAATAAAACTTTTAAATATCTTTAGTTATGTGGTTGATTACTGAGGGCTACTTCTATCATCAGAAGGCTAAAAAGCATGTTATTTCTTTCCTTCAGTGCAATAGAGAATTCCAGTGCTGATACCCCTGTAGTCAGCTCTAGTGAAGCTGAGCAGTCAGAGCCTGACTGTGATATTGGTGGGACACTTGAGGCTGACCCTCAGAGTGAGCCTTCCTCTTTTGTCAGTCCTCCAGAGAGGTGAGTATCCAAGCAGGCTGTGAGTCCAAATAGTTTGAAGGCAGTTGTTCTTTTCTGTCCTGGCCTTGCAGCAAACGTTTGCATGTGCTTGCTTATCTACGTGTTTGTGTGTGTTTATCATTGCATGTGGCTGATGATTTTATAGGTCCTGATACTCTTTAAACTTTCAGCCTTGCAGGTCAGCATATAGAGAACATATCATCTTCACATGGCAAGGGAAAGAAGACAAAATCTGAGTTTGAGTCTAAAGTTTCAGCAGCTGAAAAGGGGGCAGATGAGCAAAAATCTGCTCTGAATGCCTCGGAGAACTTAAAAAGGGAGGTAAGCAGTGCTGCTGTCCACTCTACACACAGGAGCCTAATGCCCTCTGCTAGGTTATCACTGCTGATAATGATATCTATCACTTTTCTGATTGCCACTGTGTAAGTGCACAGCCCTCACACTTTGAGCGTTGCCATGTCCAGAAGGCTCTAATAAATGGGGAGAAAAGGGCAGCAAGGTTGATTTGCTGGCACTCGGTTTTTCTGAACTAATATGTTGTCTTCAAACACAAGACTTGGGGAAATCGAATAAAACTATCTGGAGCAGAATCCAGTAGAACATGTCAAGATAGTTGAGCTGGGACTTCCCACAGGATGCTGTGGATGCTGAATTTTTTTATATAGTCTGAAAAAGAACAAAAGGTAGGGGAGTTGCAAGGTCCACAGGTAAGTTGGTAGAAAAAGAAGCCTGAGGGGTGAGTCTTGACTCAGTCTGGACGTTCCTGACTAGCAAGCAGATGGCTAGGGGCAAAGGTGGCAGTTGGAGGAAATACAGGATGTTTGGTGTGTTTTTACTCTGCCCCAGGAACCTTATTTGGCCCCTGTTAAACTGGAATACTTAGCTAGACAGGCCTTTTATATTGAACTGTATGACGTTTTTATGCTCTTACTGTGAGGCGCTTTCTAAAGCTTATTTCTTTGATTAAACATTAAAGAAACCATTTTTAAATAATATCTTGTTCTGCTGGTTTTGAGATATTCAGAAATTCCAGGGAGCCTCTGTAATTCTGTTATGACCAAAATTTAAGTCTGAAGATCTTTGCTGCAGGGAAACCTTTCTTTATTAGGAGAAGGAAAAGCAAAAACTTTGAAGAAAAAGCAGGTGTTTGAGACAGAATGCTTACACTTTACTTAAAATGTATTAGCTTAGCCACAAAAATTGCCAGCATCTCAGTGAAAGAATCTGTAATTCTGGGAGGAAATTTTTCTGGCTTGTAAGCTTGCTTACCTTGGCACTAAGTTTTAACATGGGTGCAAATGATATGTCTGCTCTTGACCTGATGAGAGCATGCCTTGTTTTTTTGAAGTTCATTTTTGTTTTCATTGTTGGTACTGAAAATATTCACAATTGGTGGCTCTTTCTTTTGCAGAAAGACTTTAAGAAAACAGGAGAAATTGAGCCTACGTCAGTGATAACTCCAAAAGACCCTGGAGACATTCCAACATTTGATGAATGGAAGAAGAAAGTCATGGAAGTGGAGAAAGAAAAGAGTAAGTTTGGAATTCATTGGTTTGGTCTAAATAGAAAACCACTTTCATCTTGTACTGGATTTGAATAGTGAAACTGTCCCGATTTGGAATGCAGCCTGGAACTTCATTTTTCTACTAGAACTACATAATTAATGGCCTTCATCATATAAGAGCAGTGAGCAGAAGCTTGCTGACAGTGAAAATATTGTTTGTTTGTGTGGTTTGTTATAGTAGCAATATTTTCTTGTTCCTAGGTCAGTCAATGCACCCTTCTGCTGTTGGTGGGCAGCATTCCACTAAAAAGGTCCAGAAAAACAGAAATAACTATGCCTCTGTGGAGTGTGGTGCCAAAATTTTGGCAGCCAATCCGGAGGCAAAGGTAAGCATTTACTGATTATCAGTGTGCATTATTTGAATGTACTGCTATGTAAGAAGTAGTACAACGTACACTTAAAACTGAACACTGGTTTGTGAAGTAATCTTCTACTCCTGTGTTCTGTTTATTGGGATTTTGATTTACAAAAATGGGACATAGTCACCTGTGCTTTTTTTAAGAGGGATTGCTATAGATGACTTGATATCTTTTTAAGTGAATTCAGAAGGGAGGGCAGAGTCTACTCATTACAGAAAGTAAACAACTGAACAACATTGTATTCAACAGCTGGCCAGAGAAAATACTCTGTGATTGCCCCACAGTAGCATGGCTTGCTGTGTCCTCTCTATTATCTTGCTCAGAATGTTGTGAAATTCGATGGTTGGTCTGCGTACTTAATATCAAAGTTGTATTTGGAAAGCAGAAAGAAATCTTTAGTGTTGTGTTGGTATCTACCACGCAATTTACAATACTCTTTGTTATACAGAGCACTTCAGCTATTTTGATGGAAAACATGGACCTCTATATGCTCAATCCTTGCAGTACCAAAATCTGGTAGGTTACTGAGGTTTGCTGGTATGATTACAATTTTCCATTGTGATGGGACTGTATTTATCCTGTGGGTCTGACTTGACCTTGCTGTGTTGCTGCTTGAAATGAGTGTGTAAGGAACTTTGACAGAATTAGCACAAGATGCTCTGTGATGTCTCCCATAGAAACCTAGCTCTGCTATTGAGAAGTCATATTAAGGTGGTATTTTTATTTACCTTACTCTTTGTAGGTTTTGCATAATTATAATCTTACAGAAGGTAAAGCACTGAGTATTCAGGTGGAGACTTTTTGTTTGTTTTTCCAGCTGTCAAGTAACTGTAGGACAGATGATCAGAATTAACCATATACTAACTGGTATTTCAGGTGTGGTTTCAATTATATTTGCTGTCCTTAGTTTGTAGTTCTGTGACTTGATGTCTTTGAGTACAAGATGGATGAAGCTATTGCTGTAGCTGCAGGTGCTATCTAGAGTTACTAAGCTAGATAGTCAGGAAAATACCACTAGTGATTCTGGAGGGAGCAACAAGTGTTGCCTTCTCACTGTGCAGCGTTTTTGCAGTTTTGCTGCAGTAATGAGGTAAAGGGCTGATGATTGTAATTGTGGAAGGAAAAGTTGTTTTTGTAAAAAATATTTCTTTTTTGTCTCTAAGGTTTGTTGTTGAGCTCTGTGAACCTGTCCAAGTAAAGCAGTTTGACATTGCAAATCATGAATTATTCTCTTCCACTCCTAAAGACTTTCTGGTGTCCATTAGTGACAGGTATGTTATCTAAATTTACACTTTGAATAACAAGCGTATGTGGTCCATGTTTTATGAAGCCCAATAATTATTTCTGTTTTCATTGAGAAGGGTAATGTTATTGTGAAATTACATGGATTTTCTTTGTGTCTGTGTCTTGTCAGTTGCTAGCATTTTTTCCTTTGCCACCTTAAAAATTAAAAGCTAGGTAGTGGATAGCAGCTTATAAAATGAACATTCTTTAACAGAATGCTACTGACATTGTGGGCTGCCTCCTCCCTTGTCATTTGGACTAGATTATTCTGGTCTGTGAAAGAGCAGAATTCATACAGTACATGAGAGAAAACTCACCTTCTTGAGTGCTTAAAGCGTGTAGATTTGGACTTCCAGACGTGGTCTGTTGTGTAGTTCTAACTCTGCTTTGCTCACAGTTTTTTACTGCTTGCTTACAACAATATTTACAACCTGTCACTTCAGAGTTATGCTCTTCACTATTCCTCTGAGGTAGCTTTTTTCAATTCCAGAAACTTCACTGTAGCCTGGCTGAATTTCAGTAATTGGGTCAAGTATAGGGTTTTGTCCTTCAAGGGTTTGCACACTGTTATAAGTATGTAAATTGCTACTGCTGAGCTTTTGTGTTGGGACTGCTTTATCTTGCAGCTCTTTCCGTAAAAAATACATTGCTGTCATTGTGCAACTGGAAAGAAAAAATTATTTCTTCTCTGGAAGGGTGTTTTGGGGAAACTTCAGCAAATGTTTGTAAACACTGTGTTCTTGCATTTCATTAGCTTGACTCCCTTCTTTCCTTTCTAGGTATCCAACAAACAAGTGGATTAAATTAGGTACTTTCCATGCCAGAGATGAGAGAAATGTCCAAAGCTTTCCTCTGGATGAACAGATGTATGCAAAATATGTTAAGGTAACTTAATACTGCAAAAGCATCCATGGCTGTCAGGGAAGGAGGGGTTTGCTGGGCTTACCCTCTGTGACAGCATCCAGAGAAATGCGTTATCCAAGCCTGCCTTACCATTAATTGCCCTTGGTTCATTGGTGGCCCCAGTGGTATTGGCCATGTACAGTCACAGTCACAAGCCTGTGCCTTCCTCACAGGGGTGACTGGGAGGGTCTCGGGAAGCACCTGTTGCCTTCTGTCCAAGTGCACACTTAGTTAATACCCAAATGGAGAAAAATCCAGACAATGTTCTATTCTATTTGACTTAACCAACTGTCCCCTGAATGTAAAACTGGAATAATCTCAACCTGTTTTGCCTCTTAGCTGTACCTGCTTTATACATATATACATACTGTCTCACTCCCTGGAGCACAGATCAGAATATGTATTTTGATATTTTTTTACTGTACAGTTTTAAGTGAAGCTGAAAGAATAAGTGTTTGGATCTTGGTTCTCATCTCTAGATTCAAAGTGCAGTTTTGCAATTGCTCAATCATAATTCTGACTCGGGCAAATTATTTAAGCTCACTGCTACTGGAGCATTGCCATGATATCTCCACCTTCAAAGTAGTTTGCATTTCCTCAGAAGGCTCAAAAGAGAATGAAACTCCATAAATAATTAATGTGGTACTTGGACAGGAGTAAAAGCTTTTGTGAAAATATTGGGATGTAGTGGAGGTTTAAATTCAAATAAAATACAGACCTTTTAGGTGATGTGTTATCTTCTAGATGTGGTGCTGCCAAAAAAGTAAAACTGGTTTGTGCTACTGAATTATGCTTTGTGCTTTCACGGAGAAGCAGCCACGAATGATAGTTGTCTAACTTCTCTACCTGGAAATTCTGCATGAGTCACAGAATAAAGATTTCATTTATTTTTAATTCTGTTTTCTGGCTGAATTAATGCCTCAGGGTAGCTGGAATCTTGCTTATCACTGAAGTTCTAGAATTCCAGTAGACGTTTCAGCACTTAATCCCTGGGTGGATACAGTGCTCTGCCTTGAAAGTTTTACCATGCTATATTATTCAAGGTCTGAGTGTGTCTAGTCTACAGAAGAAGAGTCCAAAAGTTTTTCAAAAAGTTTAATTCTTTTGAATTGGCCTACTGAACTTTTATTAAAAATAATGGCTTTTTTGTAAGTGTGTGTTTATGGGAATAGTTATTTTTGTCTCACTATTGCAGTCCTTTAGTGGTAGTGTCTAACTAATGGTTTAGTAAATGCATTCTACCCTTGCAAATTAATTCGGATTAAATAAATACCAGTGTCAAGGTAGTCAAGGTTGCACTAGAAATACACAGTTGACTGAAGCTTCCAAGTTTATCATCAGATGCTCTGTTTCTCCAGTCGTGTTTCTGTACACTGAAGCATGTTATACTGAACTTGAAGCAGCAGCAGTGGATAGAATGCATGGGGGGTTGTTTTCCTTTTGAGTCAATTTCTGTAATCTGTGCTCTTTAAGCGGGGGAAAAATACATTAGTACATTTAACACACTTCAGTATTCTGTCTGCAGTCATGCTACCCTGAAAAACTGAATAACTCAAGTTCATTAATGAAACACTTGTTGCATGTTACCTTCAATCTGCAAGGTACAAGGGCTAAAAGACGTCTTGCTACCCAAGGCAGATGAAGTAGTATTGCAACTTAATCCTTCATAGCTTGTCATCTTAGGCATTTGTAGTACTGAGTTAAACCCAACCAAACCCTGCAGTTGCCTGTGGCATGTGTTCAGCCTTTGTACTGACATCTTTTTTTTTTTTTCTCCTTTCCCTTCTCTCGCTTCAGATGTTCATCAAGTACATAAAGGTTAGCAACCTCTTCTTTTGGAGTGATGAATGCATGGGGCTTGGGGTGCTCTCTGCTGCGACTCAGCACTTTAGTGCATGGCAAGAATAAATCTTTGGGTCTTTTCTGCTATGGGCAGTCTGCAAATCCCTTGAGTAAACAAAACTTGGAATTTCAAGATTGAATGTATACGTTAAATGAACTCTTGACTCTGGGTATTTGGAGTTTATTTTAAGTACCTCTTGTTCTTTAGGTGGAGTTGATATCACACTTTGGATCTGAACATTTTTGTCCTTTAAGTCTTATAAGGTAATATTTTGTGTTTTGTCTTTCTACCGAATTGCAGTAAGGATTAGTGTTTTTCAATAGTATTTTGGCAACAAATTCTACTTTTCAATTAAAGTTATTTGCAAACATTGTGAATGTATGTAGTTGCCTAGCTTACCTGCTGTGTGGGGTCCTTCACATCTGTTTAAAGAAGCTTTGAACCTTTTTATTTGGTCCTCCAGTATGCAAGGAACAGTTTATATTTGCAGGGGGGTGTGAGGGAACAGGAGCAGCTTTACAGGAGGACATGAGCATTTCAAGGCTGACCAAGCAAAACAGGGAACAAGTGGTGAGCTAAGAAGAGCAAGTGCAGTGAGTGCTGTGTGTTTGTAGTTCAGAGAGCCATCAGCCTCTGCACTGCTCCTTAAAAAACAGGCTTTGAACCTGCTTGCTCTATAGAGTTGTAAGTCAAACCATATTTTCAGTTGACAAGATTGCTTTAAATTGGATTGATTTGATTTAGTTTTGGCAGAACAGGTCAAAGAGGATATAGTATGCAGAGTGAGGTAGTTAGGAATAGGTACTTCTAAAGTGAAGCTGAAGAGGATGTGTGAGAGCTCATGGAGAGCTTAAGGAAGTCTAGGTATGAGTTGGCATTAAAAAGGAGGAAAATACTCTTTGCAATTGGTAGAGTGAAAAACAGGATCTTGTTTTGGTTCAGCATTTGAAAGCCTGCAGTGGACTTTGTGGATGTATCTTTGGGAAAATAAACATACCTCCTGCTTGATCTTGGTGAACTGAATGCAACTACTGTGTCTCTAATTTATTTGCTACATAAAATTAATAATGCTTTTATTATATAACCTATATATAACATAATTACACAACTAATAGACTAATACTAGGTCTTATTTAAAACTTTGTTCATAGGGTATTTGGTACTAGCATGGTTGAAGAGTATGAAGAAATAGCTGATTCTCAGTATCAGTCTGAACGACAAGAACTCTTTGATGAAGATTACGGTAAATATTTTGTGCATTTTTAGCCATTTAGACATCTCCTGTGCTAATCTGGTGGCTCATTGTTTCCTGATTATGACAAAAGATTTTACTCTTTTCCTTGTTGACAGTGTTTCAGCATTTCTGGGCTTTTCCAGCAATCCTTTTAAGTTTTAAACAAATTGTTTGAATGTAACTATGTGGAAGGTAGCTTTAAAATGCTACTAATAAGTCTCTATTTCACTTGGCGGAATAGGCAATAGTTTCTTCATGTGCTAACAGTAGTAAAGGGTTACTCAAGTAATCAAAGCAGCTCACATGAAACAGACTTATACTTAGTGTCCAATACCCCATTTCCTGTGATTGTTCGTATGGTGCTGCAGGTGATTGGGAAGGGGCTTATTTTGGCTGCAGACTTGGTGTTTTAACTGAACAACATGAAACCATCTACCTCCAGCCTCTGGGAAGCTCAGGGAGTTATTTGCTGCTTCTGTCTTGTGAATCCTGGGGAAACTGAAGCTTGAACCCTGAATCTCTTTGGGTTGCTCATTGATTGGAGCTTGATATTTCAGTTTGTAATTTCTGCCCTCTAACTTTATTTCTATAGGTTTATTTTCACACTGTCAAACTGACATCACTGAATGACATGTTAAATCTTGACATTTAAATTCTTTGTAACACATGTAATTTTGATAGTCACAAGTGTTTTTCTTTATACATAGATTATCTATTGGATTATAATACAGGGGAAGAAAAATCTTCAAAAAATCTTCTTGGTTCTGCTACAAGTGAGTATGATTTACTAGAAGAACTATTGCTGGGCTAAACCAGGATGAGCTAATTCAAAGGGAATGACGCTTTGTTATGCAACATCTACAGCTTTTATATTCTTCTGCTGAAACAATGTACTGTGATTCCTACTTAGTTTCATAGGAACAAATGACAATTTGAGGTTGGGGTATCAATTTTAAAGAGCTTTAAGTTTCTAAAGGTACTTATTCTGTGGAAGCTTCTGTTTTCTGTACTTAGGGATCCTAAGCATTTAAAATAATGTGAACATTGCACGGGGCTGTAAATAGCCAGTACTAAAGTGTTGTAGAACATTAATTACTCAGAGCTTGGAAATCTGTGCTTCATATACTTTATTTATAGGAGGCAATATAAAAATTTACTTGGTACAGCTTGAAAGGGAGGAATGGAGAATACTGTTTCTGAGAAGGCTTTATGTAAATATTGTAACTTGTGTTCTTTGTAAGGGCTGTTGGTATTTTTTGAGAGAACTAATGGTTCTTGTCTGTCTCTTCTCACTTTTCCCATTGGAAAACCTCCAGGTGTAGAGTTTGTTTGGATAAGAATACATAAATATTTCGTTTTAATGGTATTCTTAACTGCTGAATTATTCAGTATAGTATCAGCTCCGTGCAACTTCTTCCAAGGAGCTGTTTCACTGTACCACTCTTCCTTCTGTCCCAGTTAATGAAGGTTCATGATTGTGGTGTAGATTTGCACTCAGTTAATGCTGTTTGGGCTCAGGCTTTCCTTTCATCCCGTAGTGGATCAGAGCTACAGAATTGTCTGATGCTATTTCCTAGAGCATAATTCTCTCCTGAGAATAAAAAGGTCATGGCTAGGAATATTCTCAACTTAGAACAGTTTTCAAAAGGGAAACAGTGGAAAAGGCAGTTTCTTGCTGAATGTTAGCCTCTCACAGATGAGAGAAAGCAGTAAATTCTTCCCTGACACCGCTTATCTCTTCTCTGTGACTTCAGACTTTTTATTTTCAGTCTGTCCCGATGGTGCATATTGACATGATCTGTCTGCAAGAGCAGTATTGCAAGTTCATGGTCACTGTTCAAAAAGGGAGCAATTTCTCTGTTAGCTTTTTAGAGTACTAAAGCTGAGATTAAAAGATTTGAAACACCTGTTGCTGATGATGCTCAGCTGTCTTTCTAATGCACTGAAACATTGCAGTGGTCATTGTTTAGTTCTGTCTGGTGGATCTTGTTATTGAGATCTTTCCTCTCTGGCAGGGTAGTCACTGTTCCCCTTTTGGAAGGAGTAGAGTTTTTGGGGTTTTTTGTGATGGTTTTCTTATATGTACATTCTTAGACAAAAGTGATGGACTTCCATTTTGCGTCATTTGTCTTAAGCAGTGAGGAAGAGGGTCCTCTGAGGAGGAAATTTGGGCTTTCCCAGGCATCAGATATTGTATCTCATAAGAAATATTCTGCAGCCTTCCACTAGTGTTGACTCACTTTAGTTCTATTATGAGAAATGATCGAGAAACGATCTGTATTAGAGCTTCTCCATTTGAGTGTTCAAGCTTGAAATTGCTGGCTTAGGACCTTCCTCAGTGGTTCAGATGCTCAAATTATGAGCAAATTCCATGCTTAAATATTCAGTTTGTTTTACTATTCCGTGGTTTGTGGACTAATGATCAGCAGCAAGTACTTCTCCCTGGTGTTAGAAGGTCCAGCTGGTAAAGGTTAGCTACAGGTTTCTAGATTATAAACTTACTCTTTTAAAGGAGCAGTGACATCCAGCATAATAAAATGACCAGGGGTTTTATGTCCTTATCCTGTGATTCATTTGAAGCAAGTATTGCAGAATAGCAGATTGCTCAGTGCTGCTGATCTCTGTGCCTTCCGAGTGTGTCCTTGCTGAGTAGCTGTTGTCTCTTTTAGATGCTATCCTGAGTATGGTGAACATTGCTGCTAATATGCTTGGAGCCAAAACTGAAGAGTCTACTGAAACTGAAGGTATTTTATTGTTGGGTTTAGTTTTTTGGGTTTTTTAAATGAAAAACATTCTGGAAAGTTTTGATTTCTTTGTTTAATTTTTCTGTGAAGAGTTGGGTGATCTATGCTTAAATGGCTTTCTTCACTTTTTATGGCATAGCTGATTAGTGTCATAGAATTCTTATCCTACTTACTGTGAAAAGTGGAACAAAGATGCTTAATTTGCTGAGAAGAGAACTAGTATGAAGATGACACATAGGCTTGTTTAGCTTTGTTTGGAGATCTTTACAGCTTAAGCTGGGTAACACAGAGTAAAGTCTAACTTGTTGCTTTCTGGAGATGTTCTGAGGCTGTCCACAACATCATATTTGTAAACTGTCAGTCACACTTTCATTCAAATAATTTTGAATGACATCTGCAATTATTTTGGTAGTGCAGTTAATAATCAAAAAAACCCCAAACCTTGAATTCTTTGAAAACATAGATGGTTCTTGAGTTTTAATGTTCACATTTACCTCCTTCCTACAGCAGGGAACAAAAGTGTGTCTGAAAATGTCACTGCCACTCCTGCAACTTCAACAGCTGCACCAAGACTGCCTGAACCAACTCCTGTTCCTTCACCAGAGTAAGTGATTGCTGTTGGGGTTTTTGCAGTGTGTTCCTAGCAGAGACTAACATGCACCAGTCTGGCAGCTTTGGCACTAGGATGCTCAGGTGTGGCATGCATTCATAAACAGGTGAAAAGCAAGTATTTGGTGAAATCTGTAGTATGATCATGTTACTAACCAGGGCAATTGGTTTAGTTACTGTTTGCATGTATTTCCATTATATGTTTTGTTTTGACACAGAAACTATCTTCATATTGGTCCAGGTTTTGTGGTTGATGCCAGCAATTAGGAGACTAATTAGGAATTAAGTTGTATTGCTGAAACTTTAGCTAGGCTATATTGGCAAAAACTCTGGTTTAGAACTCTGTATTTTTGCTAGACTTTTCTTAATGAGAATATGTATGCAAATATGCAGAATTAGCTCGGGAAGAGTAGTCGTGTATAGATTCTGGGGGTCTTTTTTTCAGTTGATTACAATTGTTGGGGATTGATTTGGTTACTTGGAGCCAAGACTCTAGCCCTTAAATGTTAGGACATTAGTTTTGCTGCGTTTGGAGGTGTCATGGGGTTCTCTAGTACTCTGGTTGTTGAGAGACTGAGAAAGGTCAGTGGGTAGGTTGTGATTCTTGCATTTGGAGATTGCATCAGATGTTTGCTGTGTAAAAATTTAATGATATTTGAACTGTTGTGAGGGAAGGGGCAGTATCTGATAGAGAAGGCTTCTGTTTCAGAAGCAAGGGTTGAAATAACTTGTTTGCAAATTGGGACTGAAAAATGTCAGAGGAAATACCAACTCTTGGCATTTCTGACTGTCTCCAAGCTGGCCTTCAGTCACTAGAGTAAGGTTGACTAATTTTCTTAAAAAAATCCTACTTCTGCAGTCTTTCAGAGCAGGCATGTAAAACTGTTGAATTAACATTGTGTCTTTAACTCTTTTGTTGTAGACTTGTTACTACAGATATTCCTCAGATAGATAAAGAGCAATTAGTGGTGGATTTGACTAAAGAAAGTCCTATTGTTCAGCTTGTACAAGAGTATGAAGAAGATACAAGCCAGTCCACAGTAACCTTGCTGTCCAGTGATGATCAGGAAGAGGAAGTGTCGACATGGTTTGAGCTAGAGACAGAGCAGTACTGCTATGACATGGCAGCAGTGTGCTGTATCTCCACATTTTCGGAGTACCTATTGAAGTGGTGCTCAGTGGCAGTAGCCATGCACCGGCAGCACAGTAAAGCTGGGGGCAGAGAAGGGCCAGGCCACACTGCTGATGTGCAGCAGCCACAGGCAGCTCTGACCGAGTCTGTCCATGTGCCAGTGGCTGAACCTCTGCCTGAGCAACTGGACGGCAAAGCTGAGAGACCTTCTGGGTCTGTTGTTGCAGTTGACTTGAGCAGTGTGGTCCCTGAGGAGATCAGCAATGAGACCACAGACTCAATTGAACTGGAGCCAAGCCATCCTCAAACTGTCTCTCAGTCCCTCCTCTTGGAAGTTACTTCTCAAGTTAAGCCATTGCCAACAACAGACACGGTGTTGGAGCCTGCAAAAGAAGACACACTCGAGGTAGCACCAAGGGGGACTCCCCAGGTGGATGTACCTGAGATCAGTGCTGAAATGGAAAAGGCTGAGAGCTCGGTTGTAGAAGAAAGCTCTGTAGCTTCTGAGACCAGTGTGGCCACTGATGTGAAGGAGATGAGCACAAGAGAGGCTGTGGCTACCCCAGTGATTGCAAAGCCTACAGAGACTGTTCTGCAGCCTGAAAATACACTGGACACAGTAGCCGGTGATGCTGGGGAGGGAAAGGAGAGCACTCCAGAACTGCAGAAACCTGTTGTGCCTCCTGTTGATTCTTCTGTATCTGCCGAAACAAAGGAGGACGACCAGGCAGCTGAAGAGGCTTTAATGGCGATTCCGGTCGCTGGAGGACCACAGAGAACAGCTACAGACTTCTATGCTGAATTGCAGAATTCAACAGATCTGGGCTATGCTAATGGGAACCTTGTTCATGGATCTAATCAAAAGGAGTCGGTCTTCATGCGCCTCAATAATCGCATCAAGGCCCTGGAGGTCAACATGTCCCTCAGCAGCCGTTACTTAGAAGAACTCAGTCAGAGGTAAGTTGAGGACGACTCTTCCATATGTTAACACGGTTTTAGCCACCGATACAAAGGAACATACACATATGGAGAGTAGCCATGGGGAAGTTGGGTAGAGTAAATCACAGCATAAAGCTTTATAGAAAACTGAGTAAAGTACCTAAGCCTAGGTAGCTGCTGGAGACCCAGATGTGTGTGTGTGGCAGAGGTTCCCTCTTTGTATTTCAGATATAATCACTTTTTTTCTTCTGATGAGTACTGCTGTGGGTTTTTTAAAAGGACACAGTGTTACCAGGATGTAAGCACTAATCCTGTCCCTAATCCTTTCAACTAAAGGGCACATCCTTCTGTTGCTTTAAAACTAAATACCACGGCCCTACAATGCCTTCTTTATTGAACCGTTTCCACTTAAATTACTGTGTTACCCATCTGTAATAACTCCTGTTGAATAAGTGAGTGTGAAGAAGGAACTAAGAGCTTTCTGTGAGGGATGTATCTATGTTAGTGTTTGTCTGTGGTGCTCCTTAGCCACAGGAGGATGGGGAAATGTACCAAGTTCAGAATTGGTTCTGATGAAGGGGCTGGTGTGTTGTATCTCAGCAGTCAGTGTTCAGAGTGAATTTTGGTAAACTGGCACCGAGTTTGGAGGTGTTGAAATAGATGTGATTTTAACCTTGGAACACACCTCCTGCCCCCTTTCCTCCAAAAAACCCTAGAATCTGTTTTATGTGTGAAACTCAAAAGCAAATATCACTTGATGTTTAAATAAAACTCCTTTGGGCAGAGAGTTTTTTGCTGGCATAGTCTTGTTTTCTGAAGATAAGTAAAAGCTGAGGAGTTTTATGCACTAGTATTTCCAACTTACATGCTTTTTGTTTTAGGTATCGAAAGCAAATGGAAGAAATGCAGAAGGCTTTCAATAAAACAATAATAAAACTTCAGAACACCTCAAGAATAGCAGAAGAGCAGGTATGGTTTGTTAGAGTATTTAAGTGTTCTCTCAACTAGGAAAGTTTACTTTTAATGAAGTAAGGAGGTGCAGAAATCCTCTTTCAGTTGAGCTATATATCTGCCTTTTTAAAGCATCCGTTTCATGCTTCCCTATTTTTTGTCTGTAATAAAACTTTCAGGTATGTTTCCAGCCATTTCCAGCTCTGTTTTCTGATTTTTATATTTGAAGGAAAAAAAAAAATCAGTTTCCAGCTGGTAATTGCTAATATCTTTGTCAAAGAAAAAATTATCTGGGTCAGATGTAACCCTTGTTTCTTGACTGTAGCTGCACTCAAAACAATTTTAACTTAGTTGGCTTTTCATATCTGATTTAAAGTACAAACGTCGCTGCTGCTGCTGAAGAGACCTAGTCTATAGAAAGGTAGAGGGGTGCAGTAAGAGTTTAAACCAAACTTGCATTTGAAAGTGTAGTGCATTTACCAAAAGCTTTAGTTCATTCTTTTCCCTGCTCTGCCATCCTGGCTTTCCTGAGCAGCTGTGGGATACTGCTGTGCTGAATATTCCCTAAAGCAGCTGTGCGTGTGGTGTAGAACACTTGGTCCTGTCTGAAAGTTTCTCAAGTGCAATCCCAGGCCTGTAGTTTGCTCATCCATCAGCAGTGAAGAAAATAGCAACTTCATATGTGTTCTCTTTTCTCCTGTTTGGTGATTTGTTTGTTTTTTTTTCAAGAGTATCAGTGCTGGTAAGTCTCCTCTTGGTTAACATCCCTGATATTCTGCTCACTTTCCTTAATTTCTCATTGGATTAAGAATCCTGTTGGGGCTCTTTCTGGGGTGTAGCTGCAGAGTTGTTCCTGGCTGGCCTGGGCTCCTGTCATTAAGTGTCTGGCTGGGACAACAGCTCTGTGACAGCCTTAGACTGGAGCTCTGCCTGGTCATGTGCATTCTGTAACGTGGCAGTTCTCAGCCTCCTGACAGTGACTGCCTGGAGCTGGCTGCTTACTCAGCCTGTAATGAGGGCACACAAGTCACTGTAATGAGATGCATTTGGCATAACTTTGAGATGTTGTTTGACAAGGAAAAATGTTACATAAAGCTGTGCTGAACACAATTCTGGATGGGTCGTGTGACTGCAGAGTGCCTGGCTGTGTCAGATAGAAAGAACACTGACTCTGCGCACATGAGCATGATAGTGGGAACCTGACAAGTATTGTCATGACCTTGACTCTCTTCAACACAGGATCAGCGTCAGACAGAAGCAATCCAGCTGTTACAAGCACAGCTCACCAACATGACCCAGCTGGCTTCTAACCTGTCAGCAACTGTGGCGGAGTTAAAACGGGAGGTAATTCTTGTTCAGCAGAATGGCATGAGAACTCAGAGGAAATGGACACGTAAACAGAGCCCTATGTGAAGAGATCAGTCTTTAAATGAAGCTTTAAATTGAGTTTTCTGTAGTGTTGCTTTCAGCCTACTTTATCCTAAACTTTTAGCTACAAATTTTAGAAGCTTGAGCTGTTTTATGTGCAGCAAAATTGGTAATAATTACTACAGCCCTGCTAGCCCCATGATTGTAGTCTGAGCTATGGCACCCTGCTCCTTTCCCCACTGGCTTTTGTCATCTTCTGAGATTAGGGCCATCTTGGCAACAGTACTGGAACGTCTTGCCTTAAATGTTTATGTTCTCCTGCCTGGGATTCCAAGCAGTACCATAAACATGACCTTTTTTACTTTGTGCCTGTTGCCAAAGACCTCCCTTGAGCTGTTTTCTAACACTTAGTGAGACTCCTTCTTTGATGCCTGGCTGGCTAAGCTCCTCTTCATGAGTGTTGTGGTTAGTGAAACCACATTGAATCAAGTGATTATAGTTGTATTCTGTGAAGTACTGCAGTGTCAGCTGATGTAAAGCATCACTTCCATTTGCTGTGGTGCATCCATGTCAGTAAACCCGAGAAGTTAGTTTCTGAGCATGCTCTTTTATGGGAAATGTATTGCTTTCAGGTAGGTTTGAATGCTCTTTACAAGGGGTGGCAGCTTCTCTAGTTATGTGGGGACCATAGGCAGTGAAATATTGTCCTGGGTTAGCAGGTAGTGGGGTTCACTCCTTGAATGCTGCACAGCCAATAGACTTCATCAAACCTCTGGAAAATTACTCGAATCTGAACAAGTGTTAAGTGAAATTGAAGGACAGTGACTTGAGAACATGCCATGTGTCATGTAAAAATAGTACAATTAAATTGTTCTGTCTTCATTAACTGTATCCAATTCCTGCAGGTTTCTGATCGACAGACTTACCTGGTGATTTCGTTGGTTCTGTGTCTCATCCTGGGCTTGGTGCTTTTTGTGCAGCGGTGCAGAACCCCTTCTCAGTTCTGTGAAGATTACCTCTCAAAAATTCCCAAAAGCAATCACTACCCTAGCCCCAAAAGGTAATGTATTTATATTTGAAACTTAATTGTTGTTGCAGCTTTTTGATATTTCCAAGGTCTGCTGGTACTGGCGCATCTGCTTTAATTCTGGGTCTTCTTTCTGCACACTCAAAATTGATAGCAAAGAGCCATGGCTGCTTTGTAGTAACACTCTCCTAGAAGCATTTTGAAGCTACTACACTTAACATGCCTTGATGACTTGTTACAGACTCAGTACTGTGTCTGATTGCCAGGCTTTCTTGGGCACCTCAGCAAATAATTCAGTCTTTCTGCTAAAAATGCTTCTTAATGAAGAATGCATATGACAAAGTACTGAGAAAAATGTGTTAAAAAAGCTCTCTGGAATTTCCTAGGTGTTTTTCCTCCTATGATGACATGAATTTGAAAAGAAGAACTTCTCTTCCACTGGTCAGATCACAGTCTTTTCAGCTAGCTGGTAAAGAAGGTATTATTCATATTGTACATCTGGTCTCTAGTGTTACCCTTAGTGCTGCACAATGTGCATGTAATTCATGTATGTGTTCTGTAGGACAAGGTTTGTGAGCAAGTTACCAGATACTCATAGAACTGTGCTGATTTATGCTAAAAACCTTAAATGTAGTTTTTGACATCAGTTATGTTCTGCTCTGGAGATGTTTTCTTGGGGTTAGTAGCAGTCCATGCAGGTACTGAGGTTTGCAAAGCTGTGAAGCTTGCAGAAAGTAGCTTTTTTCTTCTAAGTGCCAGATGTGGGAATTCTGAGTGCTCTACTTTTCAGAAGTCCTGATAGCCTGTGTTGGAAACTTGGCAAGTATTTAGGATTCAAATTTAGCAGCTTTAGTAAATAATTTAGACCATTTATCTTGGCTTGGATATGAGTAATGATCTGGTCTTTTTAGTATTCATGTTAGACTTGGGACAACTGAATTTTGATTTCTTAGGCTATCATTGTCATGCAAAACCAAGTGTTGCAGATTATAGTAATTGCCAAGTATGCAGCTGACAGTGTTCTTTGGGTGCAGCAAACTTGATTCACAGGTTTTTGTACTGTGAATAAAACTGCCTGAAAACTTGTAAGTTGAGTTGGGAATGTGTTGTAATGAAGACTAGCTAAGGCCTATACTTTTTTATTATTATTATTTTAAAAAACCCCCAAACTACACTCTTCTTGAATTCTTTGCGGCTTCATCTTGGAAGAATAATTTACAAAGCACTGGTGGAGGAATGCCAGACCGGTCTTATGTCAGTCTCTGAAGGTCTGTGTCCCTGATAGGTGCCCATGCTTCTGTCCTGTCAGGGGCAGGCTGCATGTTAAACACTGTTATAACTGGTAACAGTTTTTCTTAGACTTTAACTTTTGCTGACTCCTGCTCCTTTTCCCCAGAGGATGTTCTCTGCACCTCTCCATGACTAATTTATCAGAAAGCCAAGTGTTTTCAAGTGTGTGCCACTCACTGCTGCATGACAGCATAGGGGAATTCCTCTGTATGCGGACTTCACTTTCAGTGTTTGTGTTGTGATAAGTGGAATATGTAGTTATGCTGCTCTTAGGATTGTGTTGCTCTAGAGCTGGCAGTGTCAGGATTGCTAAGTGTATGTTTCTTCTCGTACAGTGGATTCAGAGGATCTGTACATTGTGGAACCCCTGAAGTTCTCCCCAGAGAAGAAGGTACTGTGGTGTGGGGCTGAGGGGTCTGTGCTGGCAGGTGATGCATATCTTGGCTGCTCTCCCTGCCAGTGTCTGGGCTTGACTTGCATGCTCTGCTTCCCTTCCAGAACCTCACTGTTTCTCTTTTTCACTTGTTTCAGAAAAAGCGTTGCAAATACAAAAGTGAAAAGCCAGAGACTATTAAGCCAACAACAGAGCCTGTGCATCCCATAGCCAACGGTGAAATCAAAGGAAGGAAGCCGTTCACAAACCAGAGGGACTTCTCTAACATTGGGGAGGTTTATCACTCCTCCTATAAGGGCCCTCCATCTGAAGGAAGCTCTGAAACGTCATCGCAGTCTGAGGAATCCTATTTTTGTGGCATTTCAGCATGTACGAGTCTGTGCAATGGGCAGACCCAAAAGACAAAAACTGAGAAGAGGGCTATAAAACGAAGACGGTCTAAAGTTTCAGACCAAGGGAAGCTCATAAAAACTCTAATACAGACTAAGTCGGGGTCAATGCCAAGCCTGCATGACATAATCAAAGGAAACAAAGATATAACAGTGGGAACACTTGGTGTCACAACAGTTTCTGGACACATCTAAAACTAGCTGAACTTCTCAAACAGGAGAGTGTTTGTTCGTTTGAGAACAGTCTGTGGTATTCTGTGGGAGGATAGTGGGAGACAAAGAGCTCAACTAATTGGAAAGTATTCAGAAATTTGGTTTCTGCCTTTTTAAATAGATGGGATTGTGTCAATCTTGGCTATAAGTTGCAGCTTTACAAGGCTGATAATTTCCTATGAGAACAGCTTGGGGGGGAGGGAGGTTAGGGTTCATTTTATAAAGGTTTTTTTTCACAGTTCCTGGGACAGAGATTTTTTGAAACCCAGTTTGTTGGGTGGAATAGGGATAAAAACCTAATCCTCTTCCTTTAGCTTTGTTCCTATTTCTTGCACCTTCCCATATTTATGTGCCTTTTGTCTATTTATAATGCCACTGGAAGAGGGGAGATACAATTGTTTGTCATTTGATTTATTTTGTAATTTCTCTAGCTTTTTTTGAAGATGCAACACTACAGTGCTGTAAAGGGACACGTGTTGGCCTTCAGCTGGACTTGGTAATGTGGACTGGATACTGTAAAAATACCCATAGATGGACTTGCCTGACTAGATTCTGGTTTTGCAAACTCTATTGAGGAAAACATCTCACCAGGAATGGTAACTGTGTTTATTTGCACCTTCAGTCACAAATGTGAGCTGTAGTCTTGACGTGCAAGAATCAGTGGCGGTGGCTCTCCAGGATGTCCTGTGTGCAGTGGAATCTGAGGCTCCTGAATGCATTTGTCATCCCAGTGGCCGCTGCGGTTCTCTGAAGGACGTGAATGAGGAGTGCTCCCCGTTGCTGTGCTGAGTTCAGGGAAAGCTCAGCTGAAGAAGAGGAGTGTGAGCTGGTGCAGCCACGCCGTTCTCTGAGCCCGCTGCGGGTGCATTGAGTTTGCAAAGCCTTGGAGTCTGAGCAGTCGGGCTGGTTCTCTGCCGGTATTTCCATAACGTTTGCTTTTGTATTGGCTAACAAATGTGCAGTGTTGGTATGGTTGGTATTTCATATTCAAGTGTTTTTTATTTTGACTGTGATTGTGTATTTGGATACTATAGGATGTGTGGTTGCTAAAATGTTGAGTGTGATTCTGAGTGAATGGAACAAAAGGTTATTCCTTTTGCCAGGTGTTACAGGTTCACGTTGTACAAAATAAGTTAACTTATTGAGCACTTTTAGTGGTACCCTTTTTAACAGATCTAATGCCTTTCCTGGGTATTGTATGTAATGTGACTTATTTAAAGACTTTGTTTTTTTGCTGCTTTCTTGTTAGTTTATGAATACTTTAAAGTGATGTACTTTCAGAGTTGATCTGCACAATTAGCCAGTCAGAGCACAGGAACCAGATGTGTTAAACCTGAATTCAGAAGGATGTCAAACCTGGATTAGGAAAATACACACGACCAGAGTGCAGCATCCGATGTTGTGGAACAAGAGTATGTAACTACAGAGCTGTAGTGCCATTAGAAACTGTGAATTTCCAAATAAATCTGAACACTTTGTCTTTCATTTACTGGCATTTTTCCTTTGGAAATGAAACTTGTGGCTTAAATTCTCTGAGAAGGACTATTGTTGAATCTTCCGTCCAGGACTAGGACTGGGATCCTTTAGGCCCTAGTAAGGAGTTCCTAAACTTGTCAGCCTAGATGTGTTTGTCTCTTTAAAGAAAGAAAAGCGGGAGGTGCATTCTGAAGGCCGGGTGGTACTTTGTCAGAGAGTTCAGGAGTTGTGGCCCTGTGAAATTGCTGGAGAAGTTTCCAGCAGGTCAGTTCACACCTTGCTGAGGGATCACTGGACGTGGTGGCTTTTGATGAGAACGACTGCATGAAATGACCTCTTGGCACTCAGAGCTAAAGTTTGGGAAGGATATAAAAGGAAAATGTTAGTGATTTATTATTTCAAACCAGACTTGTCAGCTTGAAGTTTGCCCCTTACTGGTCCCTCCCTCCTAACTCATTTCTATCAAGCACAGCAGCACTGCGTGCAGCCAAATGCTGAATTCACAGCCTCTCCAGCATCTACTTGTCAAAGGAGAGCTCTCCAGCTCTGATTTTTCACTTGTGTTCCAAGACTCTGCTTTGTCCTAGCACTGTGATTTAAAAAGCAATTGTGTGGGGTTTGCTGGGGCAGGAGAGTGTTGGCTGTTTTTGGGGGGCAGGGTGTGGGCTTCTTCCATTTACTCCTTCCTCTTGATATGTCACTTGTAGGAAGCTGTGAATCTTCATTGCCCAAGCAACTTCTCTTTAGTAAGAATCACCTGAAGCTGGACATGACTGAACTCGTAAAACAGCCCATCTTTCCTCTCTGGCTATGAACCAAAAACTGACAGATTTATATACCATGCTGTTAAATGTAGGATGAGGCTGCACATTGAAATTCCAAGCATGTGTTCAAATCTGCAAGTTAATTTCAAATGTAGACCAAATTCCTTCTAAACCAGTCCTTTAATGTCCTGCTCTCTCTATACATTTGAAGAACTGAGCATGACTTAGATCTAAGGAGTCGCTGCGATCTGTGGAAGAACCTCATGGATAAAGCTTGTGCTGTAATGAACACGTAGGAAGAGTGCCATGGGAAGAACACATCTGAGAGAACCTACGGAGCTGCTCATGCTTTTGCAGACCTGAGAGCGTGTTCTGGCAGGAGCCCGGAGAGTGAACCACAGCTTCCACCTTCTGCTGCCTTCCTGCTTTTCATTATCTGTAACCACTTTTTTTGAAAAAGGACTCTCAACATCAGGTTCTCGTTGCTTAATGTTGTCCTTTCATGTGGGCTCTTGAGTAATTTTTTTACTTTCAGTTTTATTAACGTCACACGATCTGGCTTTCAAAATGTGATTCTTTGGTGGAATCGGGTCTCTTAAATTGGTTATAGTCTTTATATAAGAAATAGTTGTTTCTAATGAAGACGGTCTGTAAATCTCAATGGATACCTGTGGTGTTGCGGATACTGAAATGGGGGGCCTAGTCTCTCTTGTGATATTACCTACTGAGATTGCCCAGCAGCTGATATAAGAAGCCAGTGTGTGTGTGTGCCAGGGTGAGAATAGTGTCCTTCAGTCCTGGGGCAGGTCTGGAGCCCAAGGTTAAAAAGTACCAAATGTGCAAAGGTTTCCTCAGGAGGATGGATAATCACAAACATGCCTTGTGTAAGTGAATTACCAGCTGTGTTTGCCAAAATAAGGTATTTTGGATCCATACTTCAAGCGTCAGAGTGAAAATACAGTATTTTTTTTAAATATGCCAACTGTACCAGCTGTCTAGTGGTGTAAGTGGAGAACTCAAGTCTAAGGTGTCTTTGTGTGGCTTCTGCTTTTGCCAAGTTACAGCACAAGATGGAACAGCTTAGCATGCTCTGCTTAATTGGGCACAAACATGTTCCACTTCATTTGGAACAATTAAAGTGTAGAGCCCTGACCACAAACTGCTGTGGGCTGGCACTGTGTGGCTCATCTGGAAACCCTGAGTGTCAAACAGTACTGGGTGCTGTGGTTTGAGACAGCTTGAAGATAATCTGTCCCCAGAGCTTGTTTAGATAAAATGTGTTAGTTTAGGAAAGGGTACTGAAATGAGTCTCTCTTATATATCCCTTATTTAAGCAAGAAGCTTTCTGCTCTCGCGTTGGATACAAGGCCTGGGAGCTGCAACTGGTCTCACCTGTGCTGCTGCTTTCCACTGGAGTCACCCATCACCAATTCCCACATCACCAGTACGGCTTTTGGTAGGGAACGAAGAGCAAGTTAGTTCTGCACTATGTGGACCTAGAGGTGGAAAAGAATAGTTTGCCACCCTGAGGCATGTTTTTCCTTTGTTAGATGCGGTCAGAGCCTATATCCAGCTGCCAGGCCCTCTGTGACCTCACAGCAAACAAATCCCTGTCTGTTATTTCTCTCTTCCCAGAAAAGTAACTCGAAGCAGATACAAATCTTCTGTTAGTTGTAATTTGGCACAGTTACTGCTGGAATGTCAAGGTTGTGTCCATTGCTCATGAAACCACCTGTAGCTCAAATCCCAGGAAAGTCAGCTGAAGATCCCTTGGGGTTTGGGGAAGTCGGCTGCTGTGGGTCACTGGTGTTGGGGTGTTGTGTAATGAGATGGGGACACCTGATGTTGGGCTCTCTGTCACCAAACCAATGCTCTGGGATCTGAATTTGCTCAGTGACCCAGAGCTGAGGTGTGATCCTGGTGGACTCAGGATCTTGAGGGATTTTGTTGCTTTTTTGTTGTTGGTAGGTTTGGAGTTTGTTTTTTAATGGGGTGAGAATGGCTGCTCCCAAGAAGAAATAAAATTGTCAAATACCAACTAGGCCACGCTGGCCAGCAGAGCCAGCTGGTGTGTTTCAGAGCAAAGGCTGGCTCTGTGCTGAGAGCCTGGGGCAGGGCATGGATCCTGCTGAAGAGCTTGTGAATGCACTTCTCAGCTGTCACTGAGGAGGAGATGGAAAACCAACATCTGCACATTCTTCATGGTCTTCCTTGCAACTTTTGAGCGACTGCAGCACCTTGTTCCATTTTATCCTATGACTAAGCTATTGTATGATATGAAATGAGCTGCTTCTGTTTCTCAGAATAGATCCCATTACCTCATAACCACTATACCTCTTTTTTTTTTTTGTTCAAAAGAAAAAAAAGCATCAGAGTAATATTTTAATTTTTCCTCTTTTCCTCAGCTGCTTTGGCTCCTTGAATTCTCTCCAACCTTGGGACAGAGCCCTGTACCTCTGTTGCTGCATTCAGGGCTGCTGTCTGCTTGTTGAGATTATGGTGAAGGAGAGGACAAAGCCCCTTGCTCACTGGAAAAGGGAAATGTTAGCACTGCAACACCAGGCCTGAGCTGTTAGCAATGGATTCTGAAACCTGCTCGTGAGTGTGAATATCTGAATGTTCCCCCCATGCACTCTTGGCACTTAGACATGGTTTCATGTGTGCTGCAAATGCTTCTAGGAAGGACAGCAGTTGTTGAGAATACGAAAAGCACCACCCTATTTTGGGAAACTCTTAAAAAATATGTAGTAAAGAAATGACATAAAGATGTCAGCACTAACTGCAAAGGCTGGGTGACTTCTAGTGTCTTCCACACCCCTCCAGGGCTTCAGTGGATGAAGATCATCTCCCTTTGGGGGCAGCTCTCACAAGCATCCATGCCAATGTTCAGTCAAAAATCCATGTCTTTTTTTGGTTTGAATTGCTTCAGCTTTGGCTCCCAATTAGTGGCTCCCTGGGAAGGTTTTTATTTTGTGAGATTGAAGAGCACTATGCTGCTGAAAATTGTCCCTCTATACAGGTTTCCACACACTGTCCATCCTTCCCTGCCAGTCTGCTCTCGAAGGGACAGAGTTGAGTCCCTTTGCTGTCCAGCAGTTACGGCAACTTCTTCCAGAGCCTCCCCAAAGTTGAACATAGACTTGGGAAGTGGGTTCCAGGACTGTCTGTAGCTGCCTAGTGCTCTGTGTGAACACTTGTGGTAACCTGTGGGCTCTCCCTGCTGGAAGCTCATGTCCAGCTGAGGAGCCTCTTCTGTCTCAGAGTTATTTTCTTTCTAGTACGCTCCTTTCTACCTAAAGAGCTTGATTTGCAGTCTTTGTTTCTAGACTTTTTTTCCTTCTGATGCAATTCTCTGTCCTCATGGTTTTGAATCCTGTTTTATGAATGTGAATGATTCTCAGTTCATGGGTGTAATTTATGCTGCCCTGCAGGCTTTCAAGAGCTGCTTTTTAGCATTTCCACTAGTCATTAGTGTAATAGGAAATACTTGCTTTCAGACAGACTGTCCAAAACATGAGAGCTTCTCCTACACAGAGGTTCACACCTAAGTTGGTTTTACTGTCACGTATTAGATCTTGATCATTGTTCAAGCCCTGCTTTCTTTGGGATATTTCAAGCAGTTCATCCTTTTGTCCCTAAATCTGCTGATACAAGCTTTTAGCTGCTGGCTGATTCTCTGCTCTCAGCATAAACTTTAGCATAATTCTGTGTCTTGTTAATAAGAGCTTCCAGCTCTCCTCTGGGTGGGAAGTGGGGATGGGGAACATTCTTCTGAGCAAATCCTTTTTTTCAGTCTGTGTAAAGTTTTTTATTGGTTTTGGCAAAGGGGAACAATTTGCTAGCAAGGGCTGTGGAAGGTGTTTCCATTTGAAAATGTTTTTTTCTGTTCAAATGACATAATAAGGCTGCTGGAAACAGAGTGTGCATCTTGCAGGCTGACGGAAGAGGGGAATAGGCAGATGGACAAATCTGACACCTTTTTTGTCCTTCTGATATGTGGCTTGCCAGGACATGTGGTATTAACAGTCTCTTGATCTGAGCATTCAAACGTGAAGATGCAGCTGAAATGGCTTCAGTTGGTTTCCTTGTCTCTCCCTCTCACCCACCAATTAACAAAGCATCTTAGTGAAAATAGGAAAAAGTGGGTGAGAAGTAAGAACACTTCTGACATTTAAGGGAGACTGCTACTGTGCCCTCAATCCCACCATGATAAGATGTCGGTGTTGAACACGGTGTGTCAGGGGAACCTTGGGAGTGGATCCTCTCCAGACAGTCATTGTGTGACATTCTCTTGTCACGGTCCTGGGAGTGGATTGGGACCTGTCCTCAGGCTCGTTGGGGAATGCTCTTCTGGGGTGCTGAGAGAGGGTAGACATCACCCAGCTTGAACTGTTGGAGCTGGATTTAAGTTGTTCTGTCTTTTATGTTGCTTTTGCGTCTTTTATGTCAGGAACCCAGAAGTGCAAGGAAGAGCCAGATGGGGTGGTTGAAACCTCTTGTGCTGCACATCACTGCTGCAGCAAAGCACTGTGGTGAACATCTTCAAAAAGCAGTGGGGTATCTGGTGGTGCAGGCAGGGCTTTGACAACGTGTCTGATCTATTGGTGCGGTTGGAGGCAGAGCTGAGCCCGTGCTCTGGAGAAACAAGTGTACATACGTTGTTCAAGAGTGCTCTTCTCAGATCCCAGTTTTGATGTTCAAGATCAAAGCCTGTGTATTGGGATAATTTCTGTCAGCCACAGAGGAGACAAACCTCCGTTTGGTCTTGTATTAAGCATTTCAGCTTTTTAACACTACCCCATACAAATACACACTTTAAGGTAAGTCTGTAAAGTACAAGAACAAACTGTTTATAATCACTTATGTGCAGCTGTAAATCTCTGGGGAAATCTCATTGTCCTCACTTAAAAATCTGCAGTCAGTGTCCTCCTCTTCTCTCTTAGGCTGGCTTTTATCACAGTGGGATGGTGTCTGTGACCGGTGTTCTGTGGCTTGGGATCCGCACCCTGTGAAGCAGCCGAGGAAAAGGTGGGATGCAAAACAGACAGTGGTAAGGAATTTGTCCTGTGTGAAATGAAGTGATAGCCCAGCACTACAGCTGTACTCAGCACTGGTTCTTCATCCTTCTGCTGAGGGCAGGAGCCATCAGCTCTGTCCCTCCCCTCTCATCCCAGGGGTTTGGCCGTTCCTTTTGCCCTGCTTGTGGTCTAGGACACCGCGGTGGAAAAGCAGCTGCCTCTGTGCGAGTGGGCTGCTGGAAAGGGTGGTTGGTGGTGGGTATGAGCTGAGCTATTACTCAGCCCTCGTCCCCCCCATCCCGTGGCTGCGGGAGGGTATTCTCCTCCCGGGCTGGTCCCGCTGCCTGGGTGGGAGGAGCAGGTGTGTCCCCAGCCTGCACCCCACGGCGGATGCTTGAGGTTTTCAGAGAGTCTCAGCAGCCGAGCCGGGTGTTGGCCGCTGCAGGCGTGCAAGGGCAGAGCTGGGTCTCCCCCGGGGCTCAGCCTGGGACAACCCTGGCAGTTTTTGGCTGCCATATGGAGGACCACGCCAAGCGTGTGCAGCCCATTCCGCTCCCGGCCATGCAGCAGAACTTGAACTACGTGTGCCCCCAGATTTTTTGGGTGGACGGCTGTGCTGATGCGAGTCCTTCCTGTCCCTCGGCAACCCCTGTTGCTCCTTTCCCACCGCCAGTACCCGACCGGAGGAAGAAGCCAGGGAACAAGAGGGAAAGGAGGGGCACTGACTTTGTCGTGGTCTGCTTGCTGCTCCTGCTGGCCCTCGCTGGAGTGGGGCTGTGCATGTTTCAGATTTATCGCCTGGAGAAGGAACTGGCTGAACTCAGAGAGGTGAGGTCTGCCTGGCTGGCCACAGATCCCCTGGGGAAACGGGGAAAAGGAAAAACTCGAAATTGTGCCTGAGATGCTCAGGTGGAGCAAAGCTCCCTAAGGGGCAGGATGGTGCTGTCTGTGTCTGCTGTGACAGGGTGAGTGGGGTTGCTCATTACTGTGAGGAACTGCTTGGTTGGTGACTGATGTATCTGGATGTCTTCGCGTTCCACAGGGCTGTGAGGTCTTTCCCTGTATACTTCTTAGCACTTTACAGCTCCCCATGAGCACCCAGAACTAACCCCTCTCAAAGACAGTCCTAGGCTGCTTATGCCCTCGCCCTAAGCCAGTGTCACTCTTGTCTTTTGACAGTCTGCCAACACTGAATACATCCCCCCGGCTCTGGAGAAACTCATAGGTGAGTCGATGTACTTGGAGGAGGGACTGCTGTGTTAGCAGGTGTGAGTGCTCCTGTCGAGCTGTCCCTCTCCCCCCAGGGGTCACAGCTTGATGCTCTGAGAGCGCTGATTTCACTCGCTTGGCTGGACAAAGAGCTTTATCTCGGGGGCAAGGGGATGTGGTCCTGCAGCCTCCCTGCTGGACTGCTGAGAGTGTGGCAGATCCTGGGGCCTCCCATTCCCAGTGTGACAGCGGTACTGGAGTATTCTGCTGTGAAAGGGACAGTCCAGCTGTCCTCATGTAAAGCAGCAACATGAACGGAAAGAGGAAGAGGGAAATGGACACTGCACGTGTTACTTCTCTCTCTCTCTCCTTACTCTTAGAAGATTCTGGGAGGATGCAGAAGGGTCTGTTTTCTTTGGAGTGATGGATTAAGCCCCATCCTTGAAAGCACACTATTTTTTCCTAAATTCTTTCAGTACAAAGCCTGAGAAGTCTGATTACATTTCTAAGAGGAAAACTCTCTGCATATAATATCAGTGAAATTGAAACTTTCCATGAGAACCTGCCAATTTTTCTAGATTTCACTTACGTAAAAAAGCTTTTCAGTGTGAATGGAACAATTTAAAAATCATATTTTGAACTTCCAAACTATTATTTTTCATTTGTATTCCATGATAATGTTATCAGTGAGGATATCCTTTTTAAAGATAGCCTAGTTGGAAAGAAATTTTCATCTCTCTTGATAATTTTTGCTAGATCTGAAAAATTTTTTTTTCCTCCCCTTGAGGATTTTGGTTAGCAGAAAAGCTAATTTCTTTTCAAATTTGTTCTGGTACTGAATGAAAACAAATTTGGAAACAGCACGGTTCTCTGGAAAGGGCAGTCCCATCAACCCCCATATCAATAAATTTTCCAATTTAGGGGAAGAGGAGCTGTCATTTTAACTGGATGCTCAGTGATCAGATCAAAAGCTTCTTTAGTGGCAGCTGAACATAAATAGTAATCCTGAATTTCTAGAGGGGGATGGATAAATAAACAGAAACAGGGAAATAGTGTAAAGGAGGAGAGGGAGAGGAGAGGAAAATTTAATTGGCTTGAAAAAAGAAAAGGCTGCTTCCAAAATTAGAGGACATGAAGTAGATGCTGAGAAGAAGGAAAGGATGAAGTGGGGTGGGATCCAAATACTGAGTTGCTGTAACTTGGCCCACGTGTCCAAGGGGAGCCGAGCTCTCCAAGAGAGGCAAAGTTTTCCCAGCTGTGCTCTGTGTCCCTCAGGACAAGATCTGCCTGGCCTGGGGAGTGGTTTGCAGGATTTCAGGTATCAGCTTTGTGGCTGGGTGCCTCCTGCTGTCTGGGCTAACTCTCCGTGGAGCACAAGGCCTAACATATTCCCTATTTCTCCGCAGGGCAGAAGGATTCAATGAAAAAGGAGGAAAGGAAGGCAGCACACTTAACAGGTACGTGCTGAAGGAGCAGGGGACAGGGCAGATGTTACTGGGGTTAGAGGATGGCATGGTCGTAGCTGTGAGGAGCCTTCCTGTTTTCCTTGGAAAACACATGAGCTCTGACGGTGGAAAGTTCCCCCGGAGATGAAATCTCCCCCTCGTTCAGTCTTCTCAGTGAGGCCTGTTTTTGGCTTGGTTTTTGGTTTGCCTCTGGGGCACGTGGGGCAGAAGCTGTCACAAAGTGTGAGGTCAGGGTGGACTTTCCATACTGCGCTCAAGTTCTTGGAGAACAGCTAACTTGTGAGGTGGGGTGCGATTTGAGGTAAAAACACACAACTGATGTACTTAATGCCCTTTTTTTTTTCTTTCCTCCCCCCTTGTTTTGGCTTCCAGGGAGCCCTTCCCAGCGGAACCTCCCTCTGGAGTGGGAGCCCATCTCCGGCCATGCCTACACCAGTGGCATTCAGTACCGCGACCGGGGGCTTGTCATCAACGAGACGGGGCTGTACTTCGTGTACTCCAACGTGCTGTTCCGGGGCAGCGTCTGCGATGGCCAGGTGCTCACACACATCGTCTACAAGAGAAACCCGACCTCGCCAGGCTGCCACGTGCTGATGGAGGACAAAGGCATCAACTACTGCACGGGCCAGAGGACATGGGCCCGGAAAAGCTACCTGGGGGCTCTGTTCAGTCTCAGGAAGATGGACAGCTTGTACGTCAACGTCTCCAAAATTGCCCTGGTTAATTTTGAGGAGTCCAAGACTTTCTTTGGCTTGCTGAAGGTTTGAAGTGTGGCTGTTGGAATGTGGCCAGCAGCACCCCCCACACAGACACACTAGGATGTGTGAGGGGTGAATGCTTCCTGAGCACAGTGGCCGAACCAGGGTCTTGTACCATGAAGCCCACCAAGAAACCGTGTTTTGGCCTTCAGTGTGAGAGTTCAAGCAACTGGTAAAGGCTTGAAAGCAGACACCTGGGAAGCACCAGGGCTGTACTGTGTCAGCCTGAAGAGAATTGCACATATTCTCCTTACAAAAAAAGCTTCAACAAACTCAAAATGTAGTGTGCTCAGGACCCCATTGAAACTTACTACTTGCTACCTGAGAGGATGCTGGGGCCTGCAGCCCCACATGGTGTCACGGCCCTGGTGAGCTTGGGCCAGCTAATGGGTGTTATGGAGGTCCTTGAGCCAGGACTGCAAGTGCCTGGGTTGTGCCATGCTGCGGGGAGTGGTGTGGGAATGAGTAGTGCTAACAACTGCTCACCCCAAGCCTTGTCTGCCCACCCTGCCCTGGCACTGTGCTCTGTGACTGCTGTCTGACAGGCATCTGCCTGCAAACTGGGCTGTTACAGGTGATATGTTCATTTTATGTTAAATTATCAACTGTTCCCATCCCAGAAAATGCTCCCCCAACCCCTTTATTTAACTCAGCCCAACTGCCTTGTAAGCAGCGCATCAGAAGCAGCAGCATCGTGAGGGGGGTCCTGACCCTGCAGTGGAACCCTGACCACACTGTGGAGGTGGGGCTGTGCTCTGCTGACAGGATCTGAACAGCACAGCAGTGGGCCTTGAGGTGAAAGCAGCATTTCCAACCTCACTTGTGTCCTTTCAACACATGAGGGTCCTCTGTGGAGTGCTGCTCTGCTGCCCCCTTCATGGTGACATGCTGGCCTCTATCAATGGCATGGCTTCAGCCGGCCCCCTTGTCATGAGGTGTTCTCTTCTGAGCAAAACACAGATGGTAAATAAAGGTATATTTTTCTAGTAAGTGATACCATTCTCTTCTCACTTGGTGCAACAGGCTTCTGCAATGGCCAAAACACTGAAGGTGCCTGTGGTCAGGGGCCAGCCACTTGTTCCTTCCCCAGCAGCATGGCAGAAATCTAGGAACCTCACTGCACTTCACTGGCTGCTTGGCAGTGCACAGGACCCCTTCCGTGGAGCTTTGGGGCTCCAGCATGGAAACATCAGGATGTGGGGTCTGGAGAGGTGTGATGAGGGCTACATACCAGGTAGCCCAAGCCCACTATGGCCAGCAGGAAGGGCCTGATCTCAAAACACAGGCTTGAGCTTGACTGGAGCCAGACACTTGTCGCTGAGCAGAAGTACTGCTGTCCCCAAAGGCACTGTGCTCCTCTGCGTGACCCAGAAACACTTCTCACAGAGCAGTCTGAAGGACAAGGAAAGGAAGTGGTGTAAAACCCCCTCTTTGCACAGTCTGATGTCTGGCCCTTGGAGTTCTAACCCCATGACGTCTGTCATGTTACTACCAGGCAGGACCCAAAGGCTGAAGCTGTGTTGCATCATCACCTTTGCCTGTGGTCATGCCTTCTTGCAGCTCTGATGTTGGTCTCTGCTCTTCAGCAGCCTGCAGTATTTATTTCCTTTTCCACTGTGCTGATCTCTGCTTGGTGATGTGTGGCCTGTGGTTTGCTGTTTCTTGCTTCAGGTAAGCTTATTTCTTCGAAATTTATCAGAGCTCTGGCTACTGGTGTGGCCATTGTGAAGGGAACGCTGCACCTCTGCTCACACAGCCACTGCTGCACTCAGATGTTTCCATTGCATTTCTGGATGGAAAATACATCAAAAGGATGACGTTTAGGGATCTTTGGGCTTCACTGATTCTTTCTTACTGTCCCACCCCTGCTAACAGCAGAGGGGCAAACCACAAAGCGCAGGGACGGAGATGCTCCTAAAGGCTTCTCTAAGTCAGCACCTGATAACTCGTGCAGACTGTGGCTGTATTTGGCTCTGGGGCAGGATGCAGCAATCGCTATTGCTGCACGCTGGCAGGTGACAAGCATCTGTTTGTCTTGTTACCTGGAATGCTAAAGGCAATGCAGACCTGTTTGTTTCAGAAGCAGTGGCACAGTGGGGTGGACAGCCTTGTTATAAATAGTGCTGAGGTCTCCTGAGGTGGACAGAGCTGGCTTATCCCTGCAGGATAAAGCTCAGTGCTGCTAGGCTTGCTCCCGAGTCAGAGAGCGGCTGTGACTGTGCAGAGTCAGCGGCACAGATGCCAGTAAGACCCGTTTCTGCTTTGTGATCCCTTCCTCAAATATCCCTCTGAACTACCCACAGCAAATCTGCCACTTAGTTTGGGCTAAAGATTCCAGGTAAGATCATGCCAGAATTATGCAATTTCAAACCTCACAGAGTCAATTCATAGGCTGCTTGTTAAAGTCATCTGTTTATTTCCCTAATGAGCTGTTCATTTAGCATGCTTATTGTTACCATTAAATACTTAATGAATATTTAATGCTGACATTAGGCTCTGTCAGGCTGAGAGAATTGGGGTTATTCAGCCTGGAGAAGAGAAGGCTCCAGGGAGACCTTAGAGCCTATTCCAGTGCTTAAAGGGGCTGCCAGAGAGCTGAAGAGGGACTTGTGATAAGGGCATGGAGTAAAAGGACAAGAGGGAATGGCTTTAAACTGCCAGAGGGCATGGTTAGATTGGATGCTAGGAAGAAATTCTTTACTATGAGGGTGGTGAGGCCCTCTGGGCCAGAGGTTGCCCAGAGAAGCTGTGGATGCCCCATCCCTGGAAGTGTTCAAAGCCAGGTCAGATAGGGCTTTGAGCAACCTAGTCTAGTGAAAGGTGTCCACAGGCAGCTCTCATGGGCAGCTGAACCCTTCTCAGGAGATGCCTGTGTGTTTGGATGTGCAGCTGGCCAACTCAGAGCTCTGCATAGCAACTCTTTGTGCTGCTGTGTGGCCAAGCACAGTGAGCTGTTCGATAGAGATATGGCCTCTTTGTGGTTGATGCCTATCAGATACTGCACCCTATTTGTCTGCCTTGGTGGAGAAAAGGGGAGAGCAGGATGCCAGTGTCTTGACAAGCTCGTGTAGGCTCAGTATGTGCAGTAACCAAGCTGGCAGAAGAGGCTGCATTATAGAAAGAACTGTATGAGTTGGGTCATTGCTGCTTCTACAGCAAAAGTGCAGTGGAAAAAAACAAAATCCTGGTCAAAGAGGAGAAGTATTCCCTGGACAGCTATGACCAGCATCCCTTATCCATGTATCCAGACTCTGTACCAGGCCATGGTTACTCATGATGGGGAGGGGAGGAAGGTGACTGGTGCACAGTGAAGGTAAAGCAGCAGGAACAGTCGCTGATCTGCAGCTGATCCCCGGCGCTTCATCAAGGTGTCAGAGACAAGAAACGGAGCCACAGCACAGACTGACTCTTGTCAGGCTTTCTCAGATGCACGCCTTGGCTCAGAAACCTCAGAGCTTGGCTGGTTCACTGGAACTGTCACCGGTGAGAGGTGTTATATGTGACTGTTTCTGTAGCCCTCCCAGGGAGAAGAGAGAGTATGAGTAAGAATGGAAGAATTGATATGTCTGAAGCCACTCAAATCGTGTGAGTTCAGACAGCAACCTTCTGTTTGATCTGTCAAATTTTATATGTGCTTTTTTGGAGGTTGGTTATTGTTTTCCTTTTTGGGTTTTTTTGTTTGTTTGTTTATTTTTATCTCCTTCATTTACCTGAAGCCAGCCTTGGGCTCTCTGTGTTTCTGGTACAAAGTCTTCTCGGGTCACTTCTTCAAGCAACTCTACAGATGCTGGTAAATTTTTAACCAGGCTGGGAAGGAGCATTGTCTAGTGGTTAGAGAGGAGAGAAAAAGGAAAAGAGGTAGACTTAAGTATTGCTATTATTCTGCTAGTGCTCTGACATGGCTATGTTATATCATGGTTAGAAAAGTGTTATTTTAGTCATGACTAAGTGAGGTTCGATGCAAAAGAGGATGAGATGAGTAAAGAGAGAGGAGAAATTTAGCTGCAAGTTGAGGTAAGTTGCATGTGAATTTCTTGTTGATTTTAATTAATTTTAAAAAAGAGAGAAGAAGAAAAGCTTGACAACTCGTTGCTGATTCACCTCTTGGGGTAATGTGGACAGTCAAATGTTCTGTTCCCTGCACGTGACCTGTCACAGGAGATGTGGGACTTCAGGCTGGGGTGCAGGCGTTGGCTGGCAGTGTCTGCAGCGGTGCCTTCTGCAGGCAGAGCTGTGAAGATGTGCTGAGTTCCCCAGCACCTGCCTGTGGTGAGACCAGCAATGCTGCTTTAGGATCCCACTGGTGGGCACTGGTCTGGCTGGTTACCACTGCCAAGACATCAGCAGGCACATGAACAGGCACGCAACCTTTCTGTTGTGAAAACTCATGTTTTTTTGAAAATCAGCTGCTCGTTTCTCTGGGTAGCAAAGAGACTAAAATCTCCATGTGGATTAACAACCTTCAATGTGCTTTCCTCTGTCTCAGTTGCCTCCCCATTCCTCAGCATGCTCTGTATTACTCAGCCCTCTCTATGGAGAATTAATTTCTCTTTCCCTGTACAAACCATCATAGAGATTGCACATCTCTCTCTTTTTGCCATACTCCACAATAAGTTTCCTTCAACAATAATTTAAAAGGTCTATTTTTCTCCTATTGTTGGGATTTCCTCAGGTTCCTCTTTGTCAGGTAATTCTTGGAGAGTGAAAGACAGGTGGTCAGCTAATTCCCTGTGATCTTCAGCTTGGAAACCTGCACTGGCCATCTGAATGACTATCAAAATTGGACTGCATGCGTTCCTGAGCTTTCTCCTCACTAGAGTGAAGTTTATGTCAACACGGAGGCAAAAGATTTCAGAAAAAAGGCATTAGAAAGGAATGTTTGTGTCTCCTAATAAGGTTTCTGGACAGAGAACAGGTATCCAAAATTTAGCTTTCATTAAAGTCCTGAAAGAGAAATCCAAACCATGGAGGATCAGAAAACATTTTGCTCAAAAGCCCTCACTTGCATCCTGTGGAGACCCTGCTTGCTGGGCTGGAGGATGTCACTCAGGCAAGGCTGTTGATGGATAGAAGCAGATGGTAGTTGCTTAGTCCAGTTTGAACCATCCTCAGGTACTGTCTGCCTGCCCTTGAAGTGTTTATTTTGTCACCATATGCATTTTATTCTGCATTAAGGGGATGTTTAGTGGTAAGATGTGGTATCCATCCACCAGTCTATGCATTCTCATATATAGAGCCCTCCAAGACTCAGATTAACCATGTTTCAGAGCTGGTAGGATTGCAGTGCTACAAGAGAAGTACCAGTGCTGTGCACAGGACCCCTGGAAAGGAACAGAGCACCAAGTGCACAGATCCCTGCTGGCACCAGGCTCTTGGCAGTGGCTGGAGGTGACACTGGGTGCTGGGAGCTTCTGCCTCCATTCCCCTCTCCTGTGGGACCCTAACCTGACAGTACTGACCAGCATTTTAGCCAAAATTGTTCCCCCCGCTGCCATCCTTTGTGCAGACAAAATAAGCAAAAATCCAGCCCTGTAGCTTGAAGGAAGCTGGAGGATACACTGAGGGGGTGAAGTAAGAGAACATGGGAATGTGGTAGCAGACAGCTTGCAGGCTGTTGGGTCTGAATGCAGAGCATACCAGCAGCCATACAACCGCTGAGTTCTTTGAAAAAAATCCTAAAATTGGCACTTGGTTAGCAGTGCTTTCGTTTCTCTGTATTTCACCCCATTGCCTGTAAACCCTGCCTAGCACCCAGCTTTGTAGGACACAGGAAAAGCTTACTGATTTTCCACAGTGCTCATGGTGGGGTTTTGACCAGCATTGAAAGTGCGTATGGAAATGGTGACAGTGGTGAGCCTCTCCCCTCCACCAGCCTGCAGCCAGGTCCCATCAGCACACCGAACCTCTGGAGAGAGAAGATGATGTTATATGAAAAAAGGACGCAGCTTAGAGAAAATAAACTAATGTTTATTATCTTAAACCATTGACTCTCCAGGAACTTCACTTAGTAAGTGTTGCTTCTTTGTACAGCCTTCTTTGGAAGTCTGACCTTTTTTTGTGACCAGATTGCTCTCCTTTGTTTTCTTGTAACTCTTCTCTAGTGGTTTGTGCTCTCTACAAGTCTGTTACCACTGTTGAACGCTTTGCTTTTGCTCTTACGGTGTGAAAACCTCTTGCAGAACCATTGAATCACCTGTTAACAGAACGCCTCAAGTAAGGGGTTTGGAAATTCAGTCTTTCTTTAACTGCTTTTTACTCATTCTTCTAATTTCCTCTGTGCAGAAATCAAAAAGAAAAGAGGAAAAAAAAATTGCTACCCATCTCCCAGCCCCGCAGACCTACTTTTTAAAGTGGTATTTCCTGTGATCTCGAAGAGCCCATTGAACACAAAACTGTGAACCTGAAGTACCTGTGTGCTCTCTCCCTGACCTAAGAGGGTCTCTCCCAGGTTGGCAGAGCAGCTCCATCTCATCCTCGCACAGAGCTCCTGCCTCAGCTGGGCAGCATGTCTGTCAGGAATTCCTGCTTTTCCATGCCGCTTTGTGGTCTCCAAAGTCCCTGCCAGGGCTGCAAACATATTTTTGCCAGACGTGCAGACAGAAATGCTTTTTTTTCCTCTCAGCAACCCTGTGTGCTGAATAGGGCCAGTGGCTTAGGTGCCTCTCTGGGGCAAGGAGGGCCGAGCCAGGTGTGATGTATTCAGGCTCTCACCTGGAGAACGCTCCAGGAGTGGCACCTGACAGGTGGATACACACAGCTCTGTGTGTGAGGTTTAAATAGCCCTGGGTCCCTGTGGTGGGCTGACCCTGGCCAGCTCCCTCACGGCCACCCAGCCGCTCTCGCTCCCCTCTTCAACAGCGCGGAGGGGAGAAGGTAGGTTGGAAAGGCTCACGGGTAAATACAGGTAGGTGAATTGCCAGTTACCCTCACCACCAAAACAGATCCAAGCGTGGGAAACGAATTTGTTGTCAGTTGAGAGAGATTTGGGCGGTGAGAAACACAGACAAAGGAAGGCTCCCCCCTCACGGCTCTGCCGTGCCATGGCGGGGGTCCCTCACGGGTGGGCTCGGGGCCACCTTCCCCTTCCACCTCCTGCACCCCCGGGGTGTTCCTCACACCTTTCCCCCTCACTCCCCAAGGCAGCAGGCAGCATTTTTGCCTTCCTTAAACTCATTTCCACAGAAGCAGCGCCGTGCCTGAGCAGCCCCTCAGGGCTGAGGGGCCGGCGGTGGGTCGGGGGCTGTGGGGCGGCTGGGGTCGGCCCCACAGACACCCCGTGCCTGGACACGCTGCTCCGGAATGCCCAAAAAACGTGGGGAGCAGTGGGAGCACTCTGGGAAGGTGTTCGAGAGAAGGCAGGTGTTCAGGTGGGGCACACAGGAGGGTCTGGAAGGGGCTGTGAAGGGGAAGAGACACGGCTGTGCACGTACGGGGAACGGCGTGTGGCTGCAGTCTGTGTGGAGAGCGAGTCATGATTAATAATATGTGCTATCTCTGTCTACAGACAGGCTTATTTCACCCTCAGATGGAGCAAACCTGTATATAATACAACCTACAACCAGACAGGGAGCAGGTAAAATTGTCAGCACTTGAAGTGTGTTGTGTGTATGAGGAAACTGAATGTAATTATATCACAAGTGAAGTAATGCTTTTATTCTGAATGTTAGCTAGTTCCTTAATACCAAGCTTAAAACCTGAAGACCTGGAGGACTCGTGAGGGGAAATTCTGTTCCTTCTGTGGGTCTGGCTGGAGCTACCTGAGCTGCTGGAGATACACCGACCTGAGCCCTTGTGTGCGGGGACAGTGTGGTGGTCTGAAGCCTCCTTCCTGGTGGCTGGAAAGGAAAGCTTGAAAAGAAACTGAGAAATGCCTCTTTTTTTGTAAGAGACAGTTCAGAGCAAGGAGGGAGAACAAAACAGAAGTAAGAAAAGGTTTCCCTGCAGTGCTTCCTTGGACTGCTTGGTCCTTGCAGCCTGACCTTGCCTCCAGCCACCAACACACTCTTGCTGCCCCAGAGAGGTCTCTGTCACCCCCAAGGCTTGTTCTTCCACAGGCTGACAACTTGTTTCCCCTGAGACTCATTCCCTGCCCTCCCTGCAAAGTCTGGCTGTGTCTGCAAGATTTCTGGAGCTAGCAGGTAAGTGACTTGGGAAGCAGCCAGGAAATGTCTTTGGGATGGAGGTTGGGACACAGGTGCCACCGCAAGTGCTGGGGAGTGGGAAATGCCCTGAACTCCTTGCTTGAGAGAGGAGCTGGGTAAGGATAAGAATGGGGCTGACAGAAGGGTGGAACTATATTAGAGCCCTTCAAACTCCGCTTGAATGAGCAGAGAGTGCATCCTTTCACTTGATATTAGATTCACAGATATGGCGTCCTATGTCTCAGCCTGGTATTTTGGGGACACTGGTCTGGCAATGCTGCCAGGAGAACTTGTGGGTTGTGACATCAGCACGCTCACCTGCCCAGGCAGTGTGGTGTTGTGAGACACTGGTGTTCTGAAACAGCCTGGAGACAGTGAAGCCCACAGGTGAATCACAAACATTTGCATTCTGCAGAAGACTCTTCCACTGGGACAGGTGAGTCACAGCTGTGGTGGTGAGGGTTTGGGGGGAGGCAAAGCCTGTCCCTCCACAAAGGGTGGTGGAGTCTTCCGTGGCCCAAGAGCTCTGGCACCAGTGCCTGTGCTGAGCCGAGGACCTTTTGCAAGCTCGTTCCTCCACACTGCTGAGTAAGGTGCCCACCCGATCCTGTAGCAGTGCCTGTTCCCTGCAACCAGGTGAATGCTTGGGATGGTGCTGAGGGTATCCGGCAGTGCTGCCTGGCACCCATGGGCTGGGTTCCCTCCATGGTGCTGCAGGCCAGCATATTCCCTGCTCTGGAGAGGTGCCATGTCTCCTGCAGGGCGGTGCTGACCACCTGCGCTGCCCTCCCCTTTGGGTGGGAGGTGATGCTCACAGGTTTCCATGATGCTTAGTCATGGTGGGGGTAGGAAGCACTGCTGATCTAAGCTGTGAGGAGACCTTTCCCTGAAATTCCTGCTTTTAACCTTTGGTGGTTTGAGAGTCCCTGGGAGCCTGAGCAGGGATAGTACTAGTGTCTGCCTGGCAGTCCTGCCATGGGTTTATCTTAATCCCAGAAATGAGGCGTCCCTGTGGCTGGGACACAGAGGTCATGGCTTGTGGCTACACAATGAGGTATTTGCAAGATTATGCGTCCTCTCCAAAGATTTCAGCCTCCCTTGGAGAGCCCCAAGCTCAGGAAGACACCTCAGGAAGAGGTTCTGGTTCCTCATGGGCCAGGAACTCAGTGACTGGGAACTACAGGGTGGGCTGACACATGCCAGCACCCTACTCGTTAGCCCTGCCTGGCACAGGAACCTGGACAGGGACCCTCCAGAGAACCTTTCCCACCTTCTTATCCTATGGCTTGATGCCAGGCCCCAGCCCAGCCCCAAACTGGAATTGTCCTTCCTCTGTGCACTGTCTGTGCACTCGGGGTGATGCTCTCACGCAGGGAAGCCCTTCTCCAGCAGCCAGGGAGGAGGAGAGGATGTGCAGGAGGGGATGAACAACTCCTCCCCATTCCAGACACCTCTGGGGTGACAGGCTTGTTCCACCCGTAGGTGCTCGTGGTGGGCTGTCCCCTGTGACGCCTCTCTGCCACCTGGAAGGGAGCAGATCAGCAGCAATTGTGATAAACAGCTCAGGGCTTATTAGAACAGCAGATACAAACAGAAAATGTTCCTCCTTTATTTCGTGGAAAGAGCTACAGGAAATCAACCCACCTTGGGCAGGAAGCAGAGGTTACTGAGGACAGGGACAGCACAGCCAGCACGGCTTTGTGTGCGTCTGGCAGTGGTCTTGATCCACTGCTGTTCCAAAGAATTGTCACCACCCTAATTTCCTGGTGGGGTCTTAGGAGCTTCAAAGGGCTTTGGTGAGGGGTAGCAGGGATGTCACGCCCATAGCCTGAGAGACAGTGTACTTTGCTGTGCATCCTGCACCTCCCAGCCATGGCTGGATGAGCACTCTCAGGAAACAGCGCTGCAGGGAAGGATCTTAAGTCAGAAGGGTTTATGAACGGTGATGAAATTGATGGAGGCCTTTAAGGGTGTGGCAGGGAGGTTTAAAGAGCACAGTTTAAACGAACACCCTGCTTTACACATGCAAATCTTCACACTTGTTGATGATGTGACTTCTGGATGCAGGTACCAGATGTAACTATATCAAAGTGGATTCTGGCAAAATCATACCTGGATTGCTTTAGAATGTTAAGTAGGAAGCTGAATTCAGGTTAATCTCAAAAGTAAAATCCCCAGCAGACTGAAAAGACTTTTCAGTAGATTAAGATTCAAGTAAGTTTTAAAAAATTAGAAGTTGCTATTGCCAGTATTGTTATTGAGACTATTCATGAGCTAGGCACAGTGATGTCACTTCCAGCTGTGTCTTTGAGGAGCTTCAGACAAGCCAGGTGCTGTTAAACCTCTTTGGGACTGGAACTTTCCCAGTTCTTTTGAAGATTTGTCACACTGATCTCTTGGGACCAGTGTGGGCTGACTGTGAAATGAAGTGTATCAAACTGAAAGTTTTAGGTTGGCTCACCAGCAAAGTGTTCAGTTTTGATGTGAAAGCAAAGGGCCTGAGTGCACAGAAGAGAAATGCTTTGATACCTCTTCACTGGATATAGTTTTCAGCCTTCCATTGTTCTTCCTCTGCCATTGATAACCTGTTTAACTGAGACATCCTTACCAAGAGATGGGTCACTGATCTCTTCATGGCTCAGCATGCAAAAAAGTGTCCTGACCAAGGTCAGGCATTTGTAAAAAAAATGTCTTAGGCTTGAAAAGGACTATATTATTTGGGTAAGGAGAACCCGCTGGGAAAAGTAAAAAGAAGTGAGAAGAGTGTATTGGGTTTGCATGGCAAGGTTTTGATAGCGAGGAGGCCACAAGTGTGGTTTCTGTGAGTATACCCATGGAGAGAGGAGCTCATGCTGGAATGGTTTGCTGGCAGGATTTGTGACCCTGTGCAAGCAGTCTGTTCCTGAAGGACTGCACCTGAAGGGTCCTGAAAGGACCAGAGCCAGAGCAGTTTGTGAAGAACTGCAGCCCATGAGAAGCACTCAGGTCAGAGAAATTTGTGGAGGACTGTCTCCCATGGGAGGGGACCTCATGCTGGATCAGGGTAAGAGTGTGAGGAGTCCAACTCCTGAGGAGGAAGAAACAGCAGAGACAAGGTGTGATGAATTGACCGCAACACCCATTCCCTTTGTTCCTATGCAGCTGGGGGCAGGAGGTGGAGTATTCAGGAAATTTGAATTTGTATGATACAAAACCACTTTCTGGGATGGAGTGACCCTGGAGAACCTTTTAGGATTGTTCTGGGCAACTCCCTGTGGCTCACCCATGGCAGCCAGCAGGAAAGCCTTTGAGCTGGAATAGACAGAGGAGCAGAGACCAAAGGCAGCAGGGCTGACTTTCATCTCTCCTACTCCTTAGCCAACTTTTACAGTATTTGCCTTGTAGTGAGACTGCAGCTTAGTGTTTGAAGTGTTTAAGGAATTGCTGAGAAGGAAGTAAATCCTAGCTCATAACTGCCATTCTTGGGGGAAAAATACAGAAAGCTTTTACCCTTAATAGAGAAAGGCCTGAGATGCACTGGTGAGAAGCAGCCTAATCAGAGTGTAAAAAGAAACACCTGGTAATTAATTAGCCTGAGGAGTTCTGATTTGTGAAATCCTCCACACCTGTGTGGAGATCAACGGTTCTGCAAGGGGTAATTGCCCTCAGCTGGGCAAATTACTCAAGTAGGGCAAGGGGAGCAGAGGCTGGTTCAGTTGGGCTCTGCTGCTGTGAGGTGAGGTTGTGTGCTTTCCGAACTTTGTGGTTTAAAATCTGCAGCTTCATGTTGCTGTCTAGGCGTAGGGCATTTTGTGCACTTGAGTTTTGCTGTCTGCATTTGAAAGTGGTTTGGCTTTGTGCTAATTCACCTCTGGTTGCTGAGGAAGTGCTTCAGAAGGAGGCTTGGATTCTTAATAATCCACCAAGGATCTGTTTCTTGGGAGCGCTAGAGAGTGAAGAGATGCTGTGGGACCTTTCCTCTGACCCAGAAGCTGGTGGTGTGCTGTGTGGTTACCACATTCTCGGTGTAACTGCTTGGAATGGCATCTCTGGTGGTTTTTTGGGACAGCTGGTGATACAGAGGCTAGACAAACTCTGAAGGCAGCAAAATTCTATTCAAGAAGGAATGTTCTGCTTCCCTTACGTGTCATTGATACCTGGACTGCAGGTGCACCTTGGCTCTTAAAATCTCAAGGCCTGTCTGTGCTGCAAAAACGGTGAAAGCTGTGCCTCCGTGACTTGGCTACTGTGCAGCTCCACACTGCTCTGTTTGCAGGCCTTTGGACTGCAAGACCTTCACGACTGGAGTCACAAATATCCTTCTGTGGTCGTAAACCAAAACGTGAACCTTCAATCTCACGTGAGAGCGAGCGAGACTCTGCTAACCAGCAGTCACGCAGGGATCAAACAGTGTTTACAAGAAAGGAAGCCACCTAAGAAATCATTCTTGATGATTTTACCTGATGACTGCTGTGCTCCCTCCCCGCACCTCTGAGCGCTGGCTCTCGCTCAGGTCACTTTCTGACACGCAAGGGCCAAAGTGGCAAAATAGGCTTGTGTGAGGCTGTGCCCCAACACAGGCACTTCAGTTGGAGTGTTCCCAGCTCTCCTGCCATAAACCCACTGGAGCAGACATGGATACCCTGGACTGGAGTGGAGCAACTGGACGTGGATGTTGCTGTGTGAGGTAAGGGGGAAGAAGGAATCTGCAGCTGGACAGTGCAGAAGGGCTCCTGGGGTTGGGTGCTGTTCTTGGTGTGGTTTGAGTCTGGGAGTGGTGTTGGGGGACGTCTCTATGCAGTTTGTCTCAAACTCCTTCAGCACTGTTTGAAGGAATGTAGTACAAGTGGTTCCCCTGTGAAAACTGATCTGGTGAGATAAGGTATTGGGTAGGCATTTCCATTAGATTAAAAAAAAGAGCAACCCTTTTCCTCCACCGCCACCACGGGGGTTTCATGCCCTGGAGGGAGGGAGATGAGAGGAGGTAGGAGGGCTGAGTGGGTAGAGCTGAAGACCACTGCTGAGCCAGGGTCTAGCAGCAACCCAGGCCTTCTCTGTGCTTGGCTAGCCTGCGTAAGAAATGGAGCAGCAGCATTCAAAAAGAGTGGGTGCCTGCTGATGCTCCAGAGCCCCTGCATAAAAGGGGCTCTGTCTTGTCCTTGCCCTGTTGTGCCTCAGCTGAGTGTGCTTCCAGCCTTCTCCTCTCTGCAGTGGGGCTGGAAAAGGGCAAAGAAACTGTGTGTATTGATTAACTGTGTTGGGGGATTGAAATGCAAAGTCCTCTCCATCATTTATTTTCATTTTGTTTGTAACTGTTTGTATACTCCCCCTGGTTTCTTTGTCAAAGGCTGAGCATCTTCCTGCCAACGTTCTCAGGGCTGTGCCCAGAGTGAGATCCTCCTGCTATATATGGAGCCAGTGTTAAATGTGCTTGTCTAGGGTTATTGAGTGAGGCTGGAAGGTGGGAGTTCTCTTTCCATAAGTCCCTGGGGAGGTTTTTAAAAGGTTTTAAGTGAGGAAGGTTCATTCCTTGCAGTGCTGTTTCCATCCTGTAATACCTTAACTTCTTATCTGTGCTGAGATGTGGCAACTGGGGTTGTTTTGTCTGAGTGGATTTTCTTCATGTATGAAATCTGCTTATTTAAAAAAAGTGGGGGAAGGACAATTTCTCTTTTTAAAGCCCTCTTGTCCTGCTCTAAACCTCCCTTCTTGGGTGAAAGTATTGCGACTGCCTAGGATTGCTCATTTTGTCTTTTGCCAGGGGATGCATGTGTGTCAGCAGGTTTGGGTCAATGTGATGTTTCTTATTTCCCAGCTAATGAAAGACTGTTCATTTAAATACTTGTTTGAAAACCACACTAGTGGCTTTACTATGCTGGCTGGTGAAGGGAGTTGGTTTTTTTATATCTTCGGGAATGATTTTGCAAAGGATTTAAGATCTTTATTCTAGCTATAATTTTACTGTTAGGACAGGAAGATTCTTGTAATGTTTTTTCCTCTGAGATTTTAGCCCTATTTTTTTGTATTTACTGTGTTTACTTGTAATTCTGTGAGTGTTGCTCTTGGTGAAAATGCTGCTGGCATGAAGAGCGTGGGGAATGAATGTTGCCCTCCCAGCAAGCAGGCAGCTCATGTGGGTGGCATTGCTGTGCCCTCGCTGCCCGCAATGGCAACTGGTGTAAGAAACCTTCCCTGAAGGCTGTGAGGAGGGAAAGCCTGGTATCAGCTGAAGTCCCTGGAGGAACATATGGAGGGCGCTCCCTGGGTGTTAGGCAGAGAGAAAGGGAGATGTTTGCAGAGACTGAGCAGAAATGCTGATGGCTGGGCAGCATGGCACTGGAGCAGACCCAACGGGCCCCAAACTTTGGGATGTGGGCACTGTGTTTATCAACCCTGGCACAGAGCAGGGGAGAAGTGCAAGCAGTTCTGCATGCTCTGTGAGCAGTGTCATAGATGCCCAAATAAGTAGGAAAAACACTATGCTCCTGGTGATTCTGCCTCCCCCGTAATCACTTGCATCTGCATTGTTTTCACCCTGCCCCCGTTTTGGCTGCTCCAATGAGCACATGAAGAAACCACCCTCCCACTGCTGAGTGACTCACACTGTCACCCCTCCAGGAAACCAAGAGATCATCGCTGATAACATCAGCTCCTCCTCAGCGCCGCAGGTGGTCCCATACATCCCAGATGCTGCTCGCAGCAGCTCCAGGGGCATCCCCACCTCCTCAAATTCAAATGTGCGCTGGAAATCCAAGCGCCGATCTCCTCCGCTGCAGCCTGGGGCTGGGCACCCCTACCCGGAGCGGGCGGGGGTTCCTCCCGGGGGTGGCTTTTCTCTTTCCTGCTTTCAGCTGGGCTGCCCTGCTGTGTCCTCTGGCCCAGCGCTTTCCTCTGCCGCAGCTGTGGGCAGCACTGTCACAGACAGTCCCGGTGTTTCTGAGCAGAACAAGGCGAGGATGCCTTAGGGGAAAGCCTGATGGGGACATCCACATCGGGGTGGGAGGAACGGAGCCTGCAGGAGCAGTGGGAAGGCTGTCTCTCTCCCTCTATTTTGGGTTTATGTTTGCTTTAAATAAGAACTTCAGAAAACTAAGACAGTTTGTGGGTGTAGTCTAGGACTGCCAGGGCAGTCCTAATACACTGTGACTCTGGCTTTTTCCCTGTGAGATTTTTCCTTTGTTTGGCAAAACAGTGGGCATTCGGGATTTCTTTTGTTTCTTCACCATACCTAGGTGGTGATCCATGGCTGTTTGTTTGTACACTGCCTGAACTAGTGTGAACCTTCAGTCATTCCCATCTTCTCCNAATGATGGAGGTGGTGGAGACAGGCTATCCCCGTTTCAAAGTGGGGGGGGGGTAGAAGCACAAATAAAGGCTGAAACAGTTTAGTTACTCCAAAGCATCTGTCACTGCGGTGTGTATATTACTTTTAAAGATGATCTGTCAATATGCAGTCTTTTAAAATAAAACACCTAGCTCCATGCGAGGTCAGTGCTGCATCTTCATCCCACCAGAGGATGACTGCCAAAACTCACAGCTGTGGGGTGGTGGGACAAGGTTGAGTGTGTTGGTGTCTGGAGCACGCTGCACAGGACACAGCTTTCTCAGCTAGCAGTTCCCCTGTGAGATTAAGCTGTGTATTGGGGACCTTTCAAGTGCCTTGGGCCACACAGAGAAATGCAAACTCTTTTTAAATCTGTCAGGCTCCAGTCCTTGGTGTAAATCCCTGCAGGACACAGGGAAGAGCTCAGGTGAGGTCCCTGCACTGGATCAAGAGTTGATGCCTTCAGTCCTGCCACCCTGTTGGGATCTGTGCTTGCTGAAATCTCCCATTACTGGTGCAAGGCTGCATTTCCTGTCGTTTCCTCGGTGCTTTTTATTTTGGGTTGACAAGATGCATGTTATCAAGCCACTGACATCTGTTGTCTTTCTTGTGTGAAGAGATGCACAGATGTTTTACTAGTTGTCTATCCTACACACTGTGTGCTCTCTTTTGCCATTAGGACTGACCTCTCAAAAATGGCCAGAGCACTGGATTGTTCTGGAAGCATTTGGTTTGTGGCATGGGCTCCCTAAATGTCCTTATTTAATTGGCAGCTCTTTGGGGCACAACGATTTGTTCTGCGTGTGTGAAAGCCCAACACGGGGACACCTTGGTTTTACTCTGACAGTACAAATAAATGGTGGCGTCGGTGCTGCAGTGTGGTGGCCCTGGTGGAGTTTGAGCACAGACCACTAGATGTCCGTATAAACTAGGGTGTGACAAGCAGCGATCCCAGCTGTGGGTTATGAGTTTATTGCTTTATCAAAAGGGGAGGTGGAGCACAGATTGATAAATTTCAGCCTCGAATGGAGAGTGCAGAAGGGTGGCAGTGAAGGAGGGGATCAGAGGCAGATCGTGCAGCAGAGAAGGGGATGGTGCGTGACCAGGAGGTGGCTTGCCGGAGCCCAAGGCCAGGTTAATGCTGCCACCTCACATCACTCTGGTGGGATATGCTGTGCCATTGTGGTCAGAGCTCCCAGCAAGGAGCACCTGCCACCCCAATGAAATCTGTCCCTTGCTAAGAAACCTTGTTTTGTTTAATGGCAAAAAGAGGGGTTTGCTCTTTGCCTGCAGTGAATCCTTCCAGTTTGCAGGCTTGACACCACCTCCTTGGCACAGTTCAGTCTCTGCTGTGTGAGAGCTTGGTACAGTTGAGCTTTCACTGGGGAGAAGGTGCTTTCTCAGCTTGCAGTTTCCCTCTGAGATGGGCATTAAGGTGTGTATTGAGGAACTTTCAAGCATGCTGCGCCACAGAGGGAAATACAAACCCTTCAAAGCTTCAGGTTCAAATGGTTCTCTGCACACCATTCCATTAGCTGTGCTTTGAGCAAGGGTCACAGGTCTCTTTGGAAAGAGTGGTCAAGGTGGTGAGAAGGAGACCTATTCCCTCTTCCCTCACCACTGGCAGAGCAGTGTGTGTCTCTGCTCCCTAAATCTTCAGGTGTTGGTTGAACCTGTGTCCCACACCAGAGAGCTGCGTTTCCCTGCTCAGGCAGCTTGCTTTGCTTTGCCTCTGCAGGAGAAGGTGCTGCTGGTACCAGAGGGCAGCTGCTTTCTTGGCTGCTGGGAGGTAGAGGAGGCTGTCCCCGTTTGTCCTCTCGCACAATTCCTCCAAACCCACTAGAGGGCAGCGAAGGTGTGTGAAAGAGGAGAGTGGCCTCAACCTGCTGGAGCGAGCTCAGCTGTCCCTAGGACGAGATCCTGCACCTGAGGAAGGATCCTGCTGGCTGCTTTCTGAAGGAGTCCCGAGTCAGGCTGGTCTTGCTGCAGCCTGGCCTGGGGCAGGAGCAGTCCCTCGTACCCCTGACACCGTCCTGCATCCTTGCAGACCACTCTTACTCTGATCCACCCTGCTTTATCCCTTATTCTGCTCCACCAGCCCAGGCTGGGACACCGCCTGAGCCTGCCTGGGATGCTCAAGCCCTGCTGTAGGGATTAGGGAGGCTGCTCTGAGGAGGAACAAGCAGTCTCTGTGCATGGAACATCTGGTGTTTCATGAGTGGCTTGTGGGGAATTGGAGGGCTCAGTGGCTGAGCTGGAGTGTGAACCCCTGAGCCACAAAATGGAGGAGGATTGTGCAAGGCAGAAAGTACTTTAGCAAGGTAATGGAGGAGTAGAACATCCCCCTTGTGTTGGCTGTGTGCAGGAGTTATAGGAAGTGGCAAAGTGCAAAGGGACTGTCCCCTTCCTAGAGATTGTGGGTTAGCCCAATGCAAGGGGCATCTGTGGCTGTGGGGAACTGGCCTGTGATCCACAACCAGCCTTGGAGTTCAATAGGACTAGGAGGAAGGCACAACTGTGGGAAGATAATTGCTACATGTTGTGCTCCTTGGGCTGTATCATACCAAACATGTGCTTGAAGTCCCTGAGTGGAGGCACTTCAGGATGTGGCTAGAGGTTGGATGGGATTATGACATGGTCAGAGGTGTGGGTGTTCCCATAATTCCCAGGAATGTGGTTGTGGTCTCTGAAGATGCTTAGTAGACCCATGCTTGCTGTCCTAGCTAACAGAGCCCAGGGTAAAGCAGCCAGAGGCAGAGTGGGCTGCATCTGGAAGGGGAGCCAGAGGAAGCTGGGATACTGCATGGGGGAGCAGAGCCATAGCACGTGGTGTAGATGAGCAAAGGGGGTAATGCAGCAAAGCTGTCCCTGTCTCCTGCCCCGACCTCTAAAAGAACATTAGTCTGGCTTTTCTTGAAGGAAACTTAGGCCTTAAGGAGGACCCTGTTTACGGATGTCTGTACCCAATTAGGGTGTTGCTCAATGGTGTTTGTCAAGTCCAGTTTGTGAAGAATGGAGCAGAACACTTGTCTATTGGGGATTCTATCTCTTTCTTTGTGTGGGTTTTGGTTTGTGTTTTTTTCTAATTTTTTTATTTTTTTCCTTTTAATTCCAGTTAGTAAGGCATTCTATCCAAACTTTGGACAGATAGTTTCCAAATTAATTGTTTAAATCATGGTATCGGACAACCTCTGATGTAGTCTTTGAGGAAACCAAATAATCCACACTTCAGGGAAGACACCGCTGCTTCATTGTTGCACCTGTTTTTGAATCTAGCAGATGTTTGCCAGCTTGTCTGTGAATGATAAAGGAGGTGGACTGTATTTCTTTCCTAGGAAAACAAATTTGAACACATGCATTTCTGACACAGCTGGGAACAGGACATGGAGCCCAGTGCGGGCAGGGCTGAGGCTCAGTTGATTACCTTGCAGCTGGGCTGTGTCAAACGGGGAGCATCAGAGCTCTATGAATCAATGTATTTGGCTCATATTCAGATTTTAAATCTCTAAGCCCTGGATTTATTCCCAAGCCAAAGAGATGTGCTGTTAACACTGAGCTCTCTGAAGGTACCAGACCACCTCCTGTATCCAAAACTAAGAGCAAGAAAAATGGCATCTTTTGCTACAGCCTCCTAAATGGCTAGAGGCAGGAATAGATTGCAGCTGGATGCAGAATAACTGTGAGCAGAAGCTGCCACTTGGATGAGTGGAAGCTGCTTTTGGAAAGGCATGAACTTAGGTTTGCTCAGCTCTGAATCTCTTTATCTCTGTGCAGACTGGCAGGCTATCACACAAGCACCAAGGTCTGAAATACACCTGATATCTCTGGGAGCTGCTACTCCAAGACCTCCTCAGAGCAGATGAGATAGAAAACTGCTTTGTTTTTAGAGATGGTCTGGGATTGGATGCCCTCTTCCACCACTGGAATGGCCTGCCCATTGCTCAGCCTACTGGGGCACCATTTGTTTGTTGCTGAGCAGAACTACCACATAATGCCAGAGAAGCTCAGGAGCAACTGACCTTTTTGCCAGATGCTCCCTCCTTTTCAGATTTGCATCTGTCTTTTCTTTTTGGCTTTCTTCTTGTTGAAACATATGTGTTAAGCATGTTAGTCTCTTTCTTCCCATGAGTTAGCTGGCTGCACTTCCAGCTTGTGAAAGCAATGTAGCCAGTAGGAGCAGAGAGAATGTGGAGAGGAAGGAGGGCCAGCTAAGAGCATAGCAAAGGTCAAAGGAAGGGAAATAAATGTGTTCCATGTTCGGTCAGAGATCTGATTTGCAATTCCCAGTTGAGAAGGTTTTCAGTAAGTGCTGAATGAGCAAGCTGGTGCCATGGTAGTGGGGTACACATTTGACATCAGTGCTATCTGACCACAAACATCTCTCAGTGTTTGCAGCTGTGACTTTTGCTTGGCTTCCAATTCAAGACTAATTTCCTCTCTTTGTACTGGGGGTCTCATCTCAACACCTCCCCCCCATTTTGTTGTATCTGCTCTGTTATTTTGGCTGCTGCCTCCATAGCACTTGCCTTTGGCCTGTTTAAGCAAGTTTTTGGCCTCAGGCAAGTTGCAGCCAGGTGGGACTTGTTCTTATGGTCTGGCCTCATCTCTGCTGTGGTGGCGTTCTTGTTGGAGATGTTGGGAGAGGACTTGCAGAGATCACCCAGGCTCACTGTGACTTGCTGTAAACCCAGACTTGTGCCATGTGAGAGTGAGGTGTGACTCTGTGTGGAGATGATGATAAGGGAAAATACTTCTTAGAGGGTTAAGGTGAGATCAAGAGCTGGAGGTGGCAGAATTTGCACCCACCAGCTGACCTTGTGAGGCCTTCCCAACTATGTTCACAGAAGCTGTATGACTAGCCCCTAAGCCTGGGGTAACACCCTGACAAGGCTTGTTCTGCAGCACTGTGACAATATGGGGCTAGAACCAGCCACGAGTGTGAAAACCTGAACTACACTAGTGAGATGAGTAAAAACCTTCAACACCCAGTGTCCTGCACTGAGTGGTTCTGGTATTTATGGAATGAGATGCTTAGCAAGTCTGGATGTGCTCCTATCTGAAGACAGCTGCTTATTTGGCAGACAGCTTTCTATTGACAAGCCTGGAAACGTTTTCCTCATCCTGTAAAAGTCTTGCTCTAAGGAAGAACTAGCTGAAATTTCCTATGAACCCAACATTGTACTAATTTCTTTGCTAGTTTGATGGATTCTTTTGCTCTTGAGACGGTTCTTTCAGTGTCTAAAAATGCTTTGATTCCTCTGGGCATCCTTCAAGCAAGCTCAGAGCTGTAGCTTCTCCCACCTTTTGAGCTGGTTGGTTGACTGGCTCTGATGTGGTTTGTGGTTACATGTAACATTGCTCATGTGGCCCTCCTGTACTTTTGATTTTCTGAAACACCAGTGAGTGCACTTTCACAAGCAGGTGTAAGCCTTGCTCAGGAGATGTGTGTAAATACCATGGAGAGACACTGAGAGGTTCAGCTTCTTCCAACCTGACCTGCAGGACTTCTGTGCCTATTGGAGGGGTGGGTGTGTGGACTCCAGGAGCTTCTGCAGCAGGTATTGTGGAGCCCAGCACTGCCGTGCGGCCCCAGCAGACACCTCACCAGGTACAGTCCTTGCACTGAGCTGCTGTGGACTCCAGCCGCCCTCCAGCATGGGATGAAGTTCCCCACGGTTAGATGGATCCACTGAGTAAGGAGAACTGGGGATCCAGCCTTATTCCTCACTTGCCAAATTATCACCTCTCCTTTGCCAAGTTGATGCAATGCTTGAATCTTGAAAGATTCAAAGAGTTCAGGTGTTGACTTGAAGATGTTTGCTCTACTGGTGCCCATTCTGTGTGTCTTAAGCAAATAAAAGGCAGAAACTGGTGTCCCAACCTGCCAAACCAGCGATAACAGGTCAATGGCAGAGGCCAGGTGTGATGCTGCCATTGGAACATGGTGTTGAGTCAGTGCCTTTTCTGCTAAAACCTGGCAAAGCAAACAGTGGAAAATAAACTTTGCAGGATCCCTGCTTTCCCTAAGTTGTAGGTCGGGCACAGGTCTGGCTGTGGGTGTGGGTGGAGTTTGGTGCTGCCACGCTGCTGGTGGTCCGAGCTCTGAGGTATCTCACACAGGAACATCATGTCCTGCTGTACTGGGCTGTAGTGGAACTAGATACCACAAGGATCTGGGTTCAGTGCAGGTACAGAGAAGTATTGTGAATCATGCAGGCCCAGGAGTGGCATCTCTCTTGACTCAGCATGATGGTAATGAAAAAATGTGTCACAGTTGATGAACCACGGTGCTGTTTAGAGGAGATGGCTAAGAACAGGAACTGTGCTGGTGCACAACAGGTTCCTCCTAGCACACTTATAGTAAAGTAACTTGCGGGTTGTCAGAGTCTCTCTGGGGTGTGTGTGTGTGCTGCACTAACTGCATCTTCACCTCTCTCCCTGACTGCTGCTGATCTTACAGCAGTAAGTTGGCAAAGAGAGCTAAACCACAAAGAGGAGTCTTCTGCAAGGCCTGACCCATAATCAGCGATGTGAGGTTCCCTGCTCCTCTGCTGAACGAAAGCCAGAGGCACAGGACGTTGTTTTGGCAATGGTAGTAGATATGCAGGGTGTTTGAGCAGTAGTGGGAGGATGATAGGAAAGAGGGTGCCCTAGATGAGAAGATGATTTCAGCTCTGCTCCAAAATGGCACCCAAGGAAACAAAAATCGGTCAGCGAGAGGCACAAGCAGAAGGAATTGTGTGGCTGAAGGTGAGAAATAGAAACTGGTGGTTGAAGTCACCCAGAATCAAGACTCAATGGAAGAGGAGATTTCTTAGGTAATAAGGAATACAATGAAGGCCTTTTTTATAAAGGTGAATATTTTATTCTGTAAAGATCCTGAGAGATTTCCCATACAACTGCCACTTGGAGAGGAAGTAACATTAGCAGTAAAACCCAGGTTCTGATCCCACCCTGACAGATGTGAAACAAATCAAAGGGTACTGCAAGCATCCCCTTGAACTAAAGGGTCTCTTTAACACTTCCCCAAAGGAAGTGACCTTTTTGTATAGTATTTTCCTTATGCTATTGAGTTCATAATCCTCTCCTGCCTCCTTTAAAGAAGGAAAAATAACCCCAAAACATGAAAAGCAAATTAGCTAAGTCTTTGTAGCATATCTAGGATGGACTCCAGATAGGTGCCACTCAGGGTTTTTCTGCAGTGTTTTCTTGTTTCACTCATTTTGTATAAGACAAGCACTTGAGAGGCCCTTAGAAATATTTGCCTTCTTGGCGTCTAGGTAGGTGCCCTGTGCTCCATTTGGCAAATGTGATTTGGAAGTGCAGAGACTTTGCGTGCCTATAGATTACATTTGGGGTCTGAGTCTCTTGGCACACAGACCCGAGTAATGTTCAAATCCAGCTCTCAAGGCCTGGCCCGTTTCCTTTTGTTGTGTTGTGCAATGATGCATTTAGCTTCCAATATCAAGACTGGCGGTGCTGTGCAGCTGTTTGAGAAAGGTCACCGAAAGTCAGAGGAGTTTCACAAAAAACATAGATGAAAAGTTGACTCAGATTCACTGAAATGAAGAAAACTTTTCTTTTTTTTTTTCTTTTAGAATTATGTTTTTTGTGAAACTCGCTGGTTTTGCTGTGACCTTTATCTTTTACTCAATTGTAAGAGACCTTGTTTTGGCAGGCACATGAGGAAGGACTTTAATACAGTTTGCACCCTGTGCTTGTTGCTGAAGGATGGATTGAGATTTTCTGTCAGCAATGGCTCCTCTTAACAGCCCCTGCTGCTGCTGGTACTGTGCGTGTGCTCTGGGGATCGTATCCAGAATCCTTCCCTTGATCCATGCAGGTGGTAAGGAGGCACCTCTTCTGTGATTTGATGCCATTCTACCACTTTTTCTTGCCCGTCACTAAGAAATAAAGACCCTGAAAGTTAAGAGCTGTGGTCTCTGCATGAGTGGCAGTGTCTGGCACTGTTCATCAGCCTGGCCTGAATTTAAAGGATTTTGCTGGCACCCAGCTGCTGTGCCAGGCAGACATGCTGTTAGTGTGGCTCCTGCATCCTTTTCTTGTCACACGGTGTCTCTTCTGCGTGTAACCAACCACTGACGTCTGATGAGGTATCAAGCAGGTGCCAGTGTAGAATAGAGGGCACTAAGAGGTTTCGATGCTCTAGATATTTTTGGGGAGGGGTGATATTTGAGGTAAGAGGTTACCCTCTCAGGTGACTTTAGGATGCTATTAATAGCCTTGTTGTCAAGCATTATGTCTTGCTTTGAAACCAGCAGCTATGGGCTGTGGCAGGTGATGGCCTCGATGTGGGTTGGTGGTTCCCGCAGACACCACTGAAACCAGTGTTCTTGCCTTGCCACTGCCATCTCAAGAGAGAGGTTTGGGAGCACAGTGGGGCTCCCGTGGCACTGTGCTGCAGATGGGAAAACATTCCCTTCTAACACTCCTGCTTGCCCTTTGGAAATTCTGTATATATGCGAGTCATACCCGGCTAGGTTTGTAACCAAAAAAGAAGTGTTCTCAGGATGCAACAGGTTGACTGCCAGAGAAAAATGTCCCAGTGCTGCGGGGTGAGCGGTGGCAGGGGGCCTTCGTTCTACCCAGACTATGATTTTTAAGGAAAAGTGAATTTAACTGCTGGTTGCAGAGCAAGCTGTCAAAATGCGAGACCTCTCAGTTTGGTGTTTTGAGGGCTGGAGCTGAGTGAGTTCCCAGCTGCAGCTCTCCTAGCCCAGGAGGTTTTTGCCTGTGGAACTTGCTTGCTTTTTGACTGCAGCAGTAGTCTTGAGCTCTGAAACACTCTTAGGGCTCCAAGCCCAAGGGGTCTTTGTGCTATGACCACTCCCATCTCTCTAGGGAGACCCTGCCTTTGCCCCCTTCCAATGAGAAGTGGATGGGAGTTGCTGTGCCTCACCATGACCATGTAAAAAGAAGGGAGCCTGTATAGGGCATGTGGGTCACTTCACCATCAACAGATGCAAAATCCCTCAAGCGTGGTCCCAGCATCACCAGAGCATAGTCTAATCAACTTGCACAGTGTGACTAGGTGGATCAAGTCTAAATGCATGTGAACATCCATTTTTGTTTTGTGTAGCTTTGAAACCAGATGGGAGGCTGGGAGGAGAAGGCTGATCTTGAGGAAACATGACTTTGGGAGCCTCTAGTAACACTTTCAGAAGACTGCAGAGAAAGTACAGGATAAATTCTGAAATAAATGCAAAGAAATCACTTTTAGTCTACACTTCTGTCTCATTTGGAGTTACAGGACCAGCAGTTGGTCTCTTACGTCGTTTTGAAGGTTGATGATGCCTGAGTCCTGAGTATCTGGAATATGTATTCAGAGGTTTCCTTAATTCTATATTGTGTGATGTCTTTCTTACCTGTTGTCAAGGCAGAGAAGTCATTCTCAGGGCACGTTCTTATTGAAAGAATACAAGATTGGCCTGCTCAGTGAGTTGACTAGCTGATCAGATAAGGTGGTGTGCCTTCTGTGGGTTGAAACTGGGATCATGTGTATGTGAACAAAGAAGAAAGTTGTTTGCATTTAAGCAAAGCTGTGATTAAAAGCTTTACTGGGGTAGAGCCTGCAGGGGAGTCCTTGGGACTTGGGTTGGTTTAAGGTGCCTTTAGGCAAAGTGGCATTAGCTGAGCATCAGGAAATGTGTCTGGTCATGGGTGAGCTGCATCTGAGTGCAGGGGAGTCATGCACTCTCCGTACTGATGCACACTTGTTCCTCTGATGACTTGCGGATCCTCAGAGGTTTGCCTGTCAGGCAGTGACTCTAAGTCTGCTTTGAGTTGTTTTCAGCCGATTAGGAATCAGTTGGAAGCTGCCTGGAAACAGACAATTCCTTAATTGGAATGAGCATCTAGAGCATTTGTGCCTGTCCAGCTTAAGTGGTTGAAGTTCATAACCTGAACCTCACTAGCATAACTTGCTCTGCCCCTTCACCAACCGGACAGCATTCAAAATTGAAGTCTACAGGAAATGACTCCCAGTTAGAAAAGACAGGGACTGCAAAAGGTGCGATGGGAGTTGCTCTATTAGGAGACAACCAGCTATACCAAAATTGGGTCTTGGAATTGGCTAGAGGTAAGGAGTAGTCCTTTGGGCTCAGCCTTATCTACTATTTTCATGAATTCCCCTGAATTGAGACCCTGGTGCTGGTTAACAAAATGTGTTTTGGAGAGAAGTTAGGAAACAGCTTCAGCATGGAGAAGGGCCAGAATATCATACCAGGAATACTGAGACCACAGTAGAAGAAATGGGCTGAAACCCATCAGCAGAGTGCTCAAGAGTGCTCAGTGACTAATAATGAAACCCTATTCTTAAGCAGGAGTCTCATCAGTTAGAAAATACTGAGAAGGGGAAAAGATGTCAGTGTACTGGCCCATCACAGGATGACTACAAACCATCTATGTGATGTTCTTGTGAAAAAGGCAAATTTAGTGGGAGGGTCCACCAGGTGAGTTGTGATGGGCTCTGGTCCCCTGCTGAGGCAGTTGTGAAGAGCAATGATGTAGATGGGAGCTCCTGGCAGTTCCCTATGGCTCATCTCCTGGGTTTGCTTCCTCCTGCACTCATGTAGGACTAGGCAAGACAAGGGGGAAGCTGCTGGGGGGTCTGGGAACACCTTATCTATGTCCTTGCTTTCAACTGAAGCAGTGGCTATCTAGACCTGGCTTCTCTTTTTGTTGAAGTGGTACCATTGTTTGGAGGGGTTGGAGGGAAAGGAGCTGGGTTTGTTAGCAACAGGAGGTATTTCTTGCCTGGAGCCATGCAGGCATGTGTCAGTGGCTCAGTGGTGGATAGGTCACACAGAAATAGCTTTTAAGCAGAAATTCTTACTTGGATAAGTTAAACGTTGTGGGCGTTATTCTTTTTCCACTTGCATCCTCCTTTCTGAGATGTAATTTTGCTCTGTTTATTGGACTTATTCTAACCCACCTCAATGTGAGTAAAATCAGGAACAGCTCTTGTATTTTTAAATGCTTCTCTATGTGTAGCAAATATAAAGCTTACTCCTAAAGCCACTGGTTTTAAGAGAACCACGGGAAAGTTTAGGATTTCACTTTGACTAAGGCTGTTTTTCTTTCCATGGGAACATCACGAAGACTCTCCTTTCTTGAAATAGTTTTGAGCGAACAGGTGCTGGGATAGCCCCTTTGGGGGAGCAGTCTGTTTAAGTTTCTGTGAAATTCAGACTCAAGAGTGACATAGTTAATAGCCTATGTGTTTGTTTTTCTTTTGGGAGAATGTTTATAAGCCAAAGTACATGTGAGACCTTGTGTTCCTCTGCTCCAGATACATCCAGATACACCCAGACAGCTGATTTACAGAAGCTGACTTTCCAGTAAGAGTTTGTATGTTGTTAAGATTTGCCTGAAAATTGAGTGCAGGAAAGTCTTTGGATCAGAAAAGGTTGATTTTTTTGTTTGGTTTTTTTTTTTTTCCCCTACAGTAAAGTCTAAACACGTCAGACTTTCTTGGCAAAAGAGTATGAATTTTTCAGGGTTTCACTTAGTGAAGCAGAGGCTGTTTTTATGGCTGCCAGTCAAACAGTGACAAACTACAGATAAATTGGCAATGCCACATGATAAACTCTTCATGGTATGAAACCACGTCTCTGCTCAAACAGCACCACTAACAAATCCCTTGTGGCTTGGTATTAATGATGTGGTCTAGCTTATTACCGATAAAGAAAAAAAGTGGGTATGATTTTAATATTAAACCCAGAAGCATACTGAAACTTGGACTTTATCAGAAGACAATTAAACCATCATCTTTATTTACTGTAAGTCTTCTTTATTTTCTGACGAAAACAAAGACTCCTTGGACTACCAGAACTTGCTTATGTACATGAGTATTTATCTGGAAATAACTGCCAGGTTCAGCTGGGTGATTCTGATTAAGGACGTATTTGGGACCAGCAATACTGAGGGTTTTGACAGATGAGCCTGTGACTAATTGCATCAGTTTCTGGCCTTGCCACCACAACTTCTCGCAGCCATTTTAGGATAAATTGGCACTGGAAACCATTTTAACCTATATCCGGTGCTGAGAAGTGGAGCCCTGAGCGCAGATGCCTCTTTGTGTCTGCTCCTGGGAGAAGAGCCATTCCTTTGCCTGCTCCGATGTCTTGCTTTGTGCATGAGAACTGGCCCTTGTTACCTGTGCTCAGGTCAACCCTGTGGGTCTGCTCATCTTCAACATCATACAAAGAGGCTGTAATCCTCACAGGAGAGAAAGCTGGCTTGGGAGATCAGCAAATCCAGCGTAAATCTGATACCTTCTCTGTGCCTCAGTTTCTTATGAGATAGGGACAGTAAAGCTTACCCTCATATGAACAGATATATGAGGGTGAGTTTGGAGAAAAGCAGTGATTGAGAAATGTTTGTAGGTTCTATACGTGACACTTCATACAAATCAATGCACTCCTGCTTTGCAATGTACTTTGTGTCACCCTCTGCTTGGAAACATTTTGCCTAAATTGGCAACCCTCATAAGATGCAAGGAACCCAGGGCACGGCTGTTGCTGCACTGGAAGAAAAGCTGTGCAAGAAAGGAAGGTTTTTGCACAATTGCTCAGTCTGCAGATGAGGCACGAGGGCAATTTGGTCCCTGTATAGTTGTGCAGGCTCTTGGTTTCCCAAGATGGGTGATGCACATGTGATGGATATGGATGCATGGCCCCTTCCCACATGTCTGACTAGAAGAGAGGTGCTTGGCGGGAGCAAGGCAGCTCGTGGCTCCTGGGACTCAGACTCGTTCTCCATGCACAGATACTGAAGTGTTTATGGAGCTGTGAGTGTCTGAGCAGTGCTACCCCTGAGCAGGTGGCCTGCACCTGAGGAGACACATCCATGCTGCCCAGCCAGTGCTGACACAGGAAAGCTCTTGCTCTTTTGTTGGCGCAGTCATCTTCCTCTGCACTCACCAGGCTCGAAGTTGAGATGTCTCTGCTCTTGTAGGACAGCTCCCACTAGACAAAAAAACCCAACGTATTTAGGAGATTTAAAACTAGTGCTAAGTCTTAGCACCGCGACCTGGACTTGCATCCCAATCCAATGTACAGACTTCATATGCTTATTTTGAATGAGTCATTCCAGATCGTGCACTGGGATTTGTTTTCCTCCCACAAGAACTATGGGCAGTTTTAACAGGTTTACTCTCTCTCTTGTGCTCTGGCTGCAGGAATAACTGCTGACAAGGTCAGCTTGCTCAGCTCTTTGTGGTCCCATTCATGGCATTGCTGGCACCTCTTCTTCCAGTGTGGTTCAAAGCTCCTTGAGTCATGCCACTGGAGCACTGGCAGCAGAATCCAGTGCCCCCTTTGTGGCACTGAGAGCAGAGCACTGGAAGAAGGCGTCTGCTGGTGCCAGAAGGGAAGAAATCACTCTGGAGACGTGCCTGGGCTTGCAATGGGAAAGATCTTTAGTCTGACATTCAAACTGATAATGGCAACACAGCAAAGAGAAATTCTGGCAGTTGCTCAAGGGAAAGAGGATCTGGTCTCTCTGTGTGTACAGGTGAAGGTCTTTATTTCATTTCTTGGCCAAGAAACAGATGACTTTTCAGTTCCTGCTAATTAATTCCTGCAATTTGTCAAATATTACTTAGCGAGGCCATGAAGTGCATGTCAATGATAGGTAGAGCTTGATTTGGGTTTTGCAGGCTGTGGAATATTTCATGGGAAAGACTTGCTCCCTGAAAGTTGTTCCTGACAGTTGCACTACCTGCATATGCACCCTCTGAGGGATGTGAAACTCTGCCTCCAACTGGGGGAGTGAGTCCAGCAGCTACTTAAATTTATCTGTATTTTTAACTCTATTGTTTTCATTTGAATTAAATATTCTGCCTACAGAGATATGTTTATTTACCTATATGTATTTATGTGTAAATGGCAAGAGGCTGCTCATGCTCTTTGTAGACACAGACCCATGACCCCCTCGTGCCTCTGGCAGAAGGGCAGACTAGTGCTCAAGAGCTGAAGCTCTGGTTCATCCCTCCTCTTCCTCCTCTCAGTCTGAGCCTGGACACATCCCAGCCACCTGGCAAGGTAGGCTGTGGGGCAAATCTGCCATCCCACACAGCAGAGCTGTGGCTGCCTCCCCACTGCTGCACTGCTTCCGACTCCTTTACAAAACTGCTGAGCAGAGAATGATGCTGAAGCTGCAGGGACAGTTCTGGCACCGCTCACAGGGTCTCCAGCACAGCTTAGAATATTCCAGTTGCTTGATTATTGTGTGTGTATGATTTTTGGCTTTTGCAGAGCACTGAGACAATCTTCCTGTCCCAGGTGTGTGCTGTGTGTAGGCAGACACTTCCCCTCTCTGTGTGTCCTTAGGGCAGTCACACAGCAGTCAGAGCGAGGTGCCCTGCACAGCCAGAACAAATATTCCCTGCAGTGATCTGTTCTGTGGTGGTCAGCAGACGTGCTGTTGTGGTTGTGTTTGATTATGCTGCCATTCCCCAACGTGATTTGTGGCTGCATCCAGCTCGGGCAGAACTGACCCAAAAGGAGTGCCTGGAAAAATGATAGCACGTACAAGTGAAACACTGATGGCTTTGCCAAAATCAGCACACAAATCACCCTTAAATCAAGATCAGCTGGTAAGACAAATTAATTCCAAATCAGGAAGTTCCCTTCTGGTTTATTGCCCTTATTAAAATGTTTATGTTTTATCTTCCTTCCTCAGTATATTCAGCTTCCTCTGTACAATTTCAATCCCCTTGATTTCCTGCTGATACCAAAAATAACTAATATTTATGTTGCTGTTCCTGTAGGATTTTCTGACTAATTCAGCAGGAAAAGGAATTTGTTTTTTTGGTGGTTTTTTTTTTTTTTGGACTCAGATCTTGCATTCACTTCCCATATGCAATTCCCTAGGGCAGCAAGCTTTGTTGTTGCTTTCATTTGCCAGTACCCTTCAGATAAGTTGTACTGCAACAGTGCTGTGCTGCTTTTTAAGGCCCCATTGCCAGCTGTTCTCCAGCCTAAGCTGACATGAACATACATGAACTTTGCTATTTGTTGAGTGTGCTCAATAATGATGGTCATGGGGAAATATATACCCAAACTCTGGCACATCAGAGTTCTGCACCCTGTTGATTTTTATCTGCTTGGATTTCTTCCTAGTCCCTCGTAAAAGAATTCATTTTCTCCATCTCTGTGCAGAAATACTGCCTACGTGGGTGAGAAAACCCCCGTGACTCTCTGGTTGCTGCTTTTCATTTGCAGCCTAAACAGTGCAGACACCCTGGGAGGGTGGTCCCAGAATTTCCATGCAAAGAAGCAGATCACAACAGGATTGTGAACTTTGTCTGATCCCTGGCTGCTGGTGACGAGGGACACAATGCTGGTGCTGTTCCCCATCCCACCAAGCAGGCAGTCTTTGAGCACTACAATTCAGCTGCAAACTCTCTTGGAGCACGCAAGGGAAGCCTGTCAGTCTTGTGACGCTGGGTTCAGTCAGTACTTATTGGTGTGACTTAGCTGTGAGCAGGAAGCTTCATGAGTGAGCCAGATGTACTAGCTGGTTTTCCAGGAACAGGGATCCCCAGCTGCACAGGAGCCGATAACCACATGCTCACCACAGTAAGAGTTGACACCACAGTGCAAGCCCAAGGGTGAAGTCAGTGTCTAGTGTGCTGCTCCTTGTCTTGTTTGCTTTCCTTAACAGCAGAGGTTCATGAACACCAATAGGGGAGTGACTGGAAAAGTGTAGGGTGTTGGAGTGCTAGGATGGTCTAGCTGGTGCAGGGTTAGACTTTATTTCTCCTGGAGACATTGCAAAGAGTATGGTTTCCTTACTGTTTTCGTTCTTGGGCGTGGGAGACTATCCTTCCAGATGTGTCTCAAGCAGCAGTGTACCTGCTGTCAGACAGCTTGCAATGAAAGATTGAATTCTGTAATCAGAAATAATTGGAAGATGGTGGCCAGCTCTTTCCTGTTACGTTTTTTTGGGTGCTGATGAGGTCCCTGGGTTCCTGAGCATGGTTATTAAACTTTGCAGTCTTCGTGGCTAATTTTTTCCTGTGGAGTAACCTTCGAGGGATGATGCTCAAAATCCTGGGAATCTGGCTGGAAAATCATGGGTACCACACCTCAGGGAACAAAGGAAAGCTTTTCCCAGGCACATTCTTAGAGTTTGGGGAGAGGTGGAGATCTTTTACGGTTAGCTCTGGGCTATGGTTTGGATTGTAACTGTATGTATTCATTAGCTGTTGGTATCGATTGCTTCTCTTTAGGCTGTCTGAAAGTCTGAATGAAAAGGAATTGGGTAATAGTGCAGATACAAAATAAGTTTGTCAGGATTTAGACTATTTATAGTACTACTACCCCTATTATCTGCTAGCAAATGTGGGTTTTTCCTAGCAAAGAACTTTCCTTGGAAATGAGTAACAACACACAAACCCCCACAAATATTTGCAAAACAAAGGCAGTTGCATCATTAACAGATAGGGTGCCAGAGGATGTCATGAACTCATGTGACTGGATGTGAATATGTCCAATGAAATTTATTACCAATCACTCCAAAGCAATGTGTGTGGAAAATAAGAGCTTGCTCTAGGAATATATGCTGACACTGCAACTAGTTCTTGCCTCTCTGGGAGGCTGGTGGAATCCTTCTATGTCTACCTGAAAACCTCACTGTAGGACTTAGTGGGAGTAAAAAAGACAGGCAGAGTTCAGAGCAAAGCAAAACATAAATCCATATTGCACCCACATCTGCAATGCTGGTGGCAGTTCCAATCTGAGGAACTTCAGAGTCGAGCTGTAGGAAGTGCAGAGATGGGCAGATAGTGTGGGTGTGAGCTTTGATATACAAGGTGACTATGGAAAGCTTTTTTGTTTAGAAAGAGGCAATTTTGAGGAGAGGTGCTGGAGACTGATGCATTTATCAACAGAGATTTGAAACGTGTTTCACTCATGATTGCTTGTAATACAAGCGCAGGGTCACACAGTGAAATGGCTCAGTGCAGGAAAGCCAAAGGAAGGGCTATTTTCTCACCAGGGTATTTTAGAAATGCGCTTGGTCATAGGGGTTGGCTACGTTTGTTGAAATCAGGTCTATAACTGTTAAATTTGTCAGCTCAGGAAGTCAGCAAACTTTGCTTGCTGGGACAGAAAAAGCAGAGTCCCATATTATGCACACACCTTCTTGTATTCTTCCTGAAAGATCCAATTTTTAACACTATCAGAAAGAGGATGTTGGGCTGTCCTGGATGGAGGCTGCTACGAGTGTGTTTATGTAAAAATTGAGAACACTGTGTTGGTCAGTGACATCGTGCAGACAGCTTTGAAGGGAAGTCTGAGTTTCCTGGGAGATGATAGTCACTGTATAGTGGTACCTCCTTTCCACTGCAGGCACTTTCTATTGTCACCTGGGAAATATTAGTAAAGGTTACGTTAGCCAGGGTTACACAAGCTTTACCTATAAATGCTGATGAAAAATCAAGACAACAGTCTTGCACATGCATTAACAGACTGAGGACTCTGGTGGGGAAGAGAGAAAGTCTCTCAACATGCTTCCCATTTTCCTTCATGACATCAAGCATGGAGCGTGAACCCTGAGCTCCAAAAGCAGAGGATCTTATAGGATAGTAAAAGAGTAAAGCTGAGAACTTGTTCAGAATGAACCACAAGACCTTTTTTATCAGCTGTTGTCTGTTACCTACTTTCTAGTGGCAAGCAACTTTCTTGGGTCTGCTGTTTTGCAGAGATTTCTTTCTGAGAGGACCCCTTGTAATGCTCAATCGTTTTCTGTTCATTGTTGTCATGCTGGATTGCACAGGGTGTGCGTGGGCAAAATGAGAGGATGAGGAAGAAAGGAAAGGCTTTACATAGTTCTTGTGGTTTTGACCACAAGAGAAGCCAGATTTCCTTGTTTTGCATGATGTTCTCTGGGATAACAGCTGCCCTTTTTGGGCTTGGTGGTTATTCCCTGGTGCCATGACCTTTTCCCTCAAGCCTGTGCTGTGAATTGGTATCAACTTTCAGAACATAGATCTGGTGTGCTATTAACTTTTCAAATATTTATGGCTTACGGAGGGTCGTGGCCATTTTGTTGTGTGAGGTTGCTAAGGAAAGGTTGAAGATCTATCAGGAATGTGTTATTAAACTGGGGATTTCGTTGCTTCAGTATGTTGTAGAACACTAATAAATTAAGACATGGATCTCACAGATGGATCCTGATACAGCTTCCTGTGAGGAAAACCTTAAGGGACAGTTTGCTGCTTGAGCTTAGAAGATATGCAGAAGGATAACTTGTGTATGTACCCTAATAGTGGTATTACTACTGCTCATCTCAACTGCCCTTTACTGTCTGATCTTGTGCAGCTATTCGTGTGTATATATATACACACACATACACAGTGGTCAACAGCATATAGCTGTGTGCAAATACACTTTATTTCCACTTCCTAATGGACTGTCATGCACAAAGCTGAGTGCTCTGCCTAGTGTGATGGCTGAGACAAGTGTAGGTCTTCACTGCAGTAAAGCAGATGTGGAGGGAGAGATGCTTGCATCCGCTGCTCCCAGCTGTGGTTTTGTGTGCCAAAGAGAGGTGCTTCAGTCAGTTCTGCACTTGTAGTTGACGTTTGACTCCAACATGCTGTTTGAAGGTAGTTTCTGGGAGTTCTTTGCACTCAGAGTGAACTGCTGTCACTTGGATTACTAGAACCAAAGTGAGAATGAAGTGTTGGTGTGTTCTTTCATCCAACAAGCTGCTCATAAATTACAGGGTGTCTGGCTCTCACTAGAGCCGCGTGCAGCAACAAAGGCAGTCAAGGAAGCTATGTGCAAGGTGAAAAGCTTTATGTCAGGGCTAACAAGTACAGTTGTGAAGGAAGGTTGCTTAGATTTAGCCAAATGATCAGTGTTTGCTACCTCCACAGTGGGTGGAGGGTGGTGTGTAGTGTTATACACTCTCTAAAGTATTATGTGACTGCTAGCAGAGGATCTGTTGCCCCCTAGATCTGTACAAGGGCTCCAGATGTGACTGATGGATGTGCCTTGCATATATCTACTTGTTGCCACACAAATAATTTTGGTAATGATATTGATGAGGGTAGGGTGAGATCCTGGCTTGCTCATCTCACCTGTCTACTGCAACTGGGTAGCTGACATGTTGTTTCTGTCCTTTCCAGTTTCCCCGCACATTACAATTGCATTTGCAATATGAGAAACAAAGGTTTCTATTTTATCACCTTTGCTTGTCAGTTTGCTGCCCAGCATTTCCACCTAACCAAGTATACCCATAGTTGTCAAGTTACAAATTAAATGGTTGGTGATGATAAAGGTTCTCTGGAAGGACATAGAGCTGTACTGACAAACTCTATGGAGAATCTGACCTTTTATTAGTTTTTTGATGTCTTGACCCTGTACTGGAATATTAGTCTGCTCCCACATTTGTGTAAAAAAAAAAAAAAAAGCTGACTCAGATGCTTCTGTGATGACTTCTGCTTCCCACTTCCTCTGTAAAAATACTACCTCCTTGATCTCAGAGGGGGAAATTAAGGAATAAAGAGCTGGGAAACCTTCATTCTTTATATGCATGTGAGTGCTTATATATGCTGCTTGGATGCTGCCACCAGCTCAGCTTTTTGTATGATCAGTGATTCTTTTGACATTGTTCTCACATATGAGTAGATCATTTCCTGTGCAATTATTTCCTGACTGGAGCGTCCCTTATCCTGCTAAGTTTGACTTTAGAGAAATAAGAGCATTGTCACTCCTTTCTTCTGACTGTTGTGTAAACACAAGTTCAAAATGGCTTTTAGAAGTAGTACGTGTGAACTTTGGTCTAAAGTAGGAAATACAAGTTGGTGCAGTGGGTATTTGGGAACAAATGGATGTCATTAGACCAGAGAGGAGGGGAAAAAATAATATAACCTGAGTGAGCCTGATTCTTCCTCTTTGCTCTGATCTGAATCATGGATATGTCCACTGGAGTCAATTAAACAGTACCAAGAGAAGTATTTCAAGAAGGAAAGAGTTTGGATCAAATTGGCCATGAAGCGCTTCTGAAGTAAACATACTTGCTAAGCCCTTGTTGATGTGTGATCAACCCCTACCTCAGGGTCTGGCTAGTGAGAGGTCCCTCTTGCTGAATTAATGTGCAAACAAGAACATATGCTGAAGTCAATAATACAGATTTTATTTAACAGTAAATGTGAGGTAGAGAAAGAAATAGAAAAGAGGAGGGTGGAGGAGACAGAGCAGAAGACAGTCACCACCTGTGGATCCAATGGTGCCCCATTGGTCCTTTTGCACTCCGGGTTTCTCAGTGGTGGGTTCTGGAGTTTTCTTCTGGAGGTACCACCTTTACACAGCCCAAGTTCTGGGTATCCGTGGAGCAGTCACAGATGTTCCCATAACTTGGGGTGGCAAGTGCAGGAGCAGCTGCTTCATTTCCCACAGCTTGCCACAGTGGGAGTTTTTGTCCAGATGCATGAAACCAGGATCTCACCTCTGTCAGGCCTGGAATTAGCACCTTCCTGTTGTAAATTTCTCCAATCTGTGCTTATCTTAAGTTCCCTCTGTGGTGGCTTATGTTATGGCAAGTTCCTTTTGTAGCCTTGGTAGTGTTATGAGAGACGCAGCTGTGCTCTGCAAGTCTTTAGAGGTGTGGATGCCTATTGGCACTTGTTGTGTGTTTCTCTGCTACCTGCATTTCTAGTGAAGTATTTCAGAATGGTCTGTGTAAGCAGAACTTTTGAACGGTAGGAATTATTTTCTCTCAGTAGTTTTTCAATTTCAAAGAAGCTTTGTCACAGAAAGGTGCAGTCCTTTTATAAAGCAGATGAAATGGCACAGCTCAAGGGGAAATGCTGTGACCTCTTTGGCACAGATCACTTCTCGTTTTCCTCATCTAAGGTAAATCAACGCTTTCTTTTGATAAATGTATTGATGAGGACAGGTCTTGGGTTGATAAACTGTGCTTTCCTGTAGGATTGCCCTGCTAGTGTCTCTAGTCTGTCTCTGAACAGGGATATGAATCACACTTGTAGAAACAGAAGGTACTGCAGAGATTACACTGAGAAAAAACAAAACAAACAAAAAAATCTGCTCTCCTCCCATGGAAAAAGTGACTGTTTAAGACATTTTTGTCCTGTACCAGGAATAAACAATTTCAGAGCAAATTGTGGGAAAAGTATATCAGCACTTTCTTGAAAATGGCCTTATTATTTGCCTTGTGCTCAAGAAAAATATCTTCATGTTGTGATCTCCCAGCTGGAATCTCTTCTCATAATTTGCTTTCCCACCTCTCAGAGATTTGGTGTTGGGGAATTTGCATTTTGGAGACATTCCTGTAAAGTCTCAGACTTGTGCCAATGGAGAGGAGGCTGTAATGCACTGGGGGAACATTGATCTGCTCATAAAAATGAGCAAGTAAGCACTGGGATGGCAGCTGTGGTGTTTCTTCAAGGCCTTTCTAGTTAACGTACCTGAACAGAAAATTGACCTGGAATAAAAGGGCTTCAATAAATGCTGTTTTTCTGTCTTGGAGAATCCAACCAGAAATGTGTCACTGAAACTTTCTAGAAGGAAAAAGTTGAGTTTCTAGAGCCAGGAGTCAAGGACCAGGGCTAGGAACGCACTACACGTTGTTTGTCTGAGCTCACCATGGGTCTTGGAGACTGAAATTTCCCCTGTGCAGTTTGCTTGGAGGGCGAGGGAGCCCTGGCAGAGTTAAAGCAAGATCTCCTCCTCACAGGGTGTAGCAGAGGTGCTGCCTGCTGAGCCAGCCTGGTGCTGTGGATGTGCAGAATGCACCTGGGCTAGGAAACTGGTGATGCCGAGATCAAAAATTCCACTGGAAGTATTTGTTTGAGTCCTCTTCAGTGTAACTGTAGACTTAGCTGCATGGAGTGCCCTTCCCATCATTGCTTCATTGTGAAAGACCCACAGGTGGACTTTGAAAATATGTGGTGGTGGTGGTGTTGGATGATGACTCCATGGGCTGTTAGGATACAGGCACTTGAAAACTAAGCTTCCATTTTCTCCTGGGGTTAAGAATACCTCAGCAGAAGGTCAAGAGACGCAACACATTCTGAAAGGAAGTGGAAGAGTTCCATGGTGTCCTCTCAACCTTGGTGCTGGAGCTTTTCCACTCATCCTGCCTCCCACTGCTTACAGTTCCCTGGACAGTAATGAGAGTGGGCAGGCGTTTAGGACACGGGGGGCAGCAAAGCTGTCTTTGAAGGGTCATAGCTGGAAGAGTGCTAATAGAAGAGTTTTCCACTCTAATAAATGGAATCAAGTCAGGAAAACACCTTTGTTTTTGAAGGGTGCAACAGTCCAGAAGAATTGTACCTACCTATTGTTTTGTCACCTTTGTTGCTGCTCATTGACTTCTCAACAAGCTTTTTGATCCAAATCCCTTTCTGGCTCTGAACACACTGGTTGAGTTCAGCACACCAGAATCATTAAAGGATGTTTGTGCAGAAACAAGTTTGGTTTTCTGGGTGAAGATGGGTTTGCTGCACATGAACTATTGCAGATTTATTTTTGATGAAGTTCCGTTTGCTTTTAACCGACATAAATGTGGTTCAGCTTCTTTGTTGTCAACTATACGTATTTTCTGCCCTTGGGATGATAATTAAAATCACCAAGAAGTTTTTAAGCTGTGAAAACTACCCTGGGTGATGCTTCCCTTCAGTGAAAGGTTAGTTAACTAGGCCCTCAGCAGCGTCACTGGTCAGTCCTCAGGGCAGCTGATGCTCTTGGAATTGAGTAAATATTTCCTACTGTGCTTTAGGACTGAGATCACCCCACTCACCACCTTTGGGGGTGAGATTGAGAAACCCTGACAACAGCCATGTAATTTTCTCTCATCCAGGACTGATAAGGTTTTTTGTTTATTTGGAAATTATGATTATAATCACTGCTTATTTTGATCATTTGGGAATAATGCTGCTTGTCATAAATTAGACAAAATACTTTGGCTGTTATGTATGTGGAAATTGTTGCAGACCTATGTTGCAATTTTTTTTTTCCCTGGGGCGTTTTATCAGTGTCATCTTCTAAATATGTTGGTTTCTAAATATAAACCTGAATATGTTAATGATTTTCTTATGGTAAGGTTATAGGGGTGAGAATAGTTTAAGAAAGCAGTGATGAATTAAATACTTTGAATTAATTAAAGAAACGTTGCTGTGGAATTGAAATTTGTAATTTTGGGATCTTTATCAGTCTTTTGTCAGCAAACAAACAGAAAATCATTCTTTATTCCTGTCTGGCCAATAGAAATTTTGCAAATAGTTGAAAACAAAGCAACCCTGTCTTGTGTCATGCTCGTTGTATGGATATGCCCTCACATTTCTTTGGGCCATTTTACATCTCACAGATCGTTGCTAAATAGCACAGTATGCTTACTTTTTTAATTCTTTCATACTGTGATAAACCTTTGTTTACCTGCTTTTGGAGTAGCTTCTTCTGTGATTCATTAGTGGAAATAAGTTTCTCCCATATTTTATTTAGAACTGTTACTGTCGTCACGTACTTTGAGTGCTAGATCTAAGGAGGAGGATTCATTCTGCGATGAAATCAGTGGACCTCCAAATTCACCCAGGTGGAGAACAAGAGAGAATGAGAAGCAGGGATTTGCAACAAATACTAGGAGGTCTCAGATATTGCTCTCCTTAATGGCTTTATGATGTTTTAAAACACAGTTTGGAGAGAGAATTACAGTGGGTGGGTGGGGAAAAATTGAAAATATCCAGAACACGTTCGTTTGGTAAAGCTCCAAAGAATGTGGTCTTGGTGGGATGAACTTTTTGCAATTCTTACAGCCATTTCTAAATATAGATTTCTAACATCATTCTTTCAAAAAATAATTTAGTAGCTTAACGGTTGAAAGATATAACAAAAAGATAGTTTGAAGAAGAGATTAGGAGATATTGTTTTATTAGTCATGGAGGCAAATGAGCTTTGCTGTAATTTTAAGACATTTTAAGATGTCATTTTCTAGAGGAAAAGGTTTGATTAAGCCATAAAACTAGAGCTCAATGAAGGAATTAACTTGTGGTTATATAACGTGAATTAAGGTAATGTCACTTAGGGTCTTTAAATTCAATTGTCTGACTATAAATTAAATAAATTCATCTAATAACACATTTAAACAACCATAGTTCCCAGCCTTAATGGTTTGGTAGCATCACATGGATTAATCTTTGTATTCCCACTGACTGTGTTTTGCCTCCTGTCTCTTTGTGTGCATTTCAGATGGTACTCGTTTAGCACGGTACCAGAGCAGCTGCTGCTTGGTTGAATTCCTCACCACAATGCCTTCGAGTGCTGTGGTTTCCACTTGGCAGGGGCCATGCTGGCAGGCCTGTTAAGAACATGATCTACAATCATTCTGAAAACTCTGTACTTTCACCTCTCTTAAGCAAGAAGACAGTTCTTCACGGTCTCTTGAAGCTCAGTGTGGAGTAGATCTTCTGCCGTTTGACTTGACTGGAATAGGCTTTGTCTTGTCTTTTGTTGTACTGATTTATGAGTGACTTTCAAGATGAAGCCACAGCAAGCAGGGCACCCAGAAATTGGTGGGCTTCCTTCTGGTTTAGCAATCAGTTTTGAGGAGATAGGACAGTGGTGGCAATTTGAAGTGGGAGCAGGTTTTTCATGGGTCACCTTCTGCAGCATGTGGGGAGCCTGCCAAGCCCGATATGCACAGATACATCTGACTGAGTGTGGCTCTGAGTAAACACTGAATACTGAATGTTTACATTTCTGAATTTTCTGCCTTCACCACAATATTCGTTGTTCCTTGGATCAGCACGGGGATTTCCCACTTAACTCCTCTTAAAGCAGTACTTCTTTCAGTTTTAGCAATTGCAAATTTGAAGCAGTCTGTCACTGCTATCTACTAAAGCAGATAGCAACAAATATGGTTTTTGATTTGCACATTGCCTAGACACATGAGCTGAGGTCTTGCATGGGAGAGGAAGGAAGTGAGAAGGGAGGGAGACGGGATGGGGGAATGGGAAAGAAGTAGAGAAAAATGTGAGACAGTAATGTTTGGCCTTTGGTCGTGGTAATTTTCCTTCTAATTGAATAGCTCATTTACTGAACTTCCTTTCTTCTCTATGGCTGTATTTCCCGCTCGATGCCCTCGGTGTTAACACTGACCCTTCAGCTGCATCTGTCGTATCAAGATGCTCCAATGGCAGGAATTCTTTCTGCTGTGATGTGGAATGCAGTGATTCAGCAGGAAAATCAGTACAGCTGCATGAACTCTGCAATATGAGGAGTCTGGCAATGCAAAGCATACTTTGGTTTTACAGCCCTTTTGGGGAACAGTATCACCTGGCAGTGCCAGCAGTGACAAAAGCAGCAACAAGGTTTTCAAACTTTTTCCCTCCTTGACATTTTGTTGTAGTATAAGGAGGAGTGAGGCCCATCCATTTATTTACAGGCAAACATACCCATACATGATCAACCTGTGGTACCTGTTCACTGTACTCCTGGTGGCTTCTTTATGATGCAAAGAGTGCCTGGTCCCTGAGGGAAATGCCTGTACTGCTCTGGGAGCTGGGCTTTGCACCTTGTAGCAATTGAGCAGTGTGTGTGCAGTGCAGGCATCCAGCAATGGGAATGCTCCCACGTCTGATCTGCAGGGATTTGTGTGGCTTGTGCATTACAGGAGACTATCAAGTCAAACACAGCAGCTGTGGATGAGGCTGTGTGTGTTCCTTGTTATTCTGATAATCTTAGGCTGCTGGACTTAAAACAAATTAAACTCTTTCCCTAATTTTTGGTTGTGAGTCTGAAAGAAAGAGAAAAAAAGTACTTGAACCAGTGCTTCTGGGGTGCTAAAATCTGTTTATTCTGCTGGACAGATGTGGGGGCTTATTAAAAGTTTATAGCACATTTTTAGATTACTGGCTGGCAAATGCAAAGGCAATGTAAAATATTTAGGCAATTATTCCATCGTGAGAGCAGAAGAAGCAAGTGAAGAAACATGTGCGTGTTTCCAAGTACGTGCTACTCTGGACTCAATCAAGCATGTGATCCATCTACCCCAGTTTATTGTCTTAATCACTGGCCACCACACATTTCCTGAGAGAAAAGTGAAAGAAATTGGGAAACTGCTGAGTTCTGCAGGAAGATTCCTGGGGATTTTGGGTGGTTTTTGTTGGGTTTTTTAAGTTATTTATGGTTTTTTGTTTGGTTTTTTTGCTGTTCTTAGCATGGAGTTAATATTTATCTAGGAGGAGGAGGATCTAGATATCTTGCAGAGTTTCAAGTTTAAATCCTTGCTATGGATCCTCATTCTGCAGTAAATCTTACACCATTCTTCTCACCCTGCCAAGATCTTATTCTCGGTCGGGCCAGTGGCAGTGTGTCCACAGGGAACTGAGCAGTCGGTAGACAGGAGCTGTAGACCTATGAGGGATATTGTGGGACTTCGGGTTGTCTTGTAAATCTATGTCTCAGTGCTGCTATTTAGCTAGAAAAGTTTCCTTGCAGAGGACAGTTCATGCTTTTTGTAGGTGTTTCTTGTGTCTTAACTGAATTTCTTAGACTGCAGTTGATAAAGCAAAACTAACCTCCAAACCCCTAACATCAGGTGTCTACAATATTCAGTGGTCAACATGAAGGACTCTGGGAAGAGTTGTTTTGTCTTTTGAAGGGTCTGGCTGCTTCGCTGCTACACGATGAGGACTTCCTTGTGCAGCTGCACAGTCTTTGGGGGGTCTAAGTGGAAATAAATGAACAGCAACTTGAGCTCAAGTCTCAAAAGCAGAAGGATATTTGCCCTTGTTAGACATTCAAGATGAACTGAAAGCTTTATTGTGTGTAATCTTGTTTTTATGAAGAGACTGACATGGAATGAAAGCTCCAAGAACTAGTAATATTCAGCCCTGTGCTGAAATAACCAGACATGCAGACCCTCACTGCCAGAGAGGTGTCTTGACTCCTTGGATGTCCACTCACCTCTTTTTTCGTACAGCTCAAGACCCTGCTTTTCTGGCACCTCGTGTCTGGTTTTGCCACTCACCCATGTAAAATTGTTCTCGATCCATTGGGATTGGTTAGATCCCTGTGACAGGGACCAGATCAGAATTACCTGGCTGTTCGGTGGTGGCACTCTTGCATGACTCTTCTTAGTCTTCTCATGGGGGAAAAGTCCAAAACAGCTCTCAGCCCACCTTGCCAGGCTCTTCTCAGAATAAAATTTCCAGGGACACAGGAATGATTTAGGAGTGCTCTGAGGGAGTTGAGGCCAAGAAGGCTGCCTCCTCTCTGTTACTAACTCTGCTGCGAGCTGCTCTAGATCCCCAGACATCACTTTCTACCCTGGTCAGGCAGAAGGGCAGCTCTGGGCCAGGCAGTTGTTTGACAACTGTAAGGCAGGTTGAGGTGACCTGGGAAGTTGATGTCCAAAAAGGAGGATCTAAAGGGTTTTGTGTTTGCAAGACAGCCTTGTAACTATTGTGTTCAGCAACTCAGCGTGGGTTTCCTACTGAAATGGCCTGGACAGTTACAGGGAGTTGTGACATGTGCTAGTACAGTTCTGTCTGCTGTGCATGTCCAACTCCAGTGTGCAGTAAGAAACATCTCCAGATGGCCCTGATGATGCACCAGCAGATTTTTAGCAATTCTCCTTCAAGTGCTTCAAAGTGAGCAAGGAAACCCCCAAAAGGAAAGTGGCAGCTGCTACAGCACTGACATTTGAGGGCAACATTCTGTTAGCATTTTTGCAAAGCATGAATCAGGAAATTTGACCTTTTCCCCTGCAACACCTTTGTCATGGTGTATACAAGCTGTGTCATTTCTGCTTCCTGTGACCCAGATAGGACAGTGGTGCACTTACATTTAACACTTACTATGCTCTTCTTGCCAGCTGGATTTATTATGAACCAGAATTCACTGACCCAGATGAACAAATAAAGCTTTATGCCATTTAGGAGTGTGTATTTGATGTAAAGTGGCTAGGACCCAGCTTTTTGCTCCCATGTATTTGGGCTGGTTTGGTGTAGAAGTGTTGCAGGTTATCCCTAACCTTGATACATAGCTTGGCACCTCCTAAACTGGGGAAGGCCAGACTTGCCTTGGAAGAAGGTGATGGGCAAAGGAAGCACCAGGATTGTAGGGAGTCTGCTAAGCAGAGAGATGGCAAGGGAAAAAGCAAGGAGAACCTGCTCTATGGTAGAGGGTGGCGGGAATGGCTTAGCTGGATTGGGGGAACTGCAGTGTAGGGGGGCTGTGGTTTATTCTGATAATGTGCAAGTTTGCCTGGCAAACAGGTTATATTCACCTTTGTTTCAGAAGGGTTTTCCCTTCAGGTAATGGTTGGAGTTCACTGAGGCACAAGAAATGCATGAGCAGCTCTGAAAAGGGTGCAGTGGTTATTTTTTGGCTGTTCCATCACTGCCTGCCCTGCAGGGGATGCTGAGCCATTCCTTTTCCTGCCATCAGGTTAGGAAAGGGGGCAGCTTCAGCCCCAGTGTGGTCAGGATGCTGCAGGTGTGTGTGATGAGCATGTGTCTAATGCAAGAAGTGTGGAAAAGGAAGAGTATGCTCCTAATTCTTTCCTATGGTTCTGCGGATGCCTGACGTTCTGGTTACTGCTTTGATGCTGACAGTATAAGCAGGAGCTTTGGCCACGTGTGGCAAACATTCACTGAAGTATTTTCACTGCTAAGCAAAGGAATTTTATTTCTTTTCTGTATTTTTTTTGCTTTGCAGAGGGATGAAAAGAACACAGGAATTTTCTTAAAGCTGGTATCATTTAGTGGCACTAAAATCCACATGGGAAAAGTCAGTAGCAAACAGGAGGAGGAATTCCCGAGTGTCAGGTGTAATGCAGAAAGTGCTTGGTAAAATTCTCTCTTAAGCAGAATGTAAGACTAAGACATAATGATCCCCTTGGGGCACAGTGATGATTGCATTGAACCATAATACACTAGTTCAGCAAAACAGCTAAGTCTTCTTAACTGCAAATGTGCAAAAGTTCTCTTCAAATTTAGTGACTATTTAAGGCTGTCCTACTCATGCTTGGTCTTCCCTGGGTCTGCACTATTGCCTCGTGTTCATGGCAGTGATAGAGGAAAGGCTTTTTAGACGTACCTTATGGTGAGTGCCCAAGTGAGAACACCTGAAGTGGAGCTCATTGCCAAAGAGTGCTGATGGTGGACCTTTAGAAAATCGGCTTCACTGTGGTGTCTCCAGCAGAGACAGATGAAAATCAAACTGTTCATATGCACTAATGACTTTTGAAAATAGTGCTGAGGGCATTTGTCATAACCAAGGGTAATTCCAAGGGAAATCCCAGCAAAATTAAGTTCTTTCTAGAGGGGTTAAGAGGCACAGTGGTTCTCACACCGTTTGATGGTTTGTTTTGAAGATGGTGACATGTAATCCCAATAGTACAGACTGGTTTATAACCAATCCCTCCCTTTCCTGAGCAAAAACACTAATTCTTTTTTTTTTTTTTTTAATGACCCCCAGAGTGGCCATTGTTTTATCTCTGATGAACCTGACATCTCTCACATGGCCACATAACTGCAAAGCAGAATGTTATTGTGGCTTCAGATTTCAGGCAAGGCTTCACAGTTACTGGTGCTACTAAGATTTCCCATTTAGGGTGTTCTTGCTTCTGGCAGGTGCCTGGGAGGATGAGGGAGGAAATGGCTTTAGGGTATGTGGCAGAGAAGATAGGGATGCATCACTCTTCCTTCTCCTCCTCTATCAGATAAGTGGCTGATCTTCCTTTCTCTTCCGTGAAAGAAAAGGAATGCTTTGAGCAGGTTGCCTTAAGGGACAGCCCAACCTCTCTCCTGATAAGCTGTTAATTGCATGCTGTCACATGTGGTTAGTATGGTTTAGGAGAGGGAGTCCTCCTCCCATCCTTGCCACAGCTCTTTCTCTTCAGATATGTTCTCAGAAAGAAGAAAAAAGAAATCCCCCTAACCTTGGAAACTCCCGTTACTGAACCATTTTTCTCCTGCCCAGGACCTGTCCCAGTTCTGTGAACCCACAAAACTCTCCACCTGAGTTGCACATCCCTTAGTCACACTGTGATGCCACCTGAGGTTTGCAGAGCTACTCTAAATGAGCAAATACTCTTGAAATCAACCCCAAGACCATGAAGAAAATAGCTTAATTCTTTTGCCCTGTCAAACTTCTTGAAGAGAAGACACTCTCTTAATACGGAGAGCAAAATGATTCTGTCCCTTCCCTTATTACTCCAGCTTCAGTTTACATGCCCTCTTTGAAACCTTTTGCTTGACACAGATCCCTCCAGTGTAGCAGTTCTCTGAGCTATGTACTTAGCTTGACTTCTGCTTTTTCTCTCCAAGTTATTGCCTCCTCCTACTTCTCCCACTCTTTGTTTACTCAGCGTATGCATTTGCTGCCATTTGTGTGGCAATATCTTTGGGTCAAGCACTGGCGTCTCAGCGACTTGCTGGTTTTGTGCCAATACCTCACTGGGTTTGACCTGCTGTTGTCCCTTCCTATCAACTGACATTGGTGGCATGGAATCTGTGCCTTGCTGCTGGAGACAGCATTTCTCATTTAGCCCGTTGGCTGAAAGGAAAGATGAAAGATGTTCTCCTCTGTCACCTTTTTCTCCTACAGGGGTCGGGGGCAGAGAGCTGGGGAGGGAAGCTCCTTGCTCTGGTGTGGGTGTTCAAGGGTGCCAATAGGCAAAGCAGCAATGGGAGCCAAGTTGCAACTAAGCTCTGAATAAAAGTGGGTTTATAAGTACAGTTTATTGTAGTTTCCAGTCCTTCTTTCTGCCCAGCCACCACAGTGGGATGAAAGTTCCAGAGGAGACAAAGGACTCACCCTTTTTAAGTGAGCTTCTTCCTATCAGTGTGGTTTTAGGTATGTGCTGTTTCCATCCTGGACTGAGCACCTGATGGGGCTTTTGGTCCCCTTAGCAGCCCCTCCTCCTTCTGTCCTCCCTGCCCTCCTTTCAGGTAAAGCTTTCAGAGAGATTATGGTGTTTGCTTTTGTGTATCTGAGTTTCACTCTTACTGGCTGTTCCTCACACACAACCTTCCCCATTATGGTATTTGATATGTTATGAGGAGAAAGTGAAGTGATAAAGGCAAGTTTGACATGCAATGGTGATCCCCAAACCATTGCACACTAACATGTAAACAATGGAGTGCCTTGCTCAAACAGGGCAAAGCAGGCTGCTCTGCAGGGGAAGTTCAGGTTAGATATTAGAAAAAGGTTCTGCACCCAGAGAGTGGCTGGGTGCTGGAACGGGCTCCCCAGGGCAGTGCTCACAGTGCCAAGCCTGACAGAGTCCAGGAAGCATTTGGATGATGCTCTCAGGCACAGGGTGTGACTCTTGGGGATGGTCCTGTGCGCAGTCAGGAGTTGGACTCGATGAGCCTTGTGGGTCCTTTCGAATTCAGCATATTTGGTAATTTTTTTGATGCTGCTGACCCTGAGGAGTTTCCCATTGTGGTATAGGTGGTTTCAAAATGACTTGGAGCTGAGCTGACCCTGGAGTCACAGTAAAGCCTGTGTTGTCTATTTTCTTCTAGTCCATCACTCATTTGGTGTCTCTGATGCCCGATGTCTTTTGGCAGATGCTGCCCTTGGGGGAGGGGGGAAAATGGCCACTGCTGTTGGTTCCAGAAGGGCACTTGGTGCTTGCTCTCCCCTCTGTGTCCTGTGCAGATGTGGTGGAGGGGGGCAGTGGAGCTGTGGGAGGGTGGATAGGAGCTCAGAGTAACTGCTGAGTAAAGGAGTGCTGGTAACACCTTACCTCTTCAAGTCAATGCAGTTAAATAGGTTTAGTCCGGTTTGTTTAGTAACTCAGGATGCATTTTGGTTGAGATGTGTTAGTTGGATTGAATGCTTCTAGGCTGTGGTTTGAGACAAACAGCTATCACCTTGGCAAAGCAAAACTCTAGTAAAAAATAATGTCAGGTTAGTCTGTCTTCAGTGTTGGAGAAAGGACAGCCTCTTAATTTTTAAATTCTCATATTTCAAAGTACACTCTTCTCCCGTGGATCAAGCAAATATTTCTGCAATTAAATTCTAAATGTATATGAGAGTGAAAACTGAAATATCTCAATCTAAACCTTATTCTAAAATCACAAATGTGGAGACAAAGTCTGGGGTGAAGTTTTAATTTTAGCTCTTCCTTCTTGGTTGTCAATGTAGTTTTAAAGTTGGGAGCAGAGGACTCAGCTGAGAAGTCTGAGCTGAGGGAAAAATGGAGACTTCAGCTCGTTCATGTTCCTTCATGCAAGGTTTATTCCTTTGCAGTATTTTTTGCTTTATGTCTTTGGGTTCAAGCTTCAGCCCTAAATATTGGAGACCAGAAACTACTCTTAAGATCACTAGATAAGCAGGGAAGTACTTACATAGACTTGAGGGCTTTCCTTTGCTGATCCTGAAAAAGTTGTTTTACGCCCTTTGGAAAAATAAATACTCAGATAAGATAAGGCTGTTGACCATACATTATCACCCTACAAAACTGACCATTTCTACAGCTGTAGCCAAAGGCCTGAGGCAAAAACCTTTTGGATCTGAATGCTGGAATTATCACCGTGTGGTTTGGCCATATCTAGTCTTGAGTTAATTTGGTTAGCTTGGTTGCTCCCAAAGAGCTGTCGTCATCAGGATCCAAGCAAACCACAGGATGGTGGTGCAGAATGATCCCATCTTGGAAAAGTAAACAGCCTAAAAATATATGTTAAAGTGATTGCATTCTTTAAATGTTCGTTAATTTGGTGGCCTACTTGAGGTGGTTGAGTGAAAGCTCTGGAGTCAAACACTGAAAATTTGTCCCAGTCAGTGCTGAGTGTTTTCTGTTCTAAGGTTAATGCTGACAGCCTGTGCCCTACCGTTGTCATGAAGAAGGATCTACTGGCACAACTTGCAGATACATGTCTAAAAGTAGAAAAGAAAAATATGTATAAATTTGGGAGGGAGGGAAAAATGAAGCCTGAAATTAGCCTGCGGAATACTGAAATGAGCTGCAAGGTTCAGTCAATGTGAAACCAGTCTTTCTGGGAGACACTTCTGCTCAGGGGCTGTTTTAGCTCAAGGTGGGAACTGTATTTCCAAGTGTTTTATCACAGTCCTAGCCAATCTCTTGGAGGACAGGAGGGGCATGATAGACCCCCTGGCTTGTTTATGGGAGAGTCCTGGTGACTCTTCATCTACCTGGCCTAATGCTGTGTGAACAAACCTGGATTAGGAGACAGTCCTGTGCAGGACTCACGTTCTGTCAAAACCTGTATGTCCCTGAGGTGTCGGGGCCAGAGCACTCAGATCCTGTGGGGTAGAAATTATAAGTGGAATCAAAGCTGAGGTTGTTGTCCAGGGGTGAAGGATCAGCAGATTCTGCCCTGTTGATGCCCTGGGCTAGGGAGAGAGCTTTCTCATCCCAGGGATGAGGGAGTGCAGGGCTCTGTGAAGGAAAGTTGTGTGAGGAGCAACTGAGGTCACTTGGTCTGTTCAGCCTGGAGAGTAGGAAACTGAGGGGAGACCTTGCAGTTTACAACTTTCGTGTGAGGGAAAGAGGAGTGGCAGGCACTGATCTCTTCTGTGCTGACAAGGGACAGGGCCCAAGGGAATGGCCTGAAGTTGTGTCACAGGAGGTTTGGCTTGGATAGCATAAAAAGATTCTGCACCCAGAGAGTGGTTAGGTGCTGGAATGGGCTCCCCAGGACAGTGCTCACAGTGCCAAGCCTGGCAGAGTCCAGGAAATGTTTGGATGGTGGTCTCAGGCACATGGTGTGACTCTTGGGGATGGTCCTGTGCACAGCCAAGGGTTGCACTCAATGAGCCTTGTTGGTCTCTTCCAGCTCAGCATATTCCATGAGTCAGTGAGTGAGAGGCTGCCAACTTTGCTGAAGAGGTGAATGACTTTGATGGTATGAGTGGTGAAAAAAAGGGTTTACAGTTCTGTGGCTATAGGAGAGGCTGGGTGGGCTGATTGGAGAGGGTCTAACTGGTTTATCTCTGGCATCATTGAGCTGGATGACAGCTGGGAAGTCTAAGGTCATGGCAGTGAAGTTATTGAAGCTAAAGACTTAAAGTTTCTCAGAGGAGTAAACCATGGCAGATGCTTCTGTGAGGTTTATTAATGAGAAACCATGTACAAACTGAGCACATCTCTGTGGGCTGAGGAGGACCACCATGCTTCTCTGTGTGAGGCCCACATATCTGAGACAGAAGTGGGAGGCATGGATAGGTTTGGGAAGTGTGGGAATTCCTGTGTAAGTGCCTTCAGAGGTGAAGGGAAGTTCCTCTAAGCATGTGTTAGGAATGCAACCTGCCAAGCAGCATTTCTGGGCAGAAGGAGACAGTGTCCTTGTAAACACAGTGTGTGGTCCCCCCAAACCTCAACACTTCTGCTTTGAAAATTCAAGATGGGTAAGGTATGTTTGGAAGCAAGGGCCTGACATAATTATTGCACAATCAAGTTTCTGTGCTGTTATCTCACTATTCCTGTTTCCACCTTCTTATAAAAGCTTTCACTATTGAGGCATGCAGTCATCTGGACTTGATTTTCCATTGGTAAGGAACCTTGTTTTCTCTGTTATATAGACCTCCTGGACCCTGGCTGCCATATAATTCCTCTAGGCATTGGGCTGATATTGGACACACCTTTCCATCCTTAGGTCATGCCTCACCCTGCTGTTCTGCAAAAAGGGATAACACCACGAATATCTTTAAGGTTCTGGACTGTCTTGTGCTTGTGGTAGGAAAGTGGGGCTTGTGGGTGTACTCGACTCTGGTACAGTGCAATGACATCTCTGTGGATGGGGCCCTGGGGAGACTTCTCAGTCTCTGGGGCTGCAGCTTTCACTGTTGATGGGCATTTGGTACTGGTGCTGGCACCATGTGAATGCAAGGTTTTAATATTGCTGAGTTGTCTGCCAGCTGATAGTTACCCATCTTTTTTCAGTTTACTTCCACCAAGTCTTTTTCCCCCAGCTAATAGGTGGTGCCAGATGACAGAGAACACCCTCTGCAGGACCTGGTGAATGGCAGCGTAGGAAAGACCCGGCTGAAAAAGCCAGAGCAGTGTTACCCCTGGTCACATCGGCGTGGCTGTGCTGGGAATGCTGCAAATGCAGCAGGCAGCCCCGGCCAGGCCAGGTGCAGGGGCAGTGGAGAAGGATGGGGCTGCTGCCTGGTCCAGCCCTCGAGGCTCAGTCATGTGCTGTGGATCCCTGAATTCTCTTTACGTTGCCTGTAGACGCGATTGGTCCCTTCCCACTAGAGGGCAGTTTTATCATGACTGCATTTCCATAGGTTGCTGATCGCACTCAACGCAGTCTTTAAGACCGACAGAAATTCTGATGAAAGCCGCGATAAACATTTAATTATTTCAGCAGCTGCATGGTGCCTATATGATCGATAAAACCCTTTATTTGGAAATACACTGCTTGAGCTAAAGCAGGTATCAAGGAACAATTTTTTTATGTATGGCATGTATCTTTGGGAACAAGCAGGCAGCAGGTGTGTGTCAGTCCCATGGAAATCTGTGAGCTTGGCTGGGGCATGTGTTCTGCACTGAGAGCAGGCACACAGCTCCTAGATGCTTCTGCTGGTAAAAGTGGAGATATAGCAGTTTTGTATCATAGCATCTGAATGTAGTAGTCAGATTTATATAAATATATTGAAGCTTTACAAAGAGAAGCAAAAGAATCCCCAAAGACCCTAATTGTTAATTGAAAAGACAAATGCTCCCTACTAAGACATCAGCAGACCTGGAGGTTTTGCTTCTCAGAATAATGATGTACTAATAGACATGAATACTTCAGAAAGCCAAGTCAGCAAGAGCCATAATTTCAGGTTTACTTAACAATCTAGACCTCAGAGGCAGCCTGAGGAGCTTCCTGCACTGTGAGGCGTGGCTGTGTTGGGAATGTCACACTCCATTCTGCTGATGATATGTGAGAGGATGTGAACTGAGTTCCCTGGTTAATGAGGAACACAAGATGAATCATGCCTTGTCCTGTAACTTGTGTTTGGTTGTTTTCTAATATGACATTTCTGACAAACACTGAAGTTGGGCTTGTTTGCTTCTGCTACTTCTCAGCTGTCCTTGCATAGCACAGAGGAAACATGTTCCTCTGTTCCCTCTGGGTGCCTGGGAACATCCAGAGTTTTGCCTTCCTGAGATCTGAGCTAATGAGGAATGATAGACGGTGACCTTGCTGGGAAGCTCTGCCGACATTTCTTGTCTTTTTTATTTTTTTTCCTGTCTGTTTTACTTGCCCAGGTCATTTGTCCCTAAGTCAGTGTCTGGAAAGAGTGGCTGAAGTTATTCCTCATGTCTCTTTGTCCCCAGGGTCAAGAGTTTCTGGAACTTTGTCTTATGAGGCCTTTCCAGCAAAGCTGAGCTCGAATCCAGCCCCTATGTTAATGACATATTTGTAAGTCTGTGTTGCCCTTTCCTCCTCCTTTTGGGAAGCGGGTTCCCCAGGAGACAAGGTCAATGGGAGCTATATTCTCTTCAGTGCCTGGCGTAGCTCCACTCCCTCACCTGTTTTGAGGAGACAGTAGTGCCTTCTAGGTCACAGATTCCTTCTCAGCCCTGGTGGAAGCTGCCTGCTCCTCCCTGAAGCCAACCATGGTGGACAACAGCACCAGGGCCATGCTCTAGATGCAGGACAACTGCATAATGAGGAGCACTGTACTTAGGTGTTACAACCTGAGCAAGGAAAACAGAAATGCTTTTATTTCCCCAAAGGCTGCCTGGTGCATCAATATAAAAAGCTATGCAAACTCCCCTAGGGCATTCACGATGCCCTGGAGAAGTTACTCTAGATGGACTCTGCAGATGGATGTTCTTGCCTGACAGCCTACAAGGACCTGCCTTTTCTTGTCTTGTATTTTAAAGGTCTTTTCCAGCCTAAATGATTCTATGATTTTCCTGAGTCTTGCTTGGGAGCTCTGGCTGTGATGCCCCTTCACTGTGCTGCCTGACAGAGTTTCTCTTTGTGTGATTCATCCCTCCAGGAGAATCTGAGAGAGTTGTCATAAACAGAATGGTTTCCCCAGGTTGGCTGTGTGGGGCTTAACCCGTGCAGTGCTGAGTGAAACTCTTGTCCTCAAACTCTACCTGATAAGGCTAGACCCCAATTCCATCTGTCACCTCTTTGGTGCTATCCTCTCCTGGCAGTGTGTGTGCACTTCCTCTGGTAATTCTGGAAGTAATAGGAGACTAGAGAAGATCAGGTCTGTGCTGCAGGCTCTGAGTGTGTCCATGCTACCTCCTTGATGGATCTGCCTCTCCTGTTCAAGGGCTATGTCCAAAGAAACCGTCCCCTCTGGTGCAGAATGACGTTTGTATCCATGAGGGAACATAGCTCTGTCTTGATCCTTTCCACACTTGTGGGTTTAATGTTGCGTGGTCAGCTAATCTTCTGTGATAATCTTAACATGTTGTTTTGGGTTCGAATGCTGTTTGTTTGTTTTTCTGATTGTTTCATTTTCAAAGTGTTTCCAGACAAACCGTAGACTGCTTCCTGTTAACCTGACAAACCTCTGTTATCCTCTCGTCTGCCTCTCCCTTTTCTCTAGTTTCCCATGAGAAGTTAAATTGTTCTTCTTCACTCTTTTTTGTCCAAGAAATTTTTTTCTGTGCAAGTCTCTGTCCAGTCCTTTCTTTCTCTGAAGAGGTAAAGCTGCACTGATTCAGGCCTAAAAGATGTATATTAGCAGTTTTCTGCCTTCTAGAACAATTAGGGGCAAAATCTGTGGGTTTATTTTTGTGTGAGGTTTCACTAGGAATGTACAGGCAAAATCATATTTAAATACCATTTTGTGGTTGCTCTGGTGAACGGTGGTTTGTTGTAGTTCTCGATGACTTGCTTTCTGGCTCATAACTCTGTTTCTGCTAACCACCACTCTTATAGACAGTAGTAGCAAACAGACTGCTCAGTTCCTTCTGCTGGTGCTGTCCATTTCTGCCGTTGTCTAGTCGGTTAAATCCAGCTCATGCTCTTGCCACCTGGAATTACAGCTGCTCATCTTGTCAGGGATAGGGGGCAATTAGGGCCACATCCCTTGGATTCTTTAGGGCCACTACTGTGTGGTGAGGATTTTAGATGATTTTCTTGGGCAGGATGATTTCCCTAGGATTTCCTTAGTCTGGTTCTGCATTGGGTTATAGGCTGCCTCCAGAATGGAGCTGGAGCTCACCAGTCTGGCCACTGTTGGCAGAAAGAGCACTGTTGGGTTGTAGAGCCTGCTCTTCACCTCTCTGGTCTTATTCTAGACTATTCTAGGTCTTACGCTGATGTTTAGACTCTGTTGCTGGTTAAGACTTTTTATTCTGTTTCCTTAGAACCTGAAAATAATGAGCTACACCTAATCTCAACACAGAGCAGTATAATCTATTCTATTTTTTGGTTTGTTTCTTTTTTAACATGTGAGCGGGCAGAGGCGCAGTGACTCATTCTGACTCAACTGAGGTTTTTCAGAAGGGGTAAGGCAGAATGAGGGCTGAAACCTGGCTCGCCTTCTCATTGGTTTGTGTAGAAATCAAAGGACTGTATTGACATGTTCTGAGAACTCTCTGTGTGAACTCCAACATCCCAAAACGTCAAGGGTAGCCTCAAACTCCTTTTTCCTTGTGCTAATTGGCGCAGTTTGAATTCACACTGGCAAGGTTGGAATCTCAACACCTGTAATCATGTAAAAGTGCCTCCACTGATTTTCAGGCTCAGAAACATTTAGAGATCAGATCTGTCACTGTGACAGCAAGTGATCTAGCCACCAAGTTGTCTCACAGAAGATGGACACTGTTGTTCCACTCTCCTTTTGGTCTTACATTATGCCTTTTCCAGAGTAAAGCCACAGGCGGTAGGTGAGTGTTGGCTTTAAAGAATGCATTGATTTTTTTTTGAAGGAAAAATGGAAGATTAATAGTAAAAAGTACTGATAGTCTTTAATTATGTAACCTAGCAGTGCTGTAGACTTTAGTCCAAATAAGATTGCACCACTGCGTCGTGACTTGGGAACAGTTGGCTGAGATTTATCAGAAGAGGAGTAGGAGGTTGCCCAGTCAGGTGAATTTGCAGTGCAAAAAGCTTTGTTTGCTTCTCAGCCATCACATGTAGCTTTTCTTAAGCACAGCATTCCTATCTACACAAGCAATCCTTTCAACTCATGCACTGACTGGAATAAAGATATCCCAGAACTGCTTCTATTGAGAAATGAAAATGTGTTGATCTCAGGATGAATTTCTCATTCTTTTCCCAAAAGGAAGGTCAGAGAGGTTCAGGTAGGTTCAAGGAGGTTATGCCTTGTGTGGTTTATGTTTGGTTGCCCATCGCAATATATTGCAAAATCACTGAATAAGCTGAACAAAATACCACATTTCTACAGCAAAACAAAACACCGAAAGTCTTGTTAGACTGAAATGTATCAGGAAAAAACAGTGCATTTTGAACCACTGAGATATTTTTGACATTTTTCTGGATCAAAATACTTTTGCTTTAAAAAACTGAGTTAGATTTACGTGATTTCTTCCAGTTCACTATTAAGTACAATCTTTCCAAAAGCCTATTAGCTCACATATCTTACAGCTTGTGAGTGTGCTGCTGCCATTTTAACATTTGATACAGTTTGTCTTGTGGATTTTGGCTCCAGCAGCTGTATATGCAGCTTGGGTTAATTACAAATGCATTTAACAGTACAAGAAACAGAGTCTTCCAAACAGCCTAGGAAGAGTAACTTTATCCAGACTGCAAGGGAAGTGTAACCCTACATTATCTGATACTGTCTGAAACAGCTACAGGACAGGTCAACAAAGTGAAATATTTAATTAGAAAGGAGTAATCTGACCAAAAGTTTGCTTCATAATTTATATATTATTTTCATAATAGTAATGGTGGGCAAAGTAAATTGAAAATGGGGAGACTGGCCCTGTTCTCCTGGGGCAACAGAAGGCAGCATACGTAAAACCAGCTGTTTGAATTCTTCCCCCTCCCAGTGCTCCCCACAACGTGTGCTAATGTCAGACAGGTCCTCAGCTGCATGAACAAAGCTTAACCTATTGATAGTGATAGACCTGGCAGTGGGAATGCAGTGTCACCTATGAAAGGAGCACTTAGGAGGAACTTCTAATATTTCACTCATTATATCAGCATACAGCGTCCTGCAATCTTCCTCCCACAGAAAAGAAACTGTGCTCTTTGGTTTGAGACTTTGCTCAAACCCTTGCAGCTGTAAGACTCATCCTCCCTGTGCAGCCCCTGGGACCTGGGAGGTGGGGTGAGGTACTCCACCCTGTCTTGGACACTTCCTTCTGCCACTGAGTGACTCACATTCATCCCTCTCTGACCTAGAGAGAACATCACCAAATTGTGAAGAGAGCACAAATAACCAAGGCTTGTCAAATGTTTTGAGCTCTTTAGGCCTCAGGAGTAACGAAAGCACAAAGTTTTGCCTTCAGAGTCTCCCAGGGTGCTACTGAAGTTGGGGTAGCCTGAGGAATAGCCCAGCCTCTGCAGAGTGGGAGGCAAGGCACTCTAGTTGTTAGTCCTGCTTTTCAGCTGTTGGAGTTTCCTCTGAGTTTCTATTGCTTGCACAGATATTCCCAGTCGGAAATGCTGCTTGAGATTGAATAATTTTGCACAACTCAAAGTATTTCAGCTTTACTCACAGAGAATTAGCCTTTTGGTGCTCCATGTTCTCATGACTGTTCAGCTTCTGGTGTCCCTACGTTTTTACTCTTCTATTTCTCTCTGTTTTCTGCCTTTGAGACCTAGTGACACTTCTGAATCACAGACTACTAAGCACCCAACAGTGCATGCTCTCCTCCCAGGTAAGATACCACATGGTGTTAACTGTCCAGTAGGATCAATGAAAACTGGTGTTCAGATATCAGCCAGAGCTTTCAAAAATCCCAAAGGCATTTTCTGGTGCAAGTACCTGTTTTCAGGAAAACAGATTTGTATCTGCACATGTGTAACAAGAGCCATCTTCCTTCTCTGGGAGGTAGTTGCTTTTTCTTCCCATGATGGAATCATGAGGCAGTGAAAACTCATTCTTGGTGAAGAGCTGTCCTTAAGAAAGGAAAGAGCAAATGTATTTACCAAATGTGGAAAAAATATGAAAACGGTCCAACGTTGAGGAAGAGGGCTCTCCTGTGAACCTCCTACCCACACAGCATCACAAATGTTCCCCCATGGAGCCGACGAGGGGGAATGTTTTCAGAAGAGAGCAGCATATGCACTATTTCACTTTCAGCAGTCTTTGGTTTACAAGTGATTGCATCATGTTTATGAGCATGTTTACAGACTTCAGGAGACCGCATGATGTTGTCCAATTTTTTTTTCCAAACCTTTTGTTTTTGGCCTTTGCCTTTTCCCATGGGAGCTTACACAGTCTGTGTAGTAATACACAGTACAGCAAAGCATTTATTTTTGTTTCTTATAAATCTGCTGCCTGAAAATTTCACTGGCTGTCCCTAGATTTTGTGCAGTGAGAAATAATCTTATTCTGCTTATCTTCTCATTATGTCAAGTTATATGTCTGCGTACTGCCTGCTCCTCTACAGTAAAGATTGCTAAAAAAAAAAAATTGGAAAAATTCTTCATCTAATCTCTACTCAGCTTCTAAGCCTTTGCTTCTTCACATTGTCCCTCTCATCTCCTACTTCTAGTGTATCTTTCCTCATTAACTCTTAATGCTGTCATCTCTAGTGAGTGCTGAGTTTGTCTTCAGTGTTCTATATTGACAATATTGGCTTCTCCTTCCCAAGTATTTTCGTAGCTATCAGCATGTGTATGCATTGGCAGGTTTTCTTCCCCAGTTGTATTACATAGCTTCTGATTTAGAGTTCTGTCTTCTGATTTTCTGTTCACTTACCCTGGACCTCAAGAGCGCTCTGTGACTCTTCAGGTTTCACTGTTATTGTTTGCACTAACTTTACCATCTCACTGTTCACCCTGAACTTCATTTATCTGCAATGTAAGAAGCACACATTTCACGTGGTGAAGTGAGAACAACAATATATCTGGCAACTATCTGGGGAAAGCCAGACATTTTAAAACTTCAGCCGCTGATATATTATTTTGTTGTCAGTGTCTTTTCAGCGCTATCCACAATGAAATCCCAAGCTAAGTTTTTGGTGTGGGTAGATGTGTCTCAAACACTGACAGATACCTCTGCTTATTTGTCAGTTGTAAAGATTTTTGAGAGTCTTTCTTATTTCTGAAGTGTGTACATACTCACACATCACATTGACAGTGGTAGTAGGTGATTAGCCATTACTACACTTTTCCCTGGTATTTCTTCTCTTGCTGGGAAGTGTTATTAAATGGGAATACTTTCCATTCAAATGCTGTTTTCAGTTGTCAGTCTGCCAAACTCATTGGCAGTGGCTGCCACTGGCCAGCTCACCTCTAGTTTGGAGCTGCAGGGAGCATTGTTCACAACAGAACAAGCCCACCTTTTGCCTCTGCAGTTCTTGTGCTGATAAGGGTTTTCCCTGTGCTCCTGGAATTCCCATTTGAATTTGGTAGAGAAGCCACGTGTATGCTTTTGCAAGCAGAGTGAAAATGAATCCCAGGCCCCAGAGATGCAGATCTGTGTGCATGTACTTCTCAGGAAGGCGTTCCTGTTTGGCAGCCAAGTGATGTGAATGTGTCTGTGTCTGAAGAGGGTCTGTCTCCACGTCTGGACTGTGGTTTTGCCGTATCATTTTGTACTTTATCAAGCAAATTTCCTTTTTACAAAAACCAAGGGACAAGAAGTTGTGTGGGACTCTCAGTGCTGCTACTTTCTAAGTTAAAAAAGGAAAAACATATAGAGGGAAGTAGGATGGGCAGGAGCAAGCCAGGAGTCAGGAAAAAGCTGGCTGTGGGGTGCAGTGGTGAAGTGCTTTGACATACAGATAGACATCATAATAACAGAATTTTCAGATCGGAAGACCTTGCTCTGCTTACAGCTGTCTCCTGAACAGCTGTTTTATTTGAACTGTCTGAAACAACCCACTTGCATTTTTTTCTGAGTGGTGTTACCAAATCAGGACCCAGAAATAGCTGCAAGAAGCACAAATTAATTCCTGATTTATTTATTTTATTTGTCAACAACACGCTCCTCTTGTTACCTGCCTGACGTAGATTCTGCAGAGAGGAATGAGTTTGGATTTCCATGTTTAGTCTGTCTTTAACTGCAGAAAAAAGATGTTTAATTTACAGTAAGAAGTCCTTGGCTCTTAACTTCATGGTAAGATCTGGAGACTGAACTCCTGTTAAAGCTTGTGTTATCACTAGAAATGAAGACTGTACCCTAGAAACTCAGCTTGATAATTTGTTTCTGAAGCAGAACAGGAGATTGCTTGTTCTTTCATGGGAATCTTCAATAAATGCTTTTGTAGATTGTTACCCGGCTTTACTCCATGCAAGAAATGAAGGAATGAGTAGGGTTAGAACAGTGTTCAAATAAGCATATGCAGGAAGATAAATTATTCTCCAGATCCATTGTGGATGGGGCAAAAAGCTGTTGTACTGGAGGAACATTCAAACTGGACCACAGAGATGTCTTCTCGTGGTAAGGATGGAGAGCCACTGGCATCAGCCACCCATAGCAGCTGCTGAGGCTCCGTTGTCACAGCTGTTTCAGGCAAGGCAAGTGTGGTATCTGTCAGAAGTGAGTCAGGCACAGTGGCAGGTTCCAGAGCCGCCCAAGGGAGCCCGCAGCAGAGCCAGGCTATTGAAACACTTGTGGCTTGTACACAGGGCAGATGCTCTTGTTAACAAATCTCATTCATAAAAATGCGGCTGCAGTCTCATCCCTTTCATCCTTTCAAAGGCAGAATGCTCTTTTTGCACTGATTTTGCTTCATTGGGAAGTTCTGAGATGCTTGGCTTCTCTTAAGCAGGAATTTTTCCTCTGTCCCAAACCCTACGGTGTTCTTCATGTCCTGGTGACTCAGTGCATGCCTGCATGGATCAGTGTGGTGCCCTCCTTCTTGCCATTTCAGCTTCTGTTGCTATTTCAGCACGAAAAGGATGCTGTGTCAACAGAACACTCTCCCCTTCAGCTGCTGGGCTAAGCCCATACAGGTGGGCACACACACTCACAGACTGTGAGTTGGACAATTTCCTAATAAATGGAGAGGTGAAGCAGTTCAGGATGCAACAGTGAAAGATGCTGGTATGAATAAGAGTGTCAGTGTCCTTTGGAAGTCTGTTGTGCTTCTCTTGTCTCTTTGTATTGCTATCAAATATTTCATCACATGGGAGAAGTGAGAAGGCACAAGGGAAAGAGATAATGAAATTATCCCTGCCCATGGGAAGTGGAACTGCCACAGAGGAAGATAAGCAGTGACCTGCAAACAAGGAGTTCTGAGCCACCAACCTCTTTTGAAAGAAAACAATTTCTTTGCAGTACTTGCAAGGCCGTGTGTGGTGCCACTTGTATACACAAACTGCATTATGGAATGAGCAGAAAAGTTCCTGTGCGTCTGCAAGTTCAGAATTCCTCCAGGGCTTTGGCAGAAGTGCTGAAAGAGGCACCTGAAAAGCAGTGGGAAAGGCCTACTACTGTCTTTGTCTAATCATTCACCACCTCCTGCAATCAAAACTGCAGTAGAGGCCACAAGTACGGCTGTGAATCACTATGACTCCTGAGCAGGTTTCTTTTTTTTCAGATTTGATCTCCTTAACAGTTCAGCTGTGCAAGGAATTATCCTAGACTTCCACTCATCAAACACTTCATGTTTTTCTGTCATAAGAGTTGGATAATGCTCCAGTTGTTAAATATACAATTACTTTGGAGGCTTGCCCATCACTAAGTTATCTGGTTGCAAACTAAGCTTAATAACTGATGATCTTTGAAATGATTATCACACATAGCCACACTGCAGCCAACGCATCTGCGTTCCAATGATAAAGCACCTGTGATTTCCAGGATTTTTGTACTACAGGTGAGGCTGTACTCGCCACACAGTAATAAGGACTGTGATTTTGAATGTGGATCTGATTTTCCCAGGTGTCAAATTCAGTTCTGGCATTTCAAGCAAGCAAAACCCTTGTGTGATAATATCATTTGGCTGAGACATGTTTTGGAGGTCACAGACATGATGTATTGACAGAGCCACTAACACAGTAAGTGCTAAGCTATTTGGGAATACCTCTGAGGAAAGCCTGTTCTTTATGGTGATGTGGCCAAAGTGGCTCAGATATCAAAAGTGTTAGTGAAAACTCGTTCTGAGTGTGCTCAGCTAAAGAAACAAAGAATATATGTGATTTTTTTTCTGGTTTTATTTATAAGAGGCTTTTTATTAGGCAGATAATCTATGGCTCTTCTACTCTCAGATGTCTTCTGAGATGGGGATGGGCACAGCACAGCACAGAGCCCCTCTAGCACAGTCTCGAGACCAAAGGTACCACTCTGTCTCCACATCTGGCCTTTATGTGGCCCTTCTGAGATGAGTGGCTTCATGCTCAGTTCTGCACTGTGTGATGGAGTGTTTTCTTTTACCAGTTTTGCATATGACATCATTTTTTTCCTACACATCTCCCCTTCCACTTGCCAGAGAGGAGAACACAGGTTCCCAGCCTGCTTTCTCTCATCTACTTGTAGTTCTGTCTCAGTTGGCACATCTTTTCCTTTGTAAACAGTCCCTTTTTTTTTTTTTCAGGCTCTGTCCTTCTATTAATTAGTTGTTCTGGTTGCCATTTTTGATTTCTATTTTATTGACTACCCTGCTATTGATTATGCTTGTGGTTTTGATCTTTAAAATAACATAGTGGCTTTCTAGTCTGTAACATCCAATTTGTTATGAGTCCTTTTTCCTTCTGATTTTTTGGGAGGCTTGGGCATGGTCCATAGCTGCGGGCAGGTCTGAGCTCACTGGGAGAGGAAGGCTGTTTGCCTTGTTCTCACTGCAACAGCATTCACACTGGCAGAGCAAGGGAAGGATGAAGGGGACCTGAGACAAAGCAGAAGGCTGCCCCATCTATAGCTCTGAAATTATGTGGTTTGCTATTTCTTTAGCAATCTCCTGGCTCTTTTTACCCTGCCATCAGTTCAACATGAATGTTTTTAGCCAAATGAATTATCTTGAGAATCGTTAAGTCAAGTGTTACTACGCAGGGATGGGCTGCAGAGCACAAATCTGATTTCCAGCACTGGAAAAAACCCATTCATTTTCCCCAATGTAATTGTATTTATTTCAGAACAGGTTGTAACATGCTGATGTTAAAATTGGGCATCCTGTTTCAGGTCCTCATGAATTTTCCTTTTTGTTGAGTGCTGTTTCAGCTGCTTGCTTTATCCTGCTTAAATTTCCTTCCGGAATCCCTTACTACTGCCTGTGTATGAAGGAGCACTCTGCCTGCAACTTCTCCTATTTAACACAGACGGAAATAATCTGTTTCCGTTTCTCCTATGCCAGTAACAATAATTACATAATAGGTTCTCTTCAATTTTCTGAATGCTTATTGTCTCAGTTTCTATTTTTGTTTGGTTTTGGAGTTTGATGTATCTCAGAATTTTTGCAATGACTGCAGAAAGGATGGTGGCAAATACAAAATGTCTATGCTGGAATTCATCATAGGTCTTAGAAAACGTCTTGGTTTGTTTTTTTTTGCAGTTAATGCTGATACCAATGTACCTTGGTATTTGGCTTTCAGAATTGTTTGTAACTAAAAAGTGGATCTGACTGAGTCTTGGGTTTTTCTAGTATAATTAACTGTGTGCTCTTTGACAGCTTGAATGGGGATTTTGAAACACCCCGCGTGACAAATTGTTGCCCAACCAGAGGGCTGGTTAATGATGAAAACCACAGCAATTTGGTATTAAACGGGTTTGTTCCAAACCTACAGCTTATGCTCATGTTAATCAAGCATTTGCTGAGTGCACAAGCCTTGAAAGAAAAAGCACCAAGTGGACCATTCATCACCTTTCCCACTAAGTTGTTTCAGGAATTAAGAAATTATGCCAAAACGCATCAAGGTTATGATCACCACCAAAGCACCCAGGAATTAGTAAAAAATTAATTACATATCTTGCCAGTTCCCTGCATCCAGTTCCTTGACTAGGACACTGCTATTCTAGTATTTTGAGGTTCATCCCACAAACTTGCCTGTGTCCATTTGGCTTTTGCCATGGTATGGAAGAAGTGATGGTAGAAAACTGTGGAAGGCAGGGTGGAGATGATTTTCCTGTTACTGATACAACTATATCAGAGCGTGTGTGGGTGTTTCATGACGTGCCTGCGTTTCTCTCAGTGCGCACTTTCCAGTGCAGGAATTCCTGTTCTTGTGTGATCAGGAAGGAGGTCTGTCAATGGGAAGCTTTCTGCCACTTCTTCGTATTTGTGCCTTGGTTGCTAAGCTGAGCCTGGCAGCAGCTCCATGCTGCCACATTCAGAGGTTGGATCATACTCTCCAGGAACAACCCTGGGCAGAAATGCAGAGGAATGGGGCATGTTGTGTCACCAGGGAGACCGGCCCTGTCCCAAACTCACATGCAGCCAAGCACTTGCTCGTGCTAAGGAAAGGTAAGATTTGTCCTGGGACTTTTAAGTCACAAACACCTGGTGTGGAAAATGAGGAGATGGGGCTGTTCTGCCTTACCCTTCCTTCTGCCTGTCCGTCCATGTCCTCTGGGTTCAGAAAGCATCTGCAGCCAAAGATGGCTGGTGATTAGTGTCACCACCTGCATTCAGATCCATGAGTGAAGAGGGTTGATGTTTAGAACTTCAGCCACAGACTGAGCCACTGATCTGCCAACCATTGTGTGTCTGATACATGCCACCATCATGTTACTGTGGCTAGTAGAGTGTTTATGTTCTACGTTCCTTGTGCTTGGATGCTTTATTTCTTTCTATTATTTATCTTTAATTCAAACAGCCTTCAAGTGCTTACACTGCTGAAGCTGAGGAGAGCAATATTTAACACCCCATCTAAGAAGCACATTTCTTCTGTCTTTGGGAGTGTGTAGTGTTAGAGTTGCAGATGGTGGGAGCAGTCAGCCAAGTGAATAGAAGGGAGTCAGAAGATTGGAGAAGTTGTTTCTATGTTTTCCAATCTTCTGCCAAGGGATTTCCCTAGCACCTTGTAAGAGTAGCAAGCCATGGGGGCGTCATTGGTGATGTTTTCCTGAATCCCTTTCCTAGGCAATCTTGCTGATTCAGTCATCCTTTTTCCTGAGAGGTTTCCTAGGACTGAATAATAGCAGAAACCTAAACTATTGGGTTGATGCACAGAATTCCCAGGGAACAAGAGACTTTTCTCCTTGATCAGTTTTGTGAGTGCAGCCTGGGGGGATAAATGCAATGACATTAGGGGCATAGCTTATTAGACAAGAACTCTCACTTTTCAAAAGGACGTGGCCCTTTCTAGCTCCTCTGTGCCGCCTGCATAACATGCTCTGCTGTTATTGCACCATCCTGGCTTGAATGGCAGCATTTATCTGTGGTTAAGTCAAATAGTTAGTCCTTTGAAAAGAGGGAGGCAGGAGCCACAAGAATGAATTGGTGTTTCCATGGTGTTTTGTAATCAGATGGGCATCAAAAGGGATGGAAAGGAGACAAGGGAAATGACAAGTGTGGATATCCAGAAGGGAATAAGAGAAGCCAGGGAAGGAAGACGGCAGCTGTAGTCCAAGGGATAGGTGTAGTGAAAGTCATGGCCAATACAGCAGATGAGAAAACCATCTAGGTCTGAGCTGCTGGAGTCTGGTGTGCCCTGGCACTCTATTAATTCTTCTCTGAAAGCACTCAGGGCTTGAACTCCATTGCTTGGCCTTGCTGTCTAGCCAAGGCTGAAATAGGAGTAGTATTAAAGAGGATTTTACCAATAACATTCAACACACAGTGATGCCAGGATGCCCTGGCTGAGGTTGGGACCCCATGTGAGATGTAGTTGAAGTGTAAAGTACACAGAAGTCCTGTACAGATGTGAGTCCCAATGGTACACACACAGCTGGCACAGAGTCTGTTGAAGATGAGCAACTGGAATATGAGCAGGCTGAGGGTGTCAACAGAAACAAAATATGTCTTTCTAAAGGGCTGTAGTGAATCACAGATCTGTTGTGGGGTGTGAAAGGTGGGTGTGCAGAAATCAGCAAGATGATCAAAGGAAAGGGAACAAAGATCTTGCTCCTCGTGGAGTGGTAAGATCTCACAGCCTTGTGGTCTCTCTCTGACCCTCTTTGTGAAAAGAGCTAACTTAAGAGGGATAATTCATGAAGTTTTCTTTTCAAGCTTCCTAAGTCCCAAAGCCAGAATGAGACAGTCTCAAAACTATTGGCTTCCTGTGATTTTTTTTCCTCTGAAGCTGCTGCCAAAGTTCTTCACTTTGGGTGAGTACAGTTGGAATGCCACAGATATGATCTGAATCTTTCTGTCTGAGACTTTCCTTCCCAAAGAATGGTCACTGTTTTTTCACATCCTTTTTTTGCATTAGCCTTCAAGACAGGAATAAACATCCAATGCTTTCTTTCCCAGAATGGAAGTACTTCTAATGATCTGTTTGTATGATTTTCTATTCCCATGCAGCATTTTTGTCCATTTTTAATACTGGAACTCTAGAGAGTCCCATGGCATGTCAGCAGGCACCATCTGGACTTTAATGCCCATGGAGGAGTGTGTGCAATGCCGTGTATATTGCAGCAATACAGAGCCTGGGCTTATCAGCCTAAGATCTCCAATACTTTCTGCTGAGATGTGTGATGTAAATGGGGAAAAAATGCAGCTAAGCTTCCTGAACGTGTAATTGAAAAGCAAGAGGATCTTCAGTTTGGTGTTTCAGGTGAGGCAGTGAGAGCTGGGTAGCCTGTGCACAGACTGCAGCAGGAGCAGGTTGAGTCCATATGTCAGGACTGCCAAGCACAGAGAGCTCTGTGTGAGCTCTGTGGGGCTGTGGGGGCACGGCCCCTGCCCACAGAGTGCTGCCCTGGGGACCACAGAGCTGCCAGACTCAAAACTCTCCCCTCCCCAGCCTAATCCTTCTGTTTGCTCAGGTGGATGCTCCAGTCCTGTGCTGTCTTTCCCCATAGCCTGCCAAGTACATTTTCAGCTTGTAGAGAAAATGTGTAAAGCATTGAAGAGAAGCATTTGCTTGTCTTGAAAAAGGGATTTTCTTGTTTGGCCAGGTGCAGAGCAGCTGTGTTGTGCAGTCTGTGCACAGGAGGTTCTTTGTGACATAGTACATGCTAGTTTGGTTTAGGTTGTTTTGGAAGCAGGAGGCTGTGACAGTAGTTTGGTGCTAGTGCTGTACCAACCTGAGCAAAGAGGAGAGAGAAGTGCTTTGTTGGTAGAAGTGACTGCTCTGCGGCTTATCATTGTGTTTGCTAAAAATACTAGGGCTGCAAAATTATCTAGGGTTTTTTTGTTGTGTTGTGTTCTTTGTTATATATATTGCTAGGGAGCAATCACAAATTAAAGAAAAACACATACGAGGGTAAACACGAGTCCTGATTAGAGAGATTGGTTTCAGCAAGGATCTATGAAGTCCGAAGCCCAAGCTTGTTTTGTATCCAGATATGCCTTTGAACTGTAAAATGTGAACCCCATTGTTTTTCTTGGATGCATTGAGATCAAAAGCAGACCTGCTCCTTCAGACCTGACTTGTGCTGCTGTACACTTGTAAGAACGAGCTGTTTGCCTTAGTGAGAGAGGTGGCTTGCTGGGAATAGCCATGGTGAGGTTAATATTGCTTTGGTCTATCATAACAAATTCAGTCTTAGATCTACTCACCACACAAATTCTGGAAAGACTCAGGGTGCTGGCCCTTACATGTAGATGGCAGGTGGAAAGGAAGATTGTGGCACAAATTGGAGGTGTTGTCAGTACTAAAGGTAGGTTAGGGTGGCATACAGAAAGAGCTGGCTGACTTTACACTAAAGTGAGAGTATCTGACTGGGGAGATGGGGCATAGGATTTCTGCCAAAAGCATAAGAATTGTGGGCTTCATTTCCATGAAGTACAAAGCTACCACAAAGAACAGTAATGGATCTCCCTGGCTGAGCAAACACCCCAAGCAAGGGTTAATCTAGAACCTACATGGAATGCAAGGACACAATGAATATCTAAGGAGTCCATGTCATGGTAACTGGTCATGAATAAAAAGTTGAAATAAAACATGGAGAGAGAATGAGTAGTGGAGGGGGAAAAAATTAGCCTCATAAACAGAAGGGGAACAGCAGGAGGAAGTAGAGATGATGTGCTTGAAGGAAGTTGTGTAGGTCGAGGTATGGCCCAATCCTGAACTAATGCCTTAACTCAGTTTTCAGTAAGGATGATGTGTAAGGTCAGGGTCTGTAGTGAAAATGTGAATGTGGTAAGGGAAGTTTAACATCTGCAGTGAAAGCAATTTAGGCTAATGAGTCTGAAAATACAATGGTCCCTGAGTAAGCTCTTTTCTTGGCTAAATGGTGCTGAAATTGCAGATGGATTTGAAGAGTTTTTTTTTTTTAATTAATCTATAAATTTGGGAACAGAGAAGTGGCAGATAGAGTGCCTATCTTCAAAAATGGGGAACCCGCCCCTGAAATTTATACATTTCCTAGTTTTCTAAATGTATGAACTCTTGACATGCAAGAGCAAGGAATACTGAGGATGGGAAGGCAGTGGAAGGGGATAAAGATAAAATCTTCACACACACACACACACAAGGTCAGTCATTTCAGAAGTAAATTAATACATTTTGCAAAAAGATGAATAACTTCTTAAAGGGTAATGCCATGGACATAACCAAGAGTCAAGTAAAACACTGATCCATAACCCCATAAGAATCCTCTCTTCAGTGGTGGAAATAATAATGCAAATTACAGGACTAAGAAAGGCACCAGGAGTATTGAAGCTAGGACTATTTATTATATTTATTATATTCCTTGGTTACATAGATATTTGGCCATGTAGTTTGCAAACGACACATCTGGGATTAATGTCATTACTGTGGAGGAACAGAAAACTACTTAGATGTTCCTTTTATCTGAGGTTTAAAAGCAGTAACATGAACTGTCCAGTTGATTAAGAGGAGAGAGAACTTTTGCAATATCCTGGGAATTTTTTCCTGAGAGAGGGTGGAGAAGGAGAGAAAAGGATGGATTGTAGTTGTGACTCAGATATAAGAAAACCTTATAAGGTTATGCATCAGACTTTAAATTTCTAGTAGAGACAAATTAGCATTAGTATAATTATAGAAGCTGGTTTTAAGACCCCTTTTGAAGTATTGTATACAGTTTTGATCTCCGGTGTTTAAAAGAAAATGAATAACTAAATTAACTTGAGAGGGGCAAAAGTTAAAAAAAAGTTAAAAGGATGGCCAAGTTAACCTTTAGGGATTAGTTCTAAGAAAAAAAGTGGAGAGTTCTTGTTGATTAAGCCCAACAGTTAGTAGATTTACAGAACATGCCAAGTTTCTCTATAAACATACAAAGAGGGAGCTTGTTTCAGTTTAAGGCTAATTCTGAGCCCAAAACTAATAACTTATGAATAGACCACGTTGAAAATTGCCAGAAGTTTAGTAACTATCCTGAACAGCTTTTTGGGTAACTTGTGGGATTGCTTCTGTATGGACTTAAAAGAGGAGATTATCCGAGGGTGATCTTGGAATAAGGGGTGGAAATTTTAATGGTACCAGTCCTTGGATTACCAGGGGTGTAAGTAGGAAGAAAGGGATGGGTGAGTATTTAGTGTCTGTTGATCTTTGCTAATATTGGTCTTCTATTACTGCTCTGGGATTTTGTTGGCCTTCCACTGAGGTCAGGGAGTTTTGGTTTTCTCCCTAGTGCAAGCTTGATTTCTGCATTTGGGGTTTTTGCCTTCCCACAAGTACCAGATGTGTGTGACCACAGGAATCACAAGGACTACGTGAGGTGTGCTGGTTCTTCTGCTGCAATCGGATGTTCTGATGCTCAGTGAGCTGCTCTTACTTATGCATTTCTGGTGTGTCAGCCATATTTCAGAAGAAAAAGGACCTTTTTTTCTCTGACGCTGGCAGCGACTGCGGAGTGGAGCGCAGCCTTCTCCAAGCCACCAGCAGGGATTTTGACCTGATAAATTTCCTTCTACTGCCAAGCAAATAGAAAACACTTTTTGCTTCTGAACATCTCTTACGTGGTGACTTGCAACAAATTTCAGTAACAGCAGGCCAGCTTTTTGGTTAATAGTAGGAATGGGGGCTGTTTCTTGGAAACTTGTCATCTGGAAATGGTAGGGGAAAAAGGAAGACTTGGGTCTGTTAAAGATTTAATGCAGTTGCGTAGGAAGCACATTCAGCCCCTGGCTTCATCACATGCAGTCTTCCCATTGGAAAGATTTCTTATTTTCCCTCTCTGATTCCTGAGAAAGTGAGAACACAAGAAGCAATGCTGAAACATACTGTGCATTCCTACCTTGTCATTGCTGTATAAACCTCTGTGCAAATTGCATCCTTTTTTTTTTTTTAACTATGTGAAATTAGAAATTGAATTATACTTTGAGGAACTTTGTCACTATCCTGGAGCTCTAAGTTTGTACTCGGAGTGCTTCTTCCTTGCTAATTTGTCAAATACAGACTTGAATAGTAAAGCAGCATTTTAAGAAGTAAGAAGGAGTTCCAAGCCTCACTTCTTTGAGGAGATGATGATTACAATTTAATTATTGTCCTCGTATTTTATTGTACATATTTGAGGCAGACCTACTTCCATGTGTCTTTCTATGACTAATGGCCTTATTGCATTATGTGAAATAGTTGGAACAGGATACAAATAATCATAACAAATTGCGCAGGACAGTTGTGCAATAATGCAGAATGGCATGAAGGGCTGCAGAAAATTCCAGCCTGTCCCTAGGCTTCTATTGAGATGTTGCTAAAACTTCAAAATATGTTTTCTTATTCTTTCATCCCCCTTGGATGTGACCTTTCTATATGCTGATATCAAAGAGAAGTCTCTCATAGATAGGAAACAAAAAACGGAGAAAGTATCATTTCCATGTGATTCAAATTACCTCATTGTTCAGATGAGGGAAAGCACGGCTGTTCTGATTAAGGATTTGTGTGCATTTTTCTGACTCTGTTGGGTTAACCGTGCCCACTCTGCCATGCTCTCCATCCCCCTCCTCCATAGGACATGGGGAGAAAATAAGATGAAAGAGCTCATGGGTCAAGATAAGAAGAGGGAGATAACTAGCCGATTACTGTCACATGCAAACCAGACACGACCTCAGAACTACTAATTTCATTTATTTCTGGTTAATTACAGAACAAGACACTGAGAAATACAAAAAAAATCTTTAAAAAAACTTCCACCCCTTTTCCCAGGCTCAACTTTACACTTGACTCTTCTCCATCGCCCCCACCCACCAAGGTCTGTAGGGGGATGGGGAATAAGAGTTATAGTCAGTTCCTAACACCCTATCTCTGCCACTCCTCCCTCCTCACCGTTTCCCTTCTCTAGCATGGGATACTTCCCATGGGCTGCCATGCTTCATGGACTTCTCCAACATGGGTCCTTTCCATGGGCTGCAGCTCTTCAAGAACTGCTCCAGCATGGGTCCTTTCTATAGGGGGTAGCCCTTCAGGAAACAACTGCTCCAGCATGGGTGTGTGTCCCCCAGGATGCATCCCTGCCAGAAAACCTGCTCCTGTGTGGGTTCATCTCTGTGGGGTGCAGGTCCTGCCAGTCCTCTGTGTGCCGCTTCATGGTGCAGCCACCTGTTCTGGCTTGGGGTCCTTCATGGACTGTGGCACACCACCCACTTCACTATGGTCTTCAAGGAAATCTCTCCTATGGCACCTGGAGAACCTCCTCCCCTCCTTCACTGACCCTGTGGTATTCAGGGCTCTCGTATTTTTCTCGCTTATCTCTCTTGTAGTTGCTGCACAGCGTTTTTCACTCATCCTTAAGTTTTTTATTACAGATGTACCACCAGCATTGCTGACGGGCTTAGCTTTGGCCAGTGGTGGGTCTGTTTTGGAGATGGCTGGAACTGTCTATGTCCAACAGCTCCTGATCCCTTCTCTCCAAAGTTCTCTCACTCCAGAGGCTCACTCTGCTGCCATGAGGCCCCTGCCCAAGGCTGGCTGTTGTGCCTCCACCAAGAAGTTGTTAAGTTTAGGCTCCCTTTGGCAATGCAAAGGTCCCGGTGTGAGCTGCTGGTACTGGTCTGAACAGCACAAATGTTTCTGCAGTCTCTGTTCCGTACTAGGTTGCAGCTGTAAAACACTCCTACCCACTCTGAAAGACAAGCACATCTTTAACCTTTATTTCTAAAGTCTGGCGTATTAGTGTCCTTAGGAAGGTCCTTACAAACTCCATTGCAACTGCCTAAGCTTTTCCTTCTTTAATGGAGAATAAAGTCTCATCTCTATTTTCAGCCTGAGGCTATGCCCAAGTCTGCTACTTGTTCTCTCCCAGAAGCTATTCCTGCTGCTCTCTTTCCCTCTGTCTCTTCCTCCCCTACTGGGGTACCCTGAATCACGTGCTGGTTTCTGCTTCTGCATCAGGTTGATCCCAGTGAGCAAACCAAGCTGGAAACCTGTGAGGACTCCAGCAATAATAAGGTCTGAGGGCGCTAAATGAAGGGTTTATGATTATGAATGAGAAATGAGTCTGGCTTTCAGACACATTAGCTCTGCTGGATAGGTCAGTGAGGACATGCCTATGCAAGTGTCACACCTTTGCTCCATGCAGGTCTCCAGCTGACCAACACACAGAATCCTGCCTTGCAGGGAAAGCCAGGAATGGAGCTGGGCTGGAAATGGGGCAGAAATGTAAATGTCTGCAACCAGGAGCAATGGCACAACCAGTGTATCCCTCAGCAACTTCAATTGCAGGAGAGAATGTTTCCCCTGAGAGCTTCCTGGATGAAGCAGATGTCAGCTTGTGTGACAGCTCTGCTGGGGCTGTTGGAGAGGACCTGGTCCTGCAAGTTAGAAGTGCTGAGTTTTTTAAATATAAATCTTCTGTCTTGATAAGAGTTGCCACATAAGACAAAGAGAATTTTCTTATGCCATCTGACTGATGACCCCGAGTCAAGTAATCTCTTTGTGGCCAGCAGTACTGGGAAAAAAGCTTTCAGACGCACATGGGACACAAATGGAATAAACATTCCCCATTCCCTGGCACAAATTTCTTGCTTGATTCTGAGAGCAGCTTTAGGCTTGTGGGAATCTCAGTTGTAGAGATAGATAAAACTGTTACTATTTTATCAGGATCTGCCACAATCTCCTTGATGAGCCCTTCGTTACTAACCAAAATGGCATTTTAGAACAATGAATCGCCACTGTATCAAATACCACCTGCCTAAAACTAATTAAAAATCTTATATGAGTACATCTAAAATTTAATGTTGGTAATTTGTATTTGATAGATTTGAGTCATAAAAGGCAAGGTGAAACAGGGAATTTGGTCATGTCCACTTGGTATTGTTTAAGAGCCACCAGCCTTTTAAAAATAATGTAAACCCAAATGAACCCTCTGAAAAGGCTTAAAAATACAAGGTAATTTCCAATTTCTGTTGGTTTTTTTTTATTCCATCTCTTTTAAGTGCTGTCCTGCAATCAAAGTCTTAGTCATTACATGACAGGGTGTGAAGTATTTGAGATGTTTTCATGCTGAATAAACCTAAGACCTGAGATTTAAACATAGAAAGCTTCTATGTTTGAAGTGCGGTATGTTTTTCTCTTTCAGTACAGTTTGTGAGTCTCAGAATCACTTGTTATGCTGTTTGATGCTGTTATCTGTTTTGGTCACAAGCTTTCATAAGCCGAAGGAGTGGATCATTTGCGAAGTTTTGGTGGTGTCCGATTCTCACATGTAGTTTCAGAGAAGCCTTTTGATGGGATTCGTTACGTTCCTCCATTCACTATCTCATCAGGATCTGAAAGGGGAACCACACAGGGTATATTGCTGAAGTTGCTAATTTTTCTCTGTGGCCTAAGCAGTAAATCCCTTCTCGGAACAAGAACTCTGACGTAAATGAAAAGTAGCCAACCGAAAGGATACCTATGCTGACTTGAGTGCAAATGGTGGGCCGTAAGCAAATGCCTCCCCAGAGGAGTAACTCTTCTTGGCTTGTGTGCCATTTCTGCCCTAGATGAGAACCTGCAAGGGTCAAAACCCCATCCCTGTTGTTGGCAGTCGTGATCCAAAAGTTATCTTTGGAATGATCCTTGTAGGGCGGTTCAGGGTAGAAGGGAGGTGAAATTTTGGTATTTGGCTCTGCAAAAGGTTTGAGGAGGAAGGATTCTGCTTGATCAGGTGGTGGTTTTGGGCTGGAAGAAGCCCATGCTAATAGGACAGACTCTATTTAAACTACAGGTGAAACAGGCAGCTGCCACTTCACATCTAGAAAGGTGTCATCAGTGTTTGGGTGTGACATTGGAGTTTTGGGTTTGAGTGGGATGTGGGTGTGGCGTTAAGTATTCTGACTTAAAATTTAGTCTAATTTTAGATGCCTGAGTATCAGGAGTTTAGCAGAAAGTAGGGTCTAAGAATGAATGGGTTTTTACTTTGTATATGAATGTCTGTATTTTGAGCTGAGCTAAATAGAAAGAGCATAGGTCTGGTTGTTCTATAAAGAGACCAAGTTAAACACAGCTAATAACACAGACCTGCAAATAGTCCGAACCCAAGAGCTGGAAGCACTGGACAGCACGTGGGGCTGCATGGGCACTATGATGCTGGTGAAAAAACATTCCTTAGTGGAATGGTTCTATGGTACCTCACAGCAGATAACAGGTGTGTGGTCAAGGAGAAGTATGCGTAGAGAGGAATTCTTGGACATGATAATGAAATAGCAACCTACCTACCCACTTCCTCTGGTAAAGAAAATATCCTTCCTGCTCAGTATGGATCATAAATCAAAGATGATTCTTCTCTTGTTTATAAATGCCAAGTAAGCAGGTCCTTGGGCACTGTAAGAATGTTTGTGAAATATGTCGGATTAATACTGATACTAGCAATGCTCCAAAAGAACTGAAAGTTAAGATTAGCAATGGCTACTGTCCAAACATCAAATTCAATGCAGAAGTCTCTGTTAAATACCTCAGGTTGCATCTGTGTTTTAAATTACTGTAAAGATTGATGAGTCAAGTATTCCCAAAGCAGGAAACACAGCCTTACAGCAGTCTCTGTAGGTTTGGCTTGGTTCCTGTGCACAGAAATCAGGGCAAGCTTTTGTTCACCGGTTATACTCTTGCTCTTATTTTGCACAGTCTAGAACCTTGTGATCCGTGTAGCTGTAAAAATCAGCCCGCTATCTCAAGTCAGAGAATGAGGCATGTACAGTTAGCAGCCACTGTAAAAATATTTGGGGTTTGTTGTTTGTTTAACGACACAGAAATATGCTGTTTGTGGAGGGATAAAACCAAAATAATCAAACTATCCTTAAGTCACCTATCTATGACTCTACTGTCAGCTTGGAGTCCTCTGTTCTGTGCATGTATGTCCCAGCTTCTGTAGCAAATGCAGTAGAGTTCAGACAGATTAGATTTTCCTTTCTTACAGGATCAGATCTACCCCTAATTGGATGTATTTGATGTGCAGAAAATGAGACGTGGTGTCCTGAGAGTGTGCCAGGGTGTACATGCACACAAATGGCTAGAATTATAACTAGCATTTGCAAAGCAGTTTGCATTCTGATATTTCCTAAACTTTGAATACTTGAGCTGATGACGTGAAAATACTGTCTTTTGAAATGTTTATTTTGGACCCCTGTGAATAATGGAGGTTAACATCGAAAGAGAGACAGAACAGGACTTAGGTCCTGAAGCACTAATTAAATCACACTATGGTGTCCAGTTCTCAAAGTGGACACCTGAAACTCATTTTGTGCAGTCTTCCTGCAGTGTGGGGAGGCAGAGTCTGCCTGAGACACTCTCCATACTGGAGGTGCTCCGAGCTTAGCTTGGGTTTGTGGCCAAGGTGGCTGAGCCCGCACAGCTCTCAGCACAGTGCTGCGCTGCTCCCTGGCAGTCCTGGAGTGGAGGAGGATCTGCCTCTGGGTGATGCTGTCTCCAGGGGCCTTTATCCAGCAGATATTTTCTGGATCTTAAAAGAGGAAAATTTTGTCCAAGTGCCTGTGGTAAAAGAGAGCAGAGACCCTCTTTGGCTGTCACCTCTATTCTGGAGAGGGCAGAAGGTGAACAGGAAAGCTTCAAGAAAACACACCTCCAGTACAGTGCCTTTTCCTCATCTGTGGGTGCTTTTGTTGCCAACGTGTGACAGCCACAGGCATTCAGAATAAATTGTAGTCTACTTTAAAATATTTTCCTAGGAAAACGTATGAGGTAGATTTACAGAATCCCTTGTTTATGTGCTTTGCTCATATAGTTCAGCACGTGGAAACAGATATACTTAAACATATAGGAGGGAAAACCAGGAAATTCTGACTTTTTCCAAGCACACAGTCCTAACAGACCATGCACAAAGGGACATAATGGCAATACATTGGATGAGCTGAAAAGGAGACCCAAGCACTGCTTTGAAGGGAGAAACCATGCGAATGTCTATCAGAAGGGATTTGGGTCTTCTCAAAGCAGCCTGAAGTTCCCACTCTGCCAGTTTTGAGCGCCACAGGAAGGTCATGTTCTGTGAAAGATGTAGTCTTTGTTGATTAGTGTCATCCAAAAGGGGTTTCTGTCTAGGCCAGATGCAGAATGCTGCAGGGATCACATCTTCTGCATATTCCCAGCTACACCTGAATTTTGGACATTCATGTTCTTTGCATGTCCCCATAGCTTCTCTGTCTCCGAACAGGTGAGATAAAGATCTTTGAGGGGAAGGTGGACAGTGGGTAAATAGCCATCACCATATTGCTAAAGCCCTGGTTCAGGAATCAAGGCAGAGGCACGGTAACACCGGATCTGTTCCAGCTCATCTGACTTCACGCTGGTCACTCAACCACTTTTGTTTCCCTACAGGCTGGGATGTGAATTCCCCTTTTCTGTGCTTAGAGCAGTTCAGCTCACAAGGCATTTGGGGAAGGGAGTTCATGTTTATGCAATGCCAGTTACCACAGGCCCTTTCTTTGCAATAGCATCAATAAAGAACTAGTGGTAGAGTAACTAGGCCAAAGGTTGCCTACAAAGCAGGATCCCTCCAGGCACATCAGGAACTGTTCTACCAGTGCCATAAGTGGCCAAGAGAGCAGGTAGACCTGACCAGGTGAGACTTCAACAACCTGTTTGCCCTACAAGTAACACTCAGATGAAGTCTGCAGGAGAATTCCGGTAATGGAATAGTGGTTTTCTGAGCACTCTTTGAAGAAATGTCCCCTGGGTCTCAGTTCTGATCTTATGTTAATTGCATCTGCCCAAGTTCATCATGGTAGGGTCAGAATATCTCCACTCTGGGATGCGTATAGGGCTGCAGTACTCCAATAGGATTGCAGGAGAAATAATCACAGTAAACCATATTTTTATTCTGTTTCTTTCCTCATTCAATTCAGAGTAACCACTCGTAAAAAAAATTAGTCAAGACTTTGACCTCAGTGGTATTCTTAAATTCCTACTCCTAATGAAGTTATCCAAATAAACTGCCAACACAAAGCTTAGGATGATCACTGCTGAGGGTGGGATGGTGTCCTCAGCCCCCACATGTGACAAGGCCAGATGATTAAGAATGAGATGTTACTGAATTGGATTGATGCTCTCAGTCTCACCCCACTTACGTAAGAATTACTATAAACAGTTAGAGATAAACTGTTTATATGGATTTCCCCACCAAATCGTATATAACTGGGCTTGCGTTTTCAATGTCGAGGCTGTCGCACAGTCATCTGAATTTCAGCCCATTAAAAAAAATCACATTTAAAAAACATACATATAAACATGTTGGCAGCCGGGAAAGTATTTATATCTCTTTGTGAACAGTGAAAACAATTTGTCTCGCTTCACTTATATACATGCATATACTGCAGACTGGCTTATAAAATAACTTACCAGGACATGTTCTGGTTCCTGGATATTCTCCCTTTCCTTGTCAGTAGCCCAGCTGTGTGTCAGGGTTGAGGTCTACACTTGGCCAGTGCCAGGCCAGAGGGTTTGGTTGTCCCCCCTATGAGTGAAGCCTGAAAGTCTTGACAGCCTAAAGCGCCTGGTAACATTTTCATGTTGAGAATAAAAAGAATCCATAGTGATTTGGATCAAAATCTGATGTAGGTATGGTCCCTAGGGTGGTCTTCTTTCAGTGCTAAGTCAAAATCATCTCTGCTGATCCTGTGCAGGTATTGTCCCATCTTGGAGTTAGGGCCTCCATCCAAGAGAGGGGATAAGCAGGACTGAGTTTTTTTGAGACTCATCTAGTGTCTTGTACCTATCTTGTCTGATGTAGCAGCTTCATCTAAGCACACTCTTTGTGGAACACATCGAACAGGGATGAGAATCAAAGCAAGGTTTCTTATCCCTGAACGCTGGTTGGGACCTTCCAGAGAGGATGGGAGCATTTTCACTGTGGTCTCCTGGGTACCTGCTACCACAGCCAGGCAACACCACAGCATCCCATGTACAGCACTGAGGTCCACCAGGTGGGAGAGAACCAAGATCTGTTCTTTATCCAGTGTCAGGAAACCTCATAGCATAGGGGTTTCGGTTCTTTGCCCCAGTCTGACTTCCAGCTTAGACTCTGCTCTAGGCAGTTATCTGCAGTGAGAGGGAAAGGACGCTTGCTGATAGCTGCCTTCCTTGGGTCTGTCTCTGGTGTCTTCACCAGTAAACTGAGCAGTTCTTCCAGTGACTCTGGCACAAAGGAGAATAACACAGAGCAGCTCCGTGGCATGGGACTGAGACATTATTAAGGGAGAAAATACACACGTGTATGTGTGAATGCAAAGTGAATATAAGTATGGGAGAATATAAATATGATTGTGACTGGCAGGGCTGGAACAGAGTGACTGCAGGTCTTTTTAAGTCTTCCAGCCCCACAGAGCTTCTCTAGAGGGGTGAGAAGACAATTCCTTGCAGGGTTTTTGTTGCAGATACAGAGCAACAAAAGGAATTATTCTGAAATCAATGTGAATGTTGCTATTAAATGTACATCAGTCTTCAGACTGTAATGCGGGCTTCAGGAAGCAGTATTTTAACAACAGAGAGATAAATTCCTGCTCTCACTGACAGGTGATCAATAGGCAGCTGAATAACAAATTTTGGTAAATGTTGTTCTAGATTACCAACACTTGTCCCTGTGATGTTTTTCTTCACAGCCTAATAAGCTACTATAAATTGTCATCTTTTCCATATAAAAGGGAACATCAGATCAAAAGTTATGTGTATGTTTACAATAAAAAGGTTGTAAAAGTGTCATATTTCCAGAGAAGATATCAACACCAGTTACATGAAAAAGCTGTTAACTTTTTAGGGCTAGAAAGAGTCTGAAATCATGCTGCTTCTCTGCATGCATCTCTGTATCCCCTGGACTGACAACAACCTCTCCACCTATTTTGCACAGCTGAGTTGGAAAGGGGAATCGTTCCAAATTACCACAGTTTTGGGATGGAAGGGGTGACTAGTACAAGGGAGAGATTAGGAAGGAGTTAAACTCCATCACACAGAACAGCGTGAGCTCCAGGTTCTGGAAGAGCTTCTGTCACAGCTGCATCTATTTTCAACAGTAGACAATTCAAGCACAGACTCCAGGTTTATGGAAGAAGCAAGCTTTGCTCATCTTACTGCCTATTGAGCTGCATGGCTATACTCATCCAGCAAGAGCTGTAAATACTGGCAATACATGGGAAGTAAGTTTTGAATAGCTATCCTTTCTCCTGAAAAGCAAATACTGAAATAAAGGAGGGTTGCAGCTCCAATTTCCATGGTCCAAAGCTTACCACGTGCCCAAAGCGGAAAGAATTCAGCCATCTCTAGTTCCTCATTGTGCACTGTGAGATTGTTCAGCTTTTTCTTGAAGAATTATTCCAAACAAGATTCATTTTTACAGATTCACCCCTGGTTTCCATCCCCACTAGCTTTTCCATAGTCCCTTTTCAGAGAACTATTTTAGCACATACCCAAATTTCAGCTCTGCTGCTCAGGCAGATGTTTAAATGAATGGCCAGTTCATCAGGTGCTGTGAGGTGTGTTTCTGCTTATGGCTACAGAAGGGGGAAGGCAAAGCTGCAAAGATGAGTTGCAGTTGAGATCTGCAAAGAGGCAGAGTGTGAAGGGCTGATAAACTTCAGTACTCCAAGAAAGCCACCTAACTTTATAAATGGGGCTGCAGAGGCCTGTTGGGATTCACTGATTAGTCGCTGAGGATTTGCTTCCTCATCCGTTCAAAGCCTTTGTCTTGACTTTCTGCTCAGGTGTTTGGTCTCCCTTGTACCAGACACTACCTGTCCCTGCTGCACTTCTCTTACCATGGGTGTAGACTTGCTGTATGTGAAGGGAATGTTTAGAAGGATCCTTCCCTTTCATGGGAAGAATTTGCAAGGACTCTTTAGGAGAAGGACTTCCTGTACAATTAACTGGATCTGCAAACATTTTAAAAATTTGAACCTAGTGGGCATCAAAAGCCAGTGATGTCTTATTCACCCTGGCTAAAATGCAAGTTCAGGGATCAGCCTTAGATCTGGATTTTGAAAGTTTTCCCAGCATCAGCTCCACCTCTACAGTTATGAGTCACAGTTGAAGGAATTTGTTTTTTTAACATGACTGACATTTTTCTGAAGACCTCAGTAAATTCCTGGGCTGTGGAGATGAGCACAAAAGTGGCTAAAATTGGAGCTTGCTGTCATATTCCTCTCTTCACCACATCTTGTAACACTTCTTCCATGCATCTCAAAGGTTGTATAGGTTTTTCAAAGTTAAATTCACAACATGGTCCATAGCAGGGGACACTTAAATGTTTACTTAAAATTGTTAGTACTTTTTGTATGGTTTACTTGACCTTTTATTATTGCTAGTCTCAACTGTTCAAAAATTTTGAGAGAGACCTTAAATAGTGTGGAAACATCTGTACAATCTGAAGAGTAATAGAAGCAAAATGCTTTGTTTCTGTTATCTTGGAATTTTTTGACACTTTGGTTTTTTTGGGTTTTTTTCCACTTTTCCTCCAAATCCTCTCAGGAAAATTGCAGACCCTTTAACTGAAACCTGTGTTTTTGGTAGCTGGTGCTGTGGGAAAGCCACTGGCAAGGCTCCTGACTAAAGTTTTGTGGCACTTTTTGAAGAGAGGAGACAGTGAGCTGTCACCACTGCAGGAGAGTTAAGATGAGGGAGGGGAAGGAGCACCGGGAGCAGAAGTCTTGTTCACAGAGGGGAAGGCATCAACCATCCATCTCCTGGAAATGTCTGAAGGGCTTGGATGACCCAAAGCCTTCCAGCAGGAATGGTAAATGCCAGGGAACCTACAAGGATGAAGCTGGGGGAAGATGTTGCCCGTGACAGCAAGAAGGGACCTTGGGATTGCAAGATGGAACATCACCCAGCTCTCACCTCTTACAGTATCATGTAACATAGTGCTTTGTGTGATTTTACACTAGGAGTGAGTCATACCCCTGTGACTTCCCTTCAGTGACTCTTCTGTGAATTGTTTACTTTGCGAAGGCAGGATATGTTGCTTCCAAATTCTTCCTACTTCTTCAGAGATTTGCCAGAAGGGTAGGCAGTGTGCTGGCCACGTCAGCAGATGTCTTCTGCAGCAGCATGGCGACACCATGAAGCAGTTCCTCCCGACACCAGTTGGTAGCTGAGCCCTTGTTCTGTTTGTCACGTGGTTCCAAATCAAATGTGTTTTCTGCGTTGTGCAGAAAGCCTGTGGTAGTGGCAGCTGGTGGCTGCTCTGCAGGCACTGGCAGCTGAGGTGCTGTGGGATCTCTGTAGCGATGGCATGAAATCAGAATTTCTCCTTCACACATTAACGTTGTGTGTCAAAGGAAACAAAAATGCTGTAGTGTATTTTCATCTCAAATGAGATGAAAGGTGGGATTTGCCAAATTTGTGCTGGAAGAGCCATTTGATGCAAAATCCTCTTTCAAAAGACCTGAAAGAGTAATGGGCTTTGCTCCTGAGGCTGAGAAAGTCCAGGGACCCATATCACTGTCAGGTGTCCAAGGAGGACAGAAGTAGATGGTGGGCAGTGGGCTGGCCAGCCTGTTAATGTGCCACAGTCACGTTTCTGGCATTTAGAACCTTTTATTTTTTGGTCCAGTTCTGGGATATGGAACATTCTGGGACTGAATGTATTGTTTGCATCAAAAAAGGAAAAAAAATACTAAGAAATGAATCCACGTGTCACTTTCTGTGTTATTTCCTCAGTGGTCTTACGGTCTGAGATGAGCATGTTTGGTTTATACCTTCCCCTGAATCACATGGTCAATTCTTATCTCTGCTTGTCTGCACTTCTGGTGACCCTAAGGAAATCACACCATCTTGCCTTGCCTTTCTTCTCATGTCTAAACTGCTGATAATACTTTCTTCCTCTTTAAGTGATATTTTGCCTATTAAACTAAAATCTGTGAATGACACTGCCTGTCTTTTTCCACAAGAAAAGTGCTGTGCCCAGCACAGTGGACTCCTGGAGTCAGGAAGTACCAGAGCACGGGGAAACCTGGATGTGGATGGTTCTTCACAGAGTGTCACCTCAGATCGTGAGGCAGCTCTTGGTGTGCCTGCGAGGTGAGGAAGCCGTGTATGCTGCAAGCCCTTCTCTAATTTGGGGGAAGCGAGCAGGAAACCCAAGTGTTGTGCCTCAGCTGGGCTCTGTGACTTGTCACCAGAGAGTTGGTGCTTAAGGCCCCTTGGATTAGACCATTAAATCTCCACTCAGTTGTGAAATGAGGGGTAAGACCACCACAAGAACCTGTTTCAGTCACCTAAAGAGAGTTTAGGGGCAATGTAACTGTTAAAGCAGTTGTCACTTTGCAGGGATTGGAATAACAAAATTACATCTCCACTGGTTCTCTTGTCAGACTGTTTCAGCAGTTTTGAACTTCCCATACACTCGTCTTTAGAGCTGAAATTACCAGTGCAGGATTTGTGGTGCCAGACTGAATTTATTCCCTGGAAAATTTCCATTGAGACAGTTCGTTTTTGCCCAGAAAGCACAGGTTATGTTGTTCAGAGGAAAGGCTTTCCAGAGCACTCTGCTGCAGCAGTGATCCTCCTTCCAGGACCAAAGCCAGCTTGCTTAGCTCCAGTGTCCAAAACTGCGTCATCTTATTGCACTGAGCTGCAAAAATCTTGAGCACTGGGAGCTAGAACCAAAATTAATGAGAGTTCTGCTTACGCTATAAAAGCTACTCTGTAAAATCAGGTCTTCAGTGGTTTGCTTGAAGCAACCCAAATTAAAGGTTGTTAATTTACCTCTCCTCTGTGGCTGGGCTCACTGTTTGTGAACAGAGGACAACACCATCCACTCATTTCACTCATCCAGAAATTCCCCTTGTTTTTGAGACCTGTGCATACCTACTTTGAAATGTATGTTTCATCTTCAGAACGTGGTTCTGTGTGACAGAAACAGGGATGGAAAAGCTCTCAATGCACAGAACATTTAACCATCACAAGCAGAGAGTGCGTGGGAGATGTGCTGGGGCAGGTTTTCAGGCACCACTGCAGGTTGTGGTATCTCTCACCCATCCTCAGAGGGCTGATGGTGGCTCAGGACATGAGATGCTCCCAACAAATCAGCCACTTAGGCAGGAGCCTCTGTGTCTTTGGCAGCTCAAAACTGGGGCTGCTTTGTCCCGTGGCTGCCCCATGTGACTGGCCAGGCTCGGTAGTGCCTTTCAGAGAAGCCCCTGTAATGGCAGTGTCCTAAACAATAGATACCTGTGCAGCATCAGCAGAAGTGTCTCTCTGCCTGCTTAGAGGAAAGGCTGTGCTGGTTTTGATGTGCTTTGTGGCACTTTCTGAATGAACTTTCAAATCACCCCAGAACAACCTCTATTGACTATGGAGTGTAGTGTGCTGAGGTGTGGTGGGGAGAGATGGCCTGTGGCTGTTTGTGGAACAGAAGAACTGCTGAATATATTGTGGTTACTTGTGTTCAAGTATTTATTTGTTTAAAAATCTGATTGTTTCTTCTCTAGGACCACATTTGGGTTCATTTCTAAAGAGACGGAAATCTCTCCTTTTAAGGGGCGTTTGCATCTCTGATCCTGGGGAAGCTCTGCAGTTTACTGAGCTTCTGAGAAAGCAAAAAATCCCCAAGTCCTGTTAAAAAAACACTTTTTTTTTTTTCCTGGTCGAAGACACATGACTAGCTATTTATACAGTCAATCTCATGATGCATTCACTCTTCTTTAAATCATACTTCCCATAGATTTGAAAGCACATTTAATTAAAAGGCATTATGGCACAAAGAAACACGCTACTTTTTCATAACCCCCCATCTCAGTGAAAAGGCTCTCTAAGTGGCAAGTGATAGTTTAAAAGTGTTGAAAAAAGAGTGTTTTAATTATTTTTTTGGCACAGCATTGATTTGACAACTCTGTGTAAGAATTTTCAGAGAGGCAGAACTGCTAACCTGAGGTATGTGGAGAACCATGTCTTTTAGATCTTCTATGCTTTCCCAGATGCCAGGAGCAAGGGAAGGAGAAACATTTAAATTTTGAAGGAATCTGAACACTGGCAGGTTGGGGTGAAAGGGCTGAAACACTCCTTTTATTTCTTGACATTTATGATACCTGGCTCCACTGAATGTGAGTGCTGTTGTGTGAAGAGCTTTACAGGCATGTAAAGGGGAGCATTTTGGGGGAGCAAAGTCCTTCCCACTGTAAGTGAAGAGCAGGTTTGAGACCACCTGATAAAACTGAATAGGTACAAGTCCATGGGGGCCTGATGAGATGTGTTCCAGGATCATGCTGAAACTGGTTGATGTAGCTGCCAAAACACTCTTCATCATATTTGGAAAGTTGTGGTGGTCATCTGAAGTCTCAGGTGACTGAAAAGAAGGAAATACCAGTGCTGTTTTTAAAAAGGGTGGAAAAGAACACTCAGGGAACTACATTTATTCCCATTACATAAGGCCAATACTCCCTGTTCCAGGGGATAGAGTATAGCTCTGTTGTGATTTAATTCTGATGCAATGATTTGGTTTATATTTATGGTGTATTGTTAAAACAAAAGCTGTGGCTTTACTGTTGGTGCAGTCTTAAGTCTTTAGCAATTTGTTAGTTACCACCAAGAGTAGTTGCATTATCCCAGGTTACCTTTCGAGTTTCAGTGGGCAGATTGCCCTCATCTTCTTCCTTTGTTGCTGTTACAGTAGATTGCATCCACAGCTGAGAAACCCGTATGGTGCAGGGTGTGCTATAGTTACCATATTGATTATCCCAAACAAAGAAGACACGCACTCCATCCTGTGTGTCGAGCTTGATGATGTGTGAACCAAATTTCATTTATGCTGGCAGTGATTACTTCTACAAGAAGGGTAAGCAATCCTTCAATGGCTAACTTGGTCTTAAGTGGAGGTATGCTGGCATAATTCCCAGTTTTCTTCCTGAAAAGAGAAAACAATACAAGTTTAATTGGAATTTGTGTGAATAGGTTACACCTTATTGGGTCAGTTTGTTTAACAGCTTGGACTAATGACAAAGGTCCATTTTTTCCACTCAGAACATCTCTGTTGTTTCTGTTTAAATGCAGTTGACTTGAATAATAAAGATCTCTTTGGTCTGCCAGGGCCAGTTTGGAATAGGCTGTACTAAGTACCACGTTCAGCAAACCTCCATTCTTCTGTTTTCAATTTCTCCACCAGGGTTTTGGTTTTGTGTTCTGGGTTCCACTTCCACAGTTTTTTCCCCTTTGTAAAAGTGAATACAATAGGCAAGCAAAGATAGAAAATTCAGATACGTATTTTCTCCAATATCCTACAGTTCCCATATACTGTTGTAATTGTTCTCTAGATTGGAGCATCTGCAGGTGTTCTGTTTTCCTTATGGTCTGGAGGTATCACCACGCTGCCTGCCCTCCACCTACTTCTTTACGTTGTCCTTGACATTTTTCAGGTGGAATATCAACTTCTGTTTCATGATGTACTTGCTGCAGTGCCCTACTTACTCAGGGGAGTCTCCCCGATCGGAATATAGACTGAAAATCTCAGCAAGCTCAGCAGGAGCAATCAATAGTGAACATTTATACACCTGTGGGAGTCTGTTCAAGGTATATTGCAATCCGTTACAGGTGAACATGAATCAAGCCTTGTGGTATTCCCAAAGTGGAATCCTAACAAACATTTCTTTAACATCTACATCTGCCATGCATGAGTGGGACGCTGCTCATCTGTGATCTGATCAGGAATGCTCTGCAGGTGATGGACCCCGGAAAAGTGGCTGAGACTGATCCAGAGAAACACAATGGGAGGCTGTTACCTGCCCTTTAGGAAAGAAACAGGTGCAGGAGACCAGCAAGAGAATAAATGCAGGAGACAGAGCCTGGGACAGGGTGGCTGGGGAGAGGAGCTGTGGTGGCTTCATTTCCTGCTGAGAGACCCCTTGGATGAAGCTGCATGCTCTGCACAGAGGCTGTTTCTGGGGTATTTAACCCAGGCTGCTTTCTCTCATCCTTGCACAGCCAGCCACAGGCTGTGACCCAGACCCAGGCAGGTTAGTGACCCAGCAGCCCATGCTTCTGTACTGCTGCTGTCCTGTCCCTGCTACGGTCCTACAAGGGGACTCTGCAAACTCTGTCCCTGCAGAGCCTGGTGGACCTTGGTTTGGCCCTCTATCCCGGAATGCTCAGGGCTGTTCTCATCTGGGGAAGGATGAGATGATGTCTCTGCTGCAAGTACATGACACACTGCTTCCAGGTCTGCTGCCAGCATGGTTTTTTTACTTCACTAGTTAAAGAGAGGAGGAACTGGTGTATAATGATTTTCTTCTCCTTAGGCTTAGTTGATCATTGGAGCCCTATCTTCAGGTCAGGTATGGCAGGGTCTGGGATTTTGCTGCCCTGACATAGATCAAGGAAGAACTTCATCCCCAGTAGGCCCTTTTGGTCTTTTTCATGCATCAGAAAGTAATTGAGGAGGGTGGTGGTATGTGTGTCTTGACAGAACTTCTGCTCCTGAGTGTTCTTTTCCTGCTTGCATCAAGACTTAATGTGTTTGTGTGTGGGGTGCCCTGGGTGCCCCTCCTCCCTATCCCCATGGGACTGGGCCATATGCAGCCCCTCTGTGTGTTGGGAAGACCACCGAGTTTGGCAGTGCCCCGGGACTGTGCAGTGCAAGCTAAACTCACTCTGTGCCGACACTGCCAACCCCTCGGAGCAGGAGATGCAGTTTAGTGAAAGTAGACAAAAGGTAGACAAATGCGTCAGTCAGTTATCTTTTCAGTACATATCAAAGAACTGAGAAAGCTTGCGGTTTGTAATTTTTTTTTTTATTTTACACTAAGGGAAATCAACAAAGCGATGTAAGAACAAGAGTATCATTTTAATCGATAATAGCTTATATGAAACTGAACGTAAGAACGCAAATGTGTCTGCAAAAAGTTGACTCTCTGTTATCTAGAGTTACTATATATAAGATATAAAATCATAAGAGCAAATAGCACCCCTAACTGCCCCAACCCACCCCAAATCATTATTTGTTCCCGGCCAGCTTCTCGGTTTCTTTGATTTCCCATGAAAATCCATCCCCAAGGCTGTGACGTGCTCTGAGGATCGGTAGACGAGTTTTCACCCATGAAGGTCCAGGAGGCAGGAGAGCAAAGTAGAGCCCCTTGGGAAAGGCTGCCCATGCAAGGGAGAGGAACCCTGCCTCAGGGCAGCTGGGCTGCAGTGCAGCCACAGCAGCCTGCTTTTCCAAGAGCGCTTTGCTGAGGTTTCTAAGTGTTCCTGTGATCTGCAGGTGATCCAATGCCCATTTTGGGAAGCAGGCCTTGAAGCGAGCAGTGCCTCAGTGCCTGCTGGTTCCCTGAGCAGGTGAAGGGTGTCCTGCTTCCCTGCTAGCTCACATTTTCTCTGCTATGGTACTGGCACAGCCAGTGCTTTGTGCTGGATATCAAATCTCTATCTATGGGGAGGAGGTGATTAGGGAGGGGTGCTCAGCCATTCCCCAATTCATGTCAGGACTGTGTCTGCTCTGCCCTTCCCTGCTTGCAACACCCACTTACACAGCATAGTTAAAAAAATTCTGTGAACAGTTCTCCAAGCTTTCATCCTTTGCTCTCCTCATATGCATCATTCTGTCATTAGCTCTCGTCCACAATCTCTGTTACATACAGCAACCTTGACTGCGTGTCTGTGCTACTCAGCCAGCGGTGATCCATCCCTTAGGGCAGCTGCATCAGCCAGATCCACAGGCTCGCTGTGGTGGGTACGTCTGGACCGTGGCATGGAGCTGGCCTGAATTCACAGAGGTGTAGTGCTGCTTGTGCTTCGCTGGAAAGGTCCTTGTGCTCTGAACTAACCATGAAGATGGGTGCAGAGTGTTTCCCTTGCTAGTGACAAGGCTGTGAATGGGGCTGAGAAGCTTTCCTTTTGTCACAGATTGTTTCTGTCCCTCTGCTGTGGACACGTTCCTTCATGGGCAGGTTGTGCAGGAAGGATATAAAACAGCTTTGTGTAGCACCTCTTGTAAGAAGGGACCCAAGGGACTGACATGTACCCAGCTCTGAAATGTAGCCAGCTGCAGATCAGAGCTCCCTCCCTGCTCTAAACAGACTGAATATAGTGATTTGTTTTCCAGGATCTCAGAGTCAACCCCATAACGCATCGAGACTTTTTTCCTCCAAGAAGCATCTTTTCCTCGTACTTTGTGACAATCAGGTGCCATCCATCATTACCAAAGTTTGATATTCACTGTAGGATTCACGAGCCTACTGTGACATGTCCTCCAGCAAGTTGAATTTCACCCAGTGAGAAATTGCAGGTTCTTCATCTGTGCCCTAAGGTTTCCTGGAGGAAATAAAGGAGGAGTTGACTCACAGCAGAATCCTGCTACATTTTAAACAAGCCCCAATAACTGAGATCCCCTTGCAGAACCTTGTCAAGATCAAAATTTCTCTTGCAGTACAGCCTATCTCCTTTGTCCAGGAAAAAGAGTCTTGCAAAATTTACTGTGCCACTTCGATCTCCCTCCTTTGGTCCCACAATCTCATTGAGGACGATATCTGGTTCTTTGTACAGTATCAGTGTAAAAGTCTCATTCATTTTCTCTATGCGGTAGATCTGAGCGTAGATGAAGTAATTGCCACTCTGCTCGATTGTGATGAACTGGTTGTGGTCCTCCTCCACATATCCATTGCAGTGGTCTAATTTCCAGTCCCAGCTTATGATATATGAGGAGTCTTGCATAGAAAATTCATTTACTGAGAAAAGGACAGACAAAATAGATATGGTGCTTTATTATGTTTAAGGACAACCTTTTCCTGTACATGAGTGTGTTTTGTTACTGTTTTCCATTAGTACATCTCAGTCACCATTCCCTTCTTGACTTCCTAGTAATTATTATTTATTTATTATTCTTTTGGATGTTATTATTATTGGTCATTCTTTTTGAGTTTACTAACTTCTCAGAAATGCTAGGAAGAGGTCTCAATCTGCCAGAAGAGGCTGTGAAGGACCAGTATGGCCATGGGTAGCTTAGAGGTGCTCCCTGCCAGGACAAGTCAGCGGCAGAATGCACCCTAGAGACAGGAAATCTTCAAAACTGAGGGTTGGATCTGGGCTGGTCTCTAATAAGAAAAGATTCATAGTTGGAACTTCAGTGGGCTCAGACCACAGTGCTGGTCAGAACCTTCAGCCGCTGCATTTGCGTAAGAGGGCTCCTGGCTAGTTTGGGTCTTGCACAATTAACAGTCAGTAACTAAAGTTTTAAGCATTCAGGAGTCTTTCTTTGAATTAAATAAATCTCTCTGAGGGTCTGAGCTAGTATATGGGGCATTACTTTAGAACTGCCCTGGGATTTCCTTAGAGCACTGATGACTAACACTTGAGAGAAATAAATTTGAGCCCCGTGGTGCTGGTTTTACAGGCTGTTTTGGCAAACATGCGTGTAGCTGACTCTGGCAGAGAGAGACAGTTGCTGTCTGGCAGCCCCGGGTGGAGAGCTGGGGAGCTCTGTTTGTCATGGCCACAGTGCCCCATTTCTGCTGTCAGCACTCCCACCTGTCCTTGGAACAGGCTTGAGGGCTGACATGGTCATCTTTGTCACAGCACGAGTCTGACCAAGCCAGAAAGCAGGTCTAAAATCTGCATACTTACAAGATCCATGTGCCCAGCAAAATCCCGGAGTCTGTGGAAAGAAGCAATGTTTAGTCTGTTTTCTGCTGGAAATTTTCCACATATCAGTGAGCTCAACAGAGGGGCATTATCATTACAAGAGCACAAAAGCATTCTCCCAGGGAGGGAAATAACCTTTTAATCCACCATTATGACAATAAGCAATGGTTTGTTATGAAAAAACAGGTGTTTTTCAACAAAATTGGAAATTTTTAAAATAGGTCAGCATTTTTCATATCTGTTTTGGTGGTATTTTCCTAAAATAAAAAAAGACAACTAATTAACAGTTACCTGCAGTAGACTTAGTAAAAGTCCTACATTCATCTTGGGTGACAGCACTGTCATTTCATCCCTGGGCTCTGCTCTTGTGAACTGTCACAAGCAACGTCTCTGCAGACAAGGACTTGACTTAAAGCCAGTGCATACACACAGGGAGCTGCACGGTGTTGTGCTAACTCACCCTCATTAAAACCATGAACCTTTGTTTCTGTGTGTCATATCTTGGAATCATTTAGTGCTGCTACGGCTCGTGGCAGAGCCATGTAACAGCTGTGCTCACACACGACTCTTCCATGGCACTTTGTGCTCTGAGAGCAGCCAAGGTGTTTTGACAGTGGTCGCCTCTTCCTTGGATTTGCTGTCGGGCTTCGTAGCCCCTGCATGAGGAGGAAGAAGGACACATGGAGGACTGAAGGGTTGTTCACACCAGATAGGCAGAACAGGGAGGACAGCTTCTGACTTTTAAGCCTACTTCTCTTTAACTGCTACACCGTGTTTGGCTCAGGGTGACAGGCACAGTTCTTTATGATCCAGTAGTCAGCATTCCAGTGCCCTTCCAGCCAAGGGAAGGAGGCATCTCCATCAGTGCCCAGGTGTTAAACTGTCAGTGGCAAGAGATTTTGTTCTATTTCTGTGACTCATGGCTTGGTGTTTGCTTATGGAGTTTATGCTCTTCCCACAAAGCAGCTCTACTCTGTCTCTGGGCAGAGCCTGTAAAAAGCAGCTGTGGGGTCAGCTTACAGACACAGGGATCCGATTCCATCTCACATCTTAATGAGTGCAAGTTCTGAAATGCTTGAAATAGCTGTCGAAGCACAGCCTCCTCTCTTCCTTAGGAAGTTGCTGTCCTGAGTGCTGGTGAGGTTGTCAGATCCCTTGCAGGGAAAGGCTTTCATTGCCCAGCCCTGCTTTCCCCAATTAATACAAATCAACAGGACCAAAGGCAGTTCTTTCACTTGCTAAAGTAACTTTCTGCAATATGAAATAGAGGAGGAGGAGGAGTGAAATATGTGTGAAATGCTGCGTGCATCCATGTGCTCATTGCCATCAGAGGGATGCAGTTCGGACAGCAGGTCACAGTTCTGCCTCACAGCTCCCAGGTAGATGAGAGAGGCTGTGGGAGTGGTGCTAAAAGTACCAAACAAAGCAATTAACCTTTTTTTTTTTTTCTAATATTCTCCATTAAATGATAGTGCTATAAAGTACAGAGCAGCCCTCTCTGTGGGATTTGAGCAAACTTCATATTTTAATAAAACAGTGCCTTGTAGGATCAGTCCTCAAAGGGGTTCTCGGCATCGTTATGCCACAAGAAGCTCACAGACCATGTGAACAAACCATCCTGCCTCTTACCAGAAGGGAACTTCTACCTTGTCCTCCTCCTCTGTAGAACTGGAATTGGACAGAGCTACATCACAGCAGGATATGTAAAGTAGAATCCCAAGTTAGTACTTGGATCCTGCAGGAGACTGATTCACAGTTTGGAAACCAGAAAATAAAGAACTGAGCTTCCACAAATGAGTCACTTGGCTCACCCTGCATTTATATTCAATACTATTTGTACAGATAGAGGCCGAAAAACCCCAATGGAATCAGCTAATGAAAGGCAGAAGATAACTTGACTCTGTAACTGGTTTTTGTACTGCATTGTATTAGCACTTGGTAAAAACAAGTGTGAAAATGCTTCATGCCTGGTGAATTACCAGGATTCCTCATCCTCTCTGGCCCCTACAGAGCATCAACAGCGGATATCACATTAGGACAGTGTACATAATTGGTGCAGGAGAGGGGAAAAAAGAGAAATAAAACCTGGGGCTTCTTTAAGCTTATGGAAATGAAAGGAAAATGATGGTGACACTGAGAAACTGGTGGGACAACAAGCAATTGGTGAAAACATTATCAGCTGAAATCTTGGTAACTAAAAGCATTAGTGGTCTCCAAAAGAGATAAGAATGTCTAGATTGGAGTCAGTTATTAGCATCAGCACAGCAATGTTAATAATTAGAAATAATGCACATGTTGTACATTCCAGAATTAAGAGTTTTGCTTTGTTCTTACCTGCTTATTATGGAGCAAACAGAAGACTATAGAAGCCAGGATTGAAGCAATAATCATCACAAATAAGAAAGTATAAAAAGCCACTCGAAAATATGTGGATTTCCTTTCCTGTGGAATCTTTCCATTCTCCATGAAGCTTGGTCTTTCCATGATGTCCTTGCTACAGCCAGAGGCGAGGATGCACACAGCACCACGGCTGAGAAAGGCACTGCCAGAATTCCCGAGGTCCTTACTGCCCCAGCGGAACACGGACGGGATTATATGCTGGAGATTTCGTCATGCTAATAGGGCCAAGAGGAGGAGCCACGGTGTGTTTCATCATCAGGCCAGGCTAAAAGGCAATGAGTTAACACTTCCTCATGAAATTAAGGCGGGGAACTTTCATTTGGCTCCTGGCCCAGAATGCCTGAAATGAAACCGGCAACAGGCTGCAAGCGCTCCAAGTCACCTCGAAATTTCATGCAAGGGGTCAAGTTTACAAACTCTCCAGCAAGTGCAAAATGAAGGGATGAGGTGCCAAGAACAGGAACACCCCAATACCTGTGTGCCACCTCCTTCTGTCTCTGGAGGTGCCAGTGGTTTTTTTTCCTAGCTGAAAAGTTGGCACGAGGTTGAGTCTGGTTCTCATTTTGACAGCGCGGATCTGAGCGCTGATGACGAAAGGGCATTTTTTCCAGTTCCTTGAGGACATGATTCATGTAGTAAAAGTGAAACTACAGACACTTAAAAACATGACTCCAATTGACAGCCTTTAGCGGCAGATGGGAACAGTTGTGTTGAACAACCAGCATCCTCTTCCCACTGATGCCACTCGAGGAGGAGGAAGAGTAGGAAAAGAGTTGGGGGTTTGTAAATGGCTTTCAATTTGCAGTTTGAAATGAGTTGACTGAGTTTCAAAGGCTTTCTGAAATAATTTTTCTTACCAGCTTTTTGAATTCCTTATTGTGGGAGAAGAATAGTGAGTTAGGAGTTGTGTGGAGAAAGGAAAAAACTAAAAAAAAAAAAAATGAAAGAAAAAGCAGGTAAGCTTGAGAAATAAAAAACAAATGAAAACTAAAAACCACCAAAAAGAAATGCAATTTTAACTGTCAACCTTGAAAGTAGTTTCTATTTATTTCTGTGTACAATCTGCACAATCTTTTGACTTTTCTTTTAACATGTAAAAGTGTTCTTCATCTGTGTTTATTTAAAAAAGAAACTGATACACAAAAATGTCACTTAGAGATCTTGGCCAGCTCTGCTGCCCTCCCTTTCTGGGGATGGAACGCAAGAAAAAAGTCCCATATAAACTTTAGCCTGGGTTCTGCTCTTCCTCTTCGTCTTCCCAGCCTGTGGAAGAAACCTCAACTCTTCCAGCTGCACAAAACTGAAGTTAAACATCTTTGTGTTGCAGAGGAGTAGAATGGAAACAGGAATTTGGAAGGGGAACAAGAACAAAACTAAAAATCCTCAGCTGTTGTGTTAATACTCTGCTTCATCCTTTGAATTCTCACTTAGCGGCAGAGCAGGTCCTTAGCACAGATTTGATCTGGGCTGTGACAGAGCAAAACATGCTTGTGCTGCCTCCAGAAAACTCTGTATGTTTTCTGCCTGCCTTAGTAGTGACTTTACACGATTATTGTCAAGGAGATGGAGTACTTCCCATGAACATCTTTCTAAAAAAAGCAGTTGAGGACTTGGCCTGTGTGGGGAGACCTCTTAACCTCTATGACATATGTCTTCCCCTGCGCCCTGCCCTGGAGAGACAACAGGGAAGAGCAAATGGCTGTGCCTGCACAGGTCCTTCTCTCCCTGAAGTTATACTCTGCTTTAAGCCACGCATGCAAGAGCCCATGATTATCCAGCTGTTCCTCTGAGCTGAATCAAACCCTGATATCGCTCTGGAAAAGCAGCATTTGGCAGTATGACAAACACGTCCTCCAGCTGCAAACAGGGATTGTTTGCAGTAGCACAGAGAGCCCCTTTCTCCCTGAACACTCCCACAGGACTTAGAAACACCATTCTGACCCCAAAATAGCATTGGTTTGGGGCTCCAACCCCACAGCCCCACACACCAAATTCTCCACTTGTTAAATTCCTGGATTTGACCACAAAAGGAGACCCAAGCATGCAAATGAGACTTCCTGTGGCATCCCATAGAGTGCAAAGGCAGAAAAGGATCTAAAAAGAAGTATGTTAAAAAAACCAAACCAAGAAAATACCACAAGAAGAAGTTTTATCAACTTTTTTTTTTAACCTGCAAAACAACCACTTTCTTTTGCTCAAACAAAGCATTACTATTGCTACCACAAATAGAGCTCAGGGCAGAAAATGTCAGTCCCAGTACCTAAAATTTGACAGTTACTTAGATGAATACAGAGTTAAAATGGGAAGGATCATACAAGGGAGGAATTACGCAGGATGAATAAAGAGCTAGAGTTGAATGCTTCCAAATATTGAAGGCATTTTACTTCATAGAGGTGGAGTCCAGCTAGTATTACATTTACTTTGCATTGATTATATCACATCATGTTAAGCATGGATATAGTAGCTTGTGTGACTCACTGTTAAGTGACAGCGCTGAAGGAGGGTGGCCAGGGACTGTAAATCTGCCTTTCCATCACGTTATCTGTAAATACACTGCCAGTGCATGGTGGGAAGAGAGCCCCAGCACTGCAGCCCTGTGCTGGCATCCCCGTGATGCCTCGGGCCCTGTGCAGGAGTGGAGGAGCCTTGGCAGGAGTCAGCAAGGGGCAGCATTTTGCGCTGTAGATCCCATCAGCCTCAGCCAGGCTTGGAAGCAGTGAAATCACTGTTTAAATTAAGTCTTTCTTTTTACCTGCAAGAATATTTATGGCTGCATCTCAACTGTATTTCCCCTACACACCCCAGCAGTTTTTGTTCAGCCAGTGTTTAACTGTGTCACTCTCAGTTAAAAGACAGAGTCAGGCTGAGACCAGCAGAGTAGAGGATGCAATCACAACCACACTTGGGCTCATTTTCTTCCTAATTTCTCACACTTCTCAAAAGCAGCCTCAGCTTTCGGAATGTGATTTTGCAATAAGTGTGTATATTGACAGGATGCCTACCGTATGTTGGTCTCGTCCTTCCTTTTCTTTTTTTTCTCTCTCCTGACAGCCCGTTAGGAGGGGATGGAAACAAATCCAGTGTAGAAGCAGCTGTGCTCTGTATGAAGGGACACTGTGCTTAGGGACGTTGGTTTAGTGGAGGACCTGGCACTGTTGGGTTAGTGGTTGGACTCAGTGATATTGGAGGTCTTTTCCAACCTTAATGATTCTATGACTTTAAGGAGCAGAGTGTGATTCTTGCCTGCCTCTTCTTCCTTACTTCCCTTCTCTGGTTTCTGTAGAGCGTAAGTGTTTGGCAGGCTTCACACTAGAAACGTCACAGCTCAAAATGCACCGCATTGATTTCTAGCCTTTGAATTTCCATTGTGTTGGAGTGTGGCAGTCCACGTGTTTGACTCTTTGCCACTTTTTTAATCTGAAATATATGTTAAGATAATTACAGAAGAATGGGAGTATCATGTGCTCCATTGTGGACATCACTTCCTCTGCCTAAGCACAGCCCTGGGGACTTGTGGTAATTTCACGTCTCAGGCACAGACTGGGAGTAGCAGTTTTACCACCCACATAATCAGGCAGGAACTTCCCATTACTCTGCTTGGCACTCAGTGACAACCTTACTCAGTGTGTTTGTCCCAGCCCCTCTTGCTCAGACACCGAACTGTGCTGTGCAGCCTGTCCCAGGGGAGCTGCTTTTCAAAGCCTCAGCAGTCGTGTAAACATCTGCGTTTTCCCTCACCAAATAAGGCACGACCCAGTATAAGTATGAAGTTTGCTTTGAACCTGGAGAAGGTTTTTCAAGTCCTGACTGGCTTGTTTTCAGTGGAAACAAGGGTTGCCCTATCTTCACTTTGTAATGCAGCCTGCCTCTGTGTGTGCTTGTGGGAAGACTGGCATGCTTCCAGTTGCCACAGCTTTCCAAGAATATGAGAGAGGCTTAAGAAGCACAGAAAAGCCCTGGTGGAGTTTCAGCCCTAGTCTGCAGGAGTGGAGAAAAAGGAAGACTGATACATTTGAATTTCAGGTCTCTCTCTTGCACCATGTGTCCAGGCATTACTGCTGTCCTTGCTTCTCTCAAACTGAGTGCTTGGGGGAAACAACCAAATCAAAAGGCAAAAGCAGAAAGAAACTGGCTGCCATTGGGAAAATGGCAGTAGGCAACCATGGCAAGATGCCCTGTTGGGGCAGCCCATGGGCACTGGTGAGTCCCATGCCTCAGGGCCACAGGCTGTGTGGTTGGCACAGGGTCCGAGTGGGGACCACAGCACTGAGTCCCCCAGAGGGAATCCCTGGTATTAGGAACAAAGGAAGTGATGGGACTGCACTGGCACCCTGTCCTAGAAGCTGACACAGGCAGCTGCTGGTGTAGCTCCTGCTGGAGCAGGCAGTGGGATTGAGAGTCTCCCACTCATTCCCATTGCACATGTCCTGCATTCAAACCAAAACACAAGCAGAGAACTCCAGAGAGGCAAATACTTCTCTGTCTGAAACCCTATAGGAAGGAAAATGGTGCTTGGCCTAGTCTAAAACCCCAAAGAGTCCCTCCTGATTCCTCAGCCATTGTCACTTGGGTTGGAAAAAGCAATGCAAACTGCTTCCTCTTGCTATAAAAGCAGGGGAACTGCATCATGGAACTGTAAGCCTAAGTGGAAACTGCATGAATGGGACAGAGTGAAAAAGTTCTAATTATGGTCTTCTAAAGAGGCCAAATAGAGAAGTGGTTGTTCTCATGTTTATACTCTCCTCACTTAGAGAGTACCAGTGGTCTTGGTTCAGCTGGAAAATCCCAGTGATTCTGCATCAGCCTCAGAAAATCCATTTCAGTCAATCATTTGTAGATGGATGGGTGAATAAGTTTTTCAAGTCTCAGTAAAGCTGTCACAGGAACCTGGTGCTTGTTCTCTCCTTCACTTGCAAGCATCGTGTGCCCCAGGGAGGTTCTCTGCCACCTCACCTCATCCTATTCCATGGCAGGAGGACCAACCAGCACTTGTGTTGTACCTAAAATGAATTTGTCTAAACTGCTCTTAAAGACCCCCAAAGAAGCCCTCTATTCTAAGGCTTTACTCTCCTTAAAAATGTGGAGTTTGTCCTCAGTCTCCTGTGGGCTTCCAGGTTAAGCCTGTGGCCCCTTTCATGTCCACCATGGGCACAAAGAACAGGTTATTCCTTTCTCTTTGCATCAGTCATTTGGGGACAAATCTGTCCAGAGGACAACAGGACTCTTGGGAGATATCTTCTGCATCTCCAAATGTCCCAGTTTTCCCCTTGATTATGTGTGACTGGTTCATGCCCTTTCTTGGAAGCGGGATATTTAGGTCTAGACATAGCATTCCCCCATGTGTATTCAAGCTTCCATGTACAGTGTGATGTCTGCCTTTTCTGGTGAGTGTCATCTTCAGCCTGATCTTAGCACACTGTAGCCCCCAGATCCTTTCCCAAACTGTTTGCTCCTTACTGCATTTCTATGGCAGATCATTCCTGCTTATGCATGGTATAAATTTGCACGTTCTTCCTGAATTGTGTCTCATTTTTTCAGATACTCTCCCTGGATGTCCAGATCACTTGTATTTTACCCTGCCCTCGCATAACACTCTTGATTTCCTACCCAGGCTTGAGAGCCTACTTGTTCTTCTGTACCCATCCCTGCATAGAACACAGTAATCCAAATCAGTCATGGGGTCTCACTGGAGGAAAATGTTCACCTTGGCATGAGCCCGTAGGAATCTCATAAGGTTCAACAGGTCTAAGTGCAAGGTGCTGCACCTAGGTCAGGGCAATGCCTGGTATCAGTACAGGCTGGGGGATGAAGGGATTGAGAGCAGCCCTGATGAGAAGGACCTGGGGATGAAAAGCTGGATATGAGCCAACAGTGTGCACTCTTAGCCCAGAAAGCCAATCGTATCCCAGGCTGCATAAAAGGACATGTGACCAACAGGTTGAGGAAGTGGATTCTGCCCCTTTATCGGCTCTGGTGAGACCCAACTTGGAGTGCAGCATCCAGCTCTGGGGTCCTCAGCATAGGAAAGACATGGGTTTGTTGAAGCAAGTCCAGAAGAGGACTGAAAGAACGGTTGGATGGAAGTGAAGAAAGACTGGGACAGCTGGGGTTGTTCAGAGTGTAGAACAGAAGGCTCCAGTGAGACCTTGTTGCACCCTTTCATACTTAGAGGGGGTTTATAAGAAAAGTGAGGAAAGACATTTTAGTAGGGCCTGTAGTGACAGGACAAGGGGTAATGTTTAAAACTAAAAGAAGGTCAGTTCAGACTAGATATACAAAAGAAATTTTTTACAATGAGGGCAAAGAAACACTGGAACCTGTTGCCCAGAGAGGTGGTGGATGCCCCATCGCTGGGAACACTGAAGGTCAGAATGGGTGGGGCTTTGAGCAACCTGCTTTAATTGAAGAGGTCCCTGCTCACTGCCTGGTGGTTGGACTAGATGGCCTTTAAGGTCCTTTCCAACCTAAACCTTTATGATTCTGTGTTGCAATATCAGCTTGGCCCATATTTATTACTGGAGCTGTGGGGATTTCTGTTAGCAGAGTGGTCAGGTTATTGGTTTAGATGTATTTACTTTAGTCCCATTTTTGAGGACTTTTTTTGTTTGGTTGGTTGGTTTTTGTTTGTTTGTTTTGTTCTGGTTTGGTTTTGTTTTTGTTTTGGTTTTGGGTTTTTTTGTGGTGGTGGTTGTTTTTTGTTTGTGTGTTTTTGTTTTATTTTTAGTTTGAGTGTCTTTTTCTTTCACATACTGTCTGTGTAACAGCAGAATGTGGCTTCTCTGTGCAAATTCCACTTATGTCTGGCATGGGACAAGTACACAGCAAAGTCTTTTCTAGTGTGGGAGGTTGTGTACAGAAGGATGGGATTCGTTTTTCGTGTGAAATTACCAAGTTCTTGGGCATGCCATGGAGCATGTGGGATAGTCCCTGGGCAGATTGGCATACCCAGAGCATGTTGTGGCACAGATCTGAGAGGAGGAAAAAGAGCAGGTTTTACCTCATTCAGCATTTTTACTTGCCTTACAAATTGCTTTAGGAAAGTGAAGTGCGGTTTGTTTAGTCATCCATCCTCCTCTGGCAGAGATCCCAGATTACTGGGAGGGGAAGGAAGATAACTCCCTGAAAGCTGTGAAACCTTGGCATGGTTTTTCTCCAGCCCAGGGCTGGGAGGCTTGCATCATGACACTGTAATTTTCCTTCTTCTACTCCTTTGGAAAGACTTACAGCTCAGTATCTCCAATTGCATCAGCATCTGGCAGCCTGCCTCTCTCTGCTTCTGCCCTCACTGGTGAAAAAGAAATTATGGCCCTGCTGTTGTTGTTACAAAGATTGGAGCTGTGTGTTTGTTCTGGGCCAGCCTGCCAAGAGACCCATCTCTGAAAACCTTGACTGGGCTGCTCGTTAGCTCAGCAATGTCAGTGTGTCGTGCCGCATCAGCCAGGCAGGGCATGTGAGAGGCATCTGCTGCCTTCCCCAGTGCTCCCAGTGAGCAGAGCCCAGCTGTGGGTGAAGCCCACAGCCCCTGCACTGCCCATCCCTGCCCTGGGCTGTCCCTGCTCCCCACAGCATTGCTCAAAGGTGGCTGTGCTGATTGTGCTCTTACAGCCTTGCACATGGATGTTTTTAGAGTTTCCTCCTCCTGACTTTCTTCACGTTTCATCATCAAGTGCCAGTTTTATTTCCTCAGTGCATTTGAAGAACAGTTGTTTTACGCTGGTGCTGTGTCATCACCATCTCCAGTGCTGCCTTGCATGAATCCCTGCTCTTGATCACACACGCTTTGCAAGAGGGGATTTCTCCCTCTGGCAGGGCAGGCAGCCCTGGCACACTGCAGTGAGCCTGCCAGCACAGGGCATGCAGGCACACAGGGCAGGCAGCCTATACTGGCTGTGGTGTGTTTTGAATACTCAGCTCTGTCGATCATTTTTTGAAGTATTTAACTTTTCCAATAAACCTTGTATAACAATGGTCAAGCCGAGTGGGCTCAGAGGCCCATCCTGCCTTGGACACTGGGACTGCTCTGTATTCTGTTTCTTTGTTTGTTTCAGCAGTTTGTGAGGGATTTCTCATGTGTGAATCTGCTGCTTTCTGAGCCTATCCAACTTTCTAGCTTCCTCTTATGTCAATGACTCCCACAGGTTATTTACATAATGCGTGAAAAAACCCATAGAATTCCTTGTTTTCCATTTATACCTGCTATCTGTTCATTTAATGGGATACTCACTTCTAACTGAGCTCATTTTGTAAGCAGCATCAATCCCATCTGACACTCCTGATGCTTGTGGCCCTGAGGGTCCATGTGGAGTCCTGCAGCTCTTTGGTCTTCCTGGGCTGATGCAGCTCAGGGTGCTCCTTTCTCCTTTGACCATCCTTTATCCCAGGACAGAGGGAGGGAGGGATCCGGTGGAGTAAAATCTTTGGACAAAGGAGTTACGAAGCCCTATGCCGCCGTTGAGGATATCCCTGTGCAGGGTGTTTATTGGAGTTTGTAAGCATTGCGCCACTCAGAAGAGCTAAAAGCAGCTCCTGCACAGTTTGTGGTGAGCAAGCTGCATCGTAAATATCTGCTGCAACAGCAGCCATGCTGTGCTGTGGCCCACGCACTCCCAAACGTGCTCCAAGAGGACTCAGGCTTGAGCAGGCACATGTCAGGCGCCTGTCCCTCATCCTGCCTCTGTTCCCTGGGGACAGGATGCCCGTGCCTGTGGCTGGCGCCTGAGACACCGTGACCAGCCCCTGGGTGGCTTGCCTGGTGGGCCGGGACCCACAGCAGCTACGAGCTCTCCTGCTCTGAGCTGTTTCGACTTGGTGGTTTGTGAACCCACTGTGCTTCACCCTGTGGCTCCGGGTCAAAAGTTCCTCCACAGGAGTTTCCTTCTCGTGCTTACTTGGCAGATGGTTTCTGAGCTCTGTCCAGAGGAAGGCGAGCAGGGTGGAAATACCATGAGAAAAGCAGGCTGGGGATCCCCATCGTGCGCCCAAGGCAGTCCCTTCTCCCTTCATCCTTGCCAAGAATCCAGAAAAGTGATGTCTGAGCACTGGCCTGGGGCTCAGGCAGTTCTGCCATCCAACAGCCCACAGCCTCCCCATGGAGCTAGGTTGCTGCCTAACATCTGCACACGTGTGCTTTTGTCTTCCCAGAGCTGAGCTTCTGTTATTGCTGTCTCCAGCAAGGTTTAGAAAAACATGAGTCGTCCTTAGACCGGCTCAGAACCAAAGAAAAAATTTATTCCTTCAACTCCTTCATGCATTGTCACCACGAAGCTCCTCATATTTGAGGAGCACAGACTGCACAGACTTCCTGACGCCTGGGAAATGTCCTGAGCAGGCCCCATAGTTTCTCTGAAAAACTTCCCTGGAAGTGCAGTAATGCCTGTTTTAGTAATTGACTAAAAATCTGTAAAGATCAGAAAAGAAAAACATCTGTTCCTCCTTGCAGACAAAAACATTAGAAGCTCTGTCATAATAGTGTGAAATGTTTTGTTTTGTTCGTAAAATCTTTATTTATTTGGCTTTGAAACAAACAGTGTTATTGTTGAAATGAAACCTTGTTTTGACATGAAACATGGAAGCAATTAATCTTGAAAGGAATTAACAGAAAGTTACTGCCTGTGGGAATGTGTCTTCTCTCATTTGAATCCAAATTATGTTCATCTGACTCAGTCCAACCCTTCAACTGATTTTATTCAACTACTGAATTACATTCAAAGGAGTTTGGTGGGTTTGGCAGAAATTCAGTGATTTTCATCCGAATCAAGTATGTTTGCTCAAATTAAGGACAGTCACCACCTTTTTCCTGAAATCTAACCTGTGAGTAGACCTTTCAAAGTCATGATGCCACTTTCTGTGTGCTCAAACCCCTGCTCAGAGACCAGTACACCAACCCTCTCCCTGCTGTTGGGGTCATCTCCCTCTTGCAGGGTCCCAGGCCGTCCGAGGGCTGCCATTTGGGGGTGTTAGTATTGCCCAGCTCCAGTGCGTGGATGCAAGCAGGAGAAACAGTTGTGTCCTGCAGTTCACCCTCAGAAAAGGCACACTGTAATTTCCCTCTGGCTTTTATCTGGTAGGGTTTAGCTTGCAGAGTTTTGTTGGTGGGAGGGAAGGGTATAGACAATACATGTTGGGTGTGTCATGATCAGTCGAACTCTTAAGTTAATCCCCTTTTTCCTCTGTGGCAGCAGTCACAGCAGCCTACGCTTGGCTTCCGGCTGCCCCTACCATGACACAGGCACAAGTGAGTTTGTTTTGGTGGGAAGCTGGGAAAACAATTCCCCAAGCACAGCTCCTGGTGGAATACAGCCAGAGGTTGAACTGCGGTTTACCTGGTGTTTCACACCCCACTGGTATGTGGAGGGTGAAAGCTGAAAGTGAAAGTTGAAAGCTGACCCTTTCTATTTACTTATCTGCCTTGTCTCTTTACTATCAGAACAGAAAAGTGGATTGAATCTCAGCCAAAAGAAAAATGAAGATTTCAAGTTAGTTTTGTAGCCATGGTGAGGTTTTTTGCCCAGCCCAGAAACTGGTAATCCAGCTGGCATTAACAGTTGGCATCTGTTGTATTCCTGTTTAATTATCAGCCTTTTTCAGAAGCCTCTCCCTTCAGTGTTCACTGGTAAAAGAACTGAAAGTTCCTTTCCTGCTTCTCTTGGCTAAGCAAGATGTCATTTATGAGCTCACACAAGTGGGCAGGTTGCTGGCAGATCTTATCTTGTCACCCAGCACCTGGCATGATGATCTTGTGTGGCACAGTGCTCTTCCGAGGTGAGGGAAAGGAGAGGAGGAGCAGGTAGCAAATATGAAACAGAAAGGAGGCATATTCTTTTGTTTGCAAATGTTCTGACTTCGAAGCATCCCAGGTTACTGATGCAAGAAAGATCTTGTGATGACAGGGCAGCCTTGACGGGCTGTGACATACCCTCTCACTCCTGCTGTGATGCAATCCCTTGGGAGCTCCCACATCCACATCAGGCTTATTTTGTTTACAAAGATCCAGATATTTCCCTCACACATGTGAGCTGCCAGTCACCATGTGTTACACCACCTGCCAGCACATCAGGAGAAATCCAGACCTCATAAATGTAGGGATAACCCATGCATCTCTTTCCCCCAAGAACACCCAAGCTTATTGGGATGTATTGTAGTTAGAAGCCTTTCTGTTCAGCCTAAACCTCCCTGGGCAGCTAGTTCCCTCATCCTGACATGACTCAGTGTGCTTGATCTCAGAAAATGCCTGTTTCTTCTCGCCCTGCTCAAGTTCTGTTGCAATGTAAATGCAGAAGGGAAATCACCTAAACCTTCATCCCCAGGGAAATTTGAAAAATCAAGTAAAGACTGAATTCTTCTAGTGACATTGCCTGCTTTTGCATGGTGATTTACGCTGAGGTGGAAGAAAAGCATAAGACTTGCAACCACAACGAGACGCCTCTGACTACTGCAACCTTTCTGTTGAGCTTGTGTCACCATGCAAAGGTGATGGGACAGGGAGAACAAGCCAGAGAGATCCCAACATCAGTTGGAAGGCTGTGATGGGTAGGACATCCTTCATGAATTTTGCTTTAGGCCATTTTTTGACTAAGCACCAAAACCAGGTCCAGGAACAGAGACCAGAATTCTAATCTTAACCTCCACTTACTTATATCTCTTGGCTTAAGGTCACAAGGAGATACCAGGTAGGCTTCAGAAAGGCTTCAACATGGCTTTGTCAAGAGTATCCCATGGTCTGCTGGTTGGAGATGGCTGCCCTTCATATTAGTAGGGCATGAACTCTGGTCCCCAATGATACTGGTACATAAAGGACAGACACTTTGAAGTCCTTGTGGCCAGTGGGGACCTCGGGGGCTCTGTGAGGAGGGGAAGACAAGATGATAGCTTCTTCCTGGCCCTCTCCAGCCTCCTAGACGAGGAGATGTGGGAACAAGGCAGCACGGATTGCCCTCTGGAGGGTTTCATAGGGTTCTATCTCTCCATCACTTGCAAGGTTGCCCTGTTGGTGCCAGGGGCTTTGCATCTGGGGCAAGGCATGCCCCAGTAGGCACTGAGAAGAGCCTGGACTCCATAGTTGACCAGCTGTGTGGGGAGAGCCCAGGCTAGGCTAGGCAGAACTCCAACACATCCTGCCACATTAACAACATATGACTATATGCAGAGGCAAATCCAATTCTGCACATGCAGCAAGGCAGTGAGTTGTGTAGGAAGTCACTTTGTTAGGCAGAACCATACTTTGTGGGCACATCTGTGCTGTCACAAAGCTCAGTGAGAGGGGATGTTTCCAGCTGAGGCCATGTGAAGCTAGCCAGGAGTGGACTCAGTACAGAGGGGACAAAACGTCCCAAAACAGGACAAGTGCCCCTTGGACCATTATGGCTGTCCCCCAACATGCTGTTCAGGAGCAGTGGTACCAATAAGGCCCTTTAAATCTCTGCCTGTCTCAAGTACTGCTCTGCCATTCACAGATGAATCAGTGCTGGAGACCTGAGTCCAGCCCTGAGCAGAGACGTGTGTGTATGAAATGGTCACGGCTGCTGTCTGAGCTGTGTGCTTGATGGGGACCTGCCTTAATGCCAGTCCAAGGGTGACTCCTGCCCATTACCTTTCTGTGTTACCTCTTGCTGCGTTCATCACTCAGCTGGCTGCGACCAGAGCAGCAGCAAGCAAAACTCTCCATCATTTGAACGGTGTCAGAGTGATTCCTTCAGCCCCCCAGAGGCTGGTCTGGTAATTCAAGCCGTGGAAAGCCACTGCAGCAATTCAGGTCCATTGCAAACAAAACTGTGAGTCTGGGCCTGAGGCTGATTTTCCCACCACATTCCTGAATTCATATGCCTTGTCATGTGCTGAAGTCCATATTACAGGAGCTGTGAGGAACAGGTGATATGCCTGGCATACCTGTGCATGTGCTTGCAGGGTGTGCAAGCATTGCAGAAGAGATTTAGAGATAGTTAAGTGACGTGGACAATCCTAAGTAGCAAAAGTGCTGAAATAATTGTGACACAATATTCGTAACCACAGTCCCTGCTTAATCTGTCCTGATTAGTTTTTGCAGTTTCCTGGGTTTGAAGAAAGTGCAAGTGTAAAAGTGTTGCAAGAATGATACTGAATGTACTTTCATTTGAAGTATTTTAGCATACTCATGCTGTTGATGATCACGGTCAGAAGGAGAAGGAGAAAAACAAAGTTTCAGACCTCGAGATCTGAGTCACTGTGCTCAGCCTGGGGCAGAGGGTGGGAAACAGGTCAGAGAAGAAAACCATGTCACTCTCACATGCCATTGGGGCCCCAGGGATCAGGTAGTGCTGGTCTCTCAATAGAGCTGGCATAGGCAAAGCCACTCTTTCAGAGTTATGCTCCAGAATTATAAGGACAGAAAATGTTTTCCTCAGAGTGGGAGGCCCACTCTGAGGCCCAAGTGAGACATCTGATAGACATCACTGCCAAACAAAGAAGGTTAATCAATGTTCTTATGTAGTTGACCATCAACAGACTTTTAGCTGAGCATCTTTCATTACTTGAGAGAACTGTGTTTTCCTTATAACTTATGACTATATTCTCTGACTAAGCTGACTTTTTTTAAACTAAAAGAATTCTTATTTGGAACCATGTGATTTTACATCCTCTTGATATTATGTGTAGTGATTTGTATTACCGTCACTCCTAACATTTAGCACCTAGGATGCTGATAAGCCAAGGTTCTGTCCCGCCCTGCATGTCCTTTCCAAAACCTTTCAGAGGTAGTTGCAGTGCTCACTGCTCTTATTGTATATGGTCTGTGCATGTGGCTTTCCTGCAATCTGTCCTAGAGAGTTTGTGTCAGCTGGCAGCACGTGGGCTGCTCTCAGCCAGAGGGGAATGCTCACCTGCAGGTCAAGAGCTTGCACCCCAACACATGTGGAGGACCTGCTTGTCTCTCCACAAAGCCACCTTCACAATCTACTTGTAAAATCTCTCAGACCTTTTCCATCTAGGTGCCCTTTGCCTGTGTTCCTGCAGGCCAGGTACCTCCCTTGAGCTATTTGCGAGTGGGTTTAGCCACAGGGAGCTGCCCTGCCTTCTGTCACTGTATGTGTGCTTTGCCCACCTCTGCATCTGACTGGCCACAGAGTTTTTTGGTGATGTTCTCTGTCTGTGCTCTTCTGATCAGTTTTGTTTCCAGTGTGAAGCATGGCAGGTGTTAATTATTCAGCACCAATTGTTTCCAGTACGCTCAAGTTTTGGTTACTGATTCAGCCTCTTCTCTGCTCTGATACAGCTTTCTTTATGCAGCAGTGTTGCACTGACCTCAAATCTTGCAGTATTTATGGTGTGCTTCTTGAGACCAGTGACTGATGCTCAGCTCGGACCACCCCCTTCTGCACAGTTCTTGCTGATGGCCACAGCCTGTCTGGTCCAAATTGTGCATAGATACCTATGCAAGTCTGAAGGGTCAGTGGGAGGTTATCTCTCTCCATCGGTTTCTTTGCTGTTACTTTTACAAAGCCAGGCAAGGGACAAAGGCGTACGTGACTGTGCCCACACCAGCAAGGAAGAGTCCTGGCTGCTTTCTGGAACAGGGTAGGTGAGGTCTCTGGCTGTGTCTGCAACCGCACAGTCAGTGCAAACATCAGAATTTGGCACATGGGCCATGAAGCACCGATATAAGCAGGCAGCACCTGCCCCTGCTTCTAGAAAGGGCACTTCTTGTAAAAAGAATCAAGCATGACGCAAGGCATACCTGGGAGATGACTTGAGTTGTGGTAACCAACTGGGATTTTTCAGTGAGATTTTTCTCCTGCAACATGGAAGAAACCCTTACTTGTAAAGTGTGGATACTGCTGGAGACAGTGTATGATCTGAGGCCTTTCAGAGCAGGTGAACAGCCACCAGAGTTAGTCCTTCACATTAGCAAGAGTGGAACATATAGAATCATCGAATTGTTCAGGTTCAAAAAGACCTTTCAGACCGTCAAGTCCAGCCATTAACCCAGCACACATTGAAGAAGTTTCTTGTTGGCAGGTTTGGTAATGTTTCTGGCTCTTATGGGAAGTGACAGAAGGAGAAGCAGATCAACCAATGTTTCAAAATGCTGCAATTAATCCCAAAAGAGTCTGAAACCAAACTTCATCTGTTTGTCCCCCCTGGATGTATATATCCTGTTAACTTACTGTGCTGGCAACAGTTAGCCAAATAAGTAGATACTGGCAGTAATAAAAACCTTAAAGTAACAAAACAAGATAAAGGAAAGTGAGTCCTTTGAATTCCATGAGATAACACCAGTAATGTTTTGTCTCAGGCAAGTATTTGGTGATGAAATGATAATGCTGCTATGTACTTTATGAATCAGATCCTATAGCAGGTTAAATGTGTATCCTTGCAGTGCATTCAATACTATCTTTATAAATAAATGAAACAGGTTTCTGGATTGCCAGTAAATAGGTCTGAATTTTTCCCTAGGGCAAACAATGGAAGCAACTATTAGGAAAGTATATCTGTGCCCACATCAAGTTTTGTCTTGCCCCAAACCTTGTCCTATTTACTCTCTGAGCACTGACAGACCATCCAAGCCCCTTGGGCAGATGCCCAGCTCTGCACCCTGTGGCTTGGCTGGCCACCAAAGAACAGCGTGGGCTACCAACTCCTGCAAACTGCAGAGGCAGGAGAAAAGGCAGGCCCATGAATGGGAACAGTTTGTGCTTGTGAGCAGCTGGGGCTTGTAATCCTCCTGGGACAGCCTTGCCTCAGTAAGAGGTGAGCAATATGACAGAGCTGTCATATTTAAAAGGCGATTGTGCAAGGCTTTACCTTAGGGGGAGGAAGTGAGTTTGAGGAGGCAGTGGCTGTGTTTAGGTGTTTGCAGAGGTTTGGTTCACTGAGAGCAGGCTCACAGGAGAAACACTCCTGTAGTCCTACCTTCTGACTGTCTTATATTGTGGTCCCAAAGTCCTAAGCACAATCCATCCATGGAACTGCTACCAGCATCGCATCGCTCCTGAGCTCTCCTTCTCTGTGCTTGCCTGGGCTCTGTGCCCAGTAACCTTGCTCCCCTGGCACACATCAGCCAGCCCCACTGACCCCTCTTGCCCTGGCCTGTGGATTTTCTAGTCCTTGGGCTCCTGCTTCCTGCTGGAATCATGTCCCTATGTGCGGTGACACCAGGGGATGTTCTGCCCTGGAATGCTGAGCAGATGCCAGCAAGTTGCCTCACTGCTTGGCACTTCCATGGGGAGACACGCCTTGAGCCTCAGCTCTGCTTGCCCGGGTTGCTAGCCCTTTACAGCCTTCCTCATCCATTAGAGAACTGATCAGATAAGTTCTCTGATCCTTCCTGGCATTAGGGCATACAAAGCTGCAAACAATTATAAATCCTTCTGCAGCTCTCTTGCTACTGTCCCTTTCTAGCCTGGCACCAGCTTTGCTTCTGCCAGTCCTCAGTGAGTGTTGCTTAATTTGCTTAATTTGATGGACTCCACACCGATGAAAGCAAACATCCCTGGGGCCGATGTGGATCCCTTGCAAAATAACCAACTGTTAGCTCAGAGAACAGCTCTGGAGTTAGATATGTTGCTGAGAAAAGTCTTATAAGTCAAACCTTCCCAACTAGTTACTGCCAGAGGCTGTTTGATTCTATGTCATACTTTCCCGTTTTGATAGTTGAATAAGGAAACCAAGTTCCTGGCTTTCTGCTGTCTGAGCTGGACAGCAGTGGAAATCAACTGCACTTTGCCAAGCACGCTCCAGCTTTCTTTTTCCTCTTGCTAGTGAAGCTGACAGGCAATAGCCGTGACTCACACTGGCTGATTAAATGTAAGTGGTGTCTAAAAACCACAGGCTCATTATCCATCATTACTGATAACCATTTGTGGTAGAAATGAGATGATTTTTGCATGGATGTGAATGGACTGTAAATTAAGTGTTTCCCATCACTTCCTGTGTAAAAACAAGCAGTCTTCATCCTGCTGTGGGTCACCTCAGCAGTTTCTTCACAGCTGGAGAGCAAGAGCTCTGATGGGAGGAGTAAGGTCAGCTCCTTCCCCGGGGGTGGGCATGGTTCTTATATCAGGTTTGTCACCCTGTCCTTTGCTTTATGTGAGTGGGAAGGTAGGAAAGAGGAGAGAGAAGAGAAGGAGTACATGGTGGCCACCTCTGTAGCTTATGCAGTAGCATGTGTTAAACACAAGGCACAGCAGTGGGGGAGATTGCTTTAACATCAGAGTCAGTAATCCCTGGCTGATGACTGTGTCCTGTGAAATGGTCCTCATGGGAAAAGCCCTGTGAAGGACAGACCACGAGGTCCCGTTCCAGTGACAGTGAGCTCAGAGAGTGCAATGCATTATCCCTCTGGAGTTAGGGATTGTCTCCAGACACTGCCTAGTCCAACCTTGCACTTCAACACCTCCAGCTTCGAGGGGTGGTCTGAACCCTCAGAGCACTAACCTGGTTGAACAGAGCTGTAAGGTGTGACTCTAGCACCACCTATGAACTCCTACAAGGCCTTAAAAACCCCAGTAACAAAAATTAATGTTTCGCGTATCAAAGAGAATTTTAACCCTGTGGAGAAAGGGATCTCCAGATACAAACAGAAACTGACAGTATGGAAACTTACTTGTGAGGACAGTCAGTCCTTCAAGTAATTAATCTCAGGAGTTGAAAGTAATTAATCTCAGGAGTTGAATTGTTTCAATGTTCATTTCCAGGCACGTGCGTGTATATGTGTATATGTAGCTCAGTCTAGTTCAGCCTGGAAGTGCAGTGGAATCAGTGTGTGAAATGCCCTCTCATGCTTTAAACAGGAAGAAAGGGTGCAGTCTTCTGAGGAACAAATTTGTTTGTGTTGTCTAGGCTAAATCTCTCTTGCTGTCCTGTGCATCCCTGTCCACACCAGTGACACAGCCTGCCCTGTCTGCGTTAGCCCACGTTGGAAAGCACCAGCCCTAGATACCCTTGGACAGACCTGAAATGAAAGCTGAAATGGGGAAAAAAAAAAAAAAAGGAAGTATGTAAAAATTTCATATAGTTTTCATACCAGTGGAAATGTCTGCTCAAACACTGAAGGTATAATTCACCACCCACCATCACATCCCTCGTCCCCCAGCCTCCACCTCCAAGGGACACTACAAACCCAAATGTTACAAAGGAAAGGTTTATTATTTTTTAGGAAGGGAAACATATTATCACTTTAACTGGGAAATGTGACAATCCCCTGCCTGGAGGTAGGATGCAGCTGTCTTTGGTCCTGGTGGTGCCCAGTGTGGCCAGAGGTAAAAGCCAAAAATATCCTTTAGAGTCAGGAAGGAGCATCCTGTGGGTGCAAGTCAGCCCACAGCCTCTCAGCTGAGAGGAAAAAAGCTGCTTCTTGGCACTACGTGAATAACTGCTTCAGCCACGGAGGTTTCCTCTGGGTCCGTGACCTGGCCCACATAGGAAAGTTCATAGTGTAAAGGATATGGAAAAGCTCTCCAAGGCTGGAAGATTTCCTTAGCTGGCTGTCTGTGGCACCTGAGCTTGCAGGAGCGCTCAGCCAGGAACGGTTTGGTCCAGGCTGGTGCCTGGGTGCCTGCATAGCAGGAACGCTCCAGGGCATCGGAAGGATCTGCAAAAAGGAGCTTAGTGCTGACATCCTGGTCTGAACCCTTCCCAGTGTTTCTAAGAAATCTGATGCCTATAAATTCCTATGCCTGTCATATAAATACATAAATACTTTTAACAAAATGCTTTGGAGTGTACAGCCAGCAGTGACATGCTGAGGTGTTGGTGGAGTTCATTGGGAGGCATGTTGACAGCTTTCCCTTGAAATCTGCTTACTTCAACCGAAAATACAAGTCACTGGCTGTGTATGCTCAGATCCTGTGCTGCCTGCAGCATGGGCAGGGCAGGACTTGTCCCCAGCAGCTGTAATGAGAGCAGGGATGCGCAGCCCAGCATCACTGAGAGCAGTCTGGCTTCAGCAGGGCCAGGCGGGGGGTGCAGAGGTGCATCGTGGAGGTCGTGCCTGTGAATCTCTGGTGCACACCTGTATGACAAGGCTCACGAGAACCATCTGAGTCCTCCCCTGGAAAGGATGCACAGACCTGCAGGTTCACCTGGTCCATTAGAAAGAATCCCCCAAATCCAGTGTCTTCATGTTTTCTCAAATTTTTATGTGCCTGGATCATTTTTGGCTGAAGCCAGCATGTGAGTGCGTGCTTGAAGATTTTCCTCTGAGAGCTGGTGTTAAGATGCAGATGTCCTGCCAGATATTGCCTTGGCTGAGGCTTCAGTAGTCTGCAAATAGCTGGAACAGCCAGTGGGCCTCTGCTCTTTAAAGATGCTCCCTTTAAACTCCCATAAAACTGTGAGGTTTCACCCCATAGTCACTGCAGGACCTCTGCTTCTGCTGTCCAGTGCAGTCCTTTCAAAATACCACCTTCTTTCATGGCCTTTACCTGTCAGAGAGCATTTATCTGGATCACTGCAAAGGAAGTCCCTCCCTGCCTCGTCCCTGTCTCCCGTCTTGCCAGGCAAAGGGCTTGTTGACCAGATCTGTTCTTCTACTCCAAGTGGCTTCAAGACACCTGAAGTATCTTTCTGACTTACCAGACTTTTATTTGAGCAAACATACAGCACATTTGTACTATATACAGGTACTGTCAAGTAAATAGAGAAACACAGGTTTCTCTGAATGAGCTAAGCTTGTGTGACTTTCTTTGGCTTTAATGTCTGTTCTCCTCAAGAGCTCTGCACATCCCTTTCCCCAGTGTTGGAGAGATCCTTCCTACTTAGCAAATCAGCTGCACAGACCTCCAAAGACATGAACACGGCATGCACTACATAAAGCCCTTTTGCACTGTGGTTTTTCTACACTCCAGCTGAGGTTTTCCACGGTCCCAAGGAGGAAGGCTAGAGCAGTCTGCCTGTACAAGTACAGCCGGCGAGGACACACATCCCACAGGCAAATGGATCGGTAGAGAAGGCTGTACTTTACATGTTGCATTGCATACGTCAGCTCCTACAGAGAGCTTCTTCAGAGGGACTCAGTAACACCAGGCTGAGGGACAGATCCACGATGTTGGCGTCCGAGTCAGTACACAGAGTGACGTGATCTTGACGAAACAAGAAGAGCACCGTGGTGAGATGCACTGCGTTGTCACTGCTCTGGACAGTCTGTACCCAGAGGGCACTGCTGGTCGATTTGTGTGACTTCTGCAGGGTCAGCTTCAGCAAGTCCTCTTCCAGGTAGATAGAACTCTTCAAAGACACCATGTAGAGGCCATCACAGGGGATCACGATGGAGCCATTTCTGATCTGAACAGAGCCTACTTCAGCAGTGAGATTCATGGCTACTCCTTTGATGCTTTTACCTGGAATGGAAGAAAGCAAAGATGATCTCATGATGACAAATGTCTTCTGGGAAATGGGTTGTTTTATACCAACTGACTGCAGGAAAGATGAAAAAAAGTATATAGGAAAGGAAAGAGTGAACTAGAGAATAGGGTAGAAGAGAGCTGGAATATCATGTACTCTAGACAGATATCATCTACTGAGGAAATTTACAGGTTGTCACTCTTGACTAAGTTCTGCCTTTTGGACTACAACTCCAGTTTATATGAATTATGCCTCCAAATTTCTGTTTATGCACTCTTTACTTACTCTATGGCTTACTTAAAATACAGAAAAATATGGTAACTAAAGCATATCTGTGGGTTTAGGAAGCAAAGGTTCCTAAAAAGAACAGGAAAATGAAGACAGTAAGTAAGATGAGGAGAAAGTGTTCAGACCTGGAAGGAGGACAAAAAGTGCCTTTTGTGCAGATGCTGATAACATAAGCCCTTTTCCTGGGGTTTGGTTCTGGGTTTTTTTAAGCAGAAGACAGGATAAAAGAGCAGCACAGAGACAGAAACAGAAGAGTCTAATTAATACAGAGCAGAATCAGGAGAAATTAAGCCAGAACTTTACATGAAAGGTTTTCTCTTGAAATGAGCAGTAACAGTTCCCAGGGCTATGCTGGTCATGTTTCCCTGCTGTGCTCCCCAGTTTTCAGCACACCAGCTGAAACCCCTGGGACCAGGGGACCCAGAAGGTCTCCAAGCAGGCAGCACCGACCCTCTGAGATGAGGCCAAATTTCTCAAGCTTCTCCTCTAAAGAACAGGAGTTTTTATTAAGTTAGACTCATTGCTTCTCACACTGTTAACAGAAAGTAAAATGGTCAACAATATTTTAGTATGATTTAAAACTTATAGTAATTGGTTCTATCATTGAGGTATGTCATCAGACAAACATCTAATGTAGCCGGCACGCAGAGCAGAGCTACTTCTCATGTGCTGTGTACCCTCGCTCACTCTTCCCCAGGAAATCATTTACATTTTACATTCATCAGGAAACCATTGACTTGTTTCAGAAATACCCCAATAGCATGCCCTGTGTACTCAGTAAAATTCTCAAAAACTTTCTTGTTCATTCGCAGAGTGAAAGCTTGTGTTAGGAGATAGGTAAGGGTTGCAGAAATCCGTGCAGATTTTCAGGGTTTTTGTTCCGCTCTGGGAAAACCCTTTTGTTTCCTTTTGGCCCCTTGCAGCACTGGGGCAGACTTGGCCCCTACTCCCCCCCTGCCGATAGCATTCCTGGCACTGTTCTTCTCCACAAGAAGTAGCCATCACTGTGGCACGAAGCACAAAACAGCCTTTTAGGCATTTTAGGGGCCACTGGGTGCCACAGGGGTCCCTAGGGACTGCAGGTCAGTGCACAGCAGAGTGGGAAGGCAGGAGCCCTTCCTCTGTGCCAGGGGAATGTGGTGCAGTGGTGGCTGCTGCACTGGGGGAACCTGGGATCATCGAGGGGCTAGTGACCCTCCCAGGGTGCCCCCTGCCCCAACACCCACCTGTGTACCGGATGTGGGTCCACGGCACTTCGTCGCTCTGAGGCTGGAATAAAAAAAAGAAGAGAAATCCTCGTTAAGGCACTTGGTGGACGCTTCACTGCTGCCACTATCACTTTCATTTCCCAGCCGGGATTGGGGTTCCACCTCCTAAAGCACAGCAGGCAGCCTCAGTTGGCACAGCTGCTGCTAGCCAGCTATGCTCCGTTCTTGCTTTTGTATCATTATTATTAAATATGATTTTAGTGTGGTTCCCAGCCAGTGAGACTTCCAGCCCGGTGCTGAGCCCTCCAGGCAGTGTTGTTCCTGTTTAGAAAACCATGCTGGTGACTGTAATCAAGTCAAACCAAACAGCAAGGAAGGACCTCGGGGTGCAACCTGGTCTAGCAGAAGGTATCCCTGCCCGTGGCAGGAGGGGCGGAACGACATGATCTTCAAGGTTCCTTCCGACCTAACCATTCTATGATTCTGTAATGTGTATTTTAAGAATGTAAGAATGCAAATACAGAAGTGTGTGTCTTACTGATCAGATATGCAAAACACCAAGGTTTGGGATTAGATTTTTAAATCTGAACTCTGCATCTCAGACTTGTTTCTCATCATAACCACAGAAGACCCAAATCTGCAGTTTTTTCACAACCACAAGTATTCAGCATTTTGCCTTATTAAAGAGTGAAAGATTAGACTCACTGCTCCATCTCTTCATTGATGCCAAAGGCTTTCTCAGGGACAAAGTGGGCTGGTGAGGTATGGGTTGGGCTGACTTTCATGTATTTGGCCTCATGTGTTACACATGAGCAGCCCCTTCACTCTGAGCACAGGGAAGGTGTTGGAACAGAGCAGAGTGTGTGCACAGCCATGCAGGTCTGCAGGTTCAGTGCCATGCCTGGGTAAAGGCAAGTGGCAGAGAAAGGCAGCTGGAACTGGGCTGCCTTGTGTGATCTGTGCTGGAGTGTGAGGTGGGAGCTGGGTGCTGGTGCTGGGAAAGGTCTGCTCTGGCACCCTCTAGTGCTGCCAGAGCTGATGTTCTGTGCTTGCTCCACCGGCAAGGCCGGATACGGCTGCCAAATGCAAGCTTTTATGGCGCAGTGGCTCAGACAGAACGATCTCCATTGGCATTACCATTCCTATCCAGTGCTTGAATCTCAGGCTTATGCTTGTTCGAGTCACCTGAGTGCACAAGCGTTTCACTCCTGGCTCAGGCAGCTTGGACTTCCACATAGTTTCCCCACAAGACGATAGCAAAGCACAAGTCGCTGAGGATCTGAGGTCAAACAACATCCACCGCAATCTGTGCGATTTGGCCACTGGTGAACAGGGTGTATTAGACACAGACAGGCTGGGTGGCAAACTTGTAGCACTCATATCATTCCCATTGTCACTAATGCAAGTTACCTGCTCTACGTATCTCTACCGATTAGTGCATGATCTTAAGCACTTTGCAATTATCTACTAGTAAGTTGTGCTGAGGAGAGGTTGTGTTAGTAGTATTGAAAGGACATTTGTGAGCTAGTAACAAAGTTAGTCACCTCTCTTTCTCTGTTCTGCCTTATTATGGTGTGAAGGAAGGGGTGCCAGGAGGACTAGGGGCACAGGGCTGCCTCTTACTGACTGCTTAGGATTTCCCTGTATCGTTTACACACAGATTTTCAACTTTGTTCCTGCCTGTTCTGGATCCCCAAACAGGAGACTTCCTTCTGGCTGGGACACTGTGTCCAGAGCCGTGTGGCAGAAGTTTCGGGAAGAGGTTTGTGTGGCACAAAGGGCAAACCTCGAGGGGCTGACTGAGGGGACTGCTGCAATCATGGGACTGACTCCCTGTGTCAAAGAGATGGAGGTGGCTGTTCTTTCATAGTGAACTGTACCTTCTCCCCACCATCAGCTATTAGGATTACGGTTTTTTCCTCACATGCAAGAGGGAGAGGTGTGGCTAGAAGAGGTAATTCCAGGAGAGATGGGAATTGCAGATGAGTGAAAGCAAACTATCACTACCCTTTTTTAAAACTTGCTTATTTGGAAATCTCAGCTGAGACTTGCTCTCCAAGTGGCTTCGTGACAGAAGTGAGATCACTGTCTATTTTTGTTAAGTACCGTCTGAACTGCAGATGCTCACTTTCCTTAGCATGTGGCATGACATTATTTGTGCTGTGTTTTCACAGGGTTTTTCTTTTCAGGAGCTTTGAGAATGATGGAAAGGAATCAAATACGGTCTTTCTATGAAAAAACCCACAGCTATTGCCTTGCCAATAAAGTTAGTGTGGCACTCTTCAGCCAAGGATAGGGACAGCCACTCAGTCACTCCCATGCACCAACACTCTCAGTCTGCCACTCTCATGCTGCTGTGCCCTGACTTCCATGAAGTCTGTCTCCCTAACCTGGCCCAAGAGTCAAGTCAGATTAGTACCTCTGCCTCTTCAGCAGACATTTATGTGTTCAGTTCATGGTTATCTTACTGAGCCCTGTAATTGCATTGAGATGAAATCCCCCCATGTACAGCCCACGAGTCTGCTTTGCACCCTGTGGTGCACTCCAAACAGGACACCATGGTTATCTGTTGAAATACTAGAAACCAGTCCTAACCCTGTAGTGAGCAAGTATTTAAAACTGAAAAAGTCCTCTGGTGACAGCTAGGACCTGAACTTTTCCTCTGTTGCAGTCGCTGTTCCTCAAACACCCTGTTTAGTTTTTTCTGTTGAGGAAGGAAAACTCCAGGCATGTGCTGTGTCCCCTCCTCCTCGGCTGCTGCTCTCTTGGGTGTGTAAGGCTCATAGGCAGAAACATCAGGCCCTGCCATTGCTCTGGAAGAGGAGGATTAGAGTTCATATTTTTACAGAAGAGATAGATACTGAGCCATGAGGCTTCACAGCCAAAGTGTGACCCAGGAGAGGTTTCTGCACCTTAAGCAGTGTGATAGCTTGCCCTTCTCTATCGGCTTACTCTTCCAAAAACTCCCTTCTCTATCCCAAAGCAGTGGAAGAAGAAGACTGATCTGAATGAAAAATGTTATCTTTCGGTGTTATCAGGGTCATCATTCTACAGTTTAATAACCACTTTGACTCCTGAGTCACTGCACAAGGTTCTCATTAAACAGCAGAGGATCCAGAGCACAAGGCCATCCCTCTCTTCCCTGGTTACATGCCCAGGGTTGCTTCTCAGTCAAGTCTCCGTGGGAGGAAAGAATGAACTCGGGTAAAACGAAGCACAACAAGCTTTAAAGTGGTATGCAGCTCCTGGAGAAGGTGTGGGAGGAGAAGTCGCTGGTGCACAAGCAGCACTGAAATAGCCATGAAAGGTTGTTGACAATCCACCAAAATGCAAGCACGTGAAAGAGGCAAATGTATCTGCAGCAATTTTTGCTGAAGTACCATGAGTTTCAAGCATCTCTGCTATTTATATTGCTTGCAATGGTGTTATGTGTACACAAAACTCTCTCTGGTCACACCAGTCCTTCTCACACACACATGCACAGACTGTCCTCTGCAGACACAGATCCTAATCCCAGGATATGGGCAGGCTGAGAACACCAAAAGGTTTCAGGGGGTCTTGCTAGAGCTATCACAAAGTAACTTGCTTTCTCATATATCTGCCAGCACATATAATACATTTTAAAATTTCAGGACATGTTTATGGGCAATCTGGGTTCTCATTCACCCAGATGATCCTATTTAGTTAAATGGAGATACGCACAAGTCACTGCAAGCAGGGCAAAGAGTCAGACCTCCCTCCCCCAGGGCCAGTATAAAAAGCATTCTTGGAACAAACTCTCTTCTGGACAACTTGGCCTCGAGCCCTGCACTGGTCAATAGTGAATGTTGTTTTGAGAACAAGCAATGTAATTAAAAAAAATAAAATAGAACCACTGTCATGAGGAAAGGATTAAAAGCTTGGAGTTTGAAGAAGGATAAACCTAAAAGTTTTTTTCTTTCCTTGAAAAAAAAATAAAAAAAATAAAGCCCATACAAAGCTTTATAGGCCACAGACAATGGGTTCAACATGAGCTCTTACCGTTGAGGGCTGCAGCAAATCTATACCAAGGTAAATCAGGCAGGCAAGGAGTAATATCCACTGAGCAACTGCGGACACGAGGTGGAGCGTGTTCCTAACCTGTCCTCTTTGCCAGCTCTTCCACTCATCCTCTGCACATTCCTTTTCGCAGTCCATCTGCTCTTGACTTCTTGGCTCTACTTGTGGCTGTCCTTCCATCTCAGCCTCACTGCCAGCAACTGCTGGAGCAGGGGCCGGGAGCACAGCAGGGGCCCAGAGGGAGCGAGGGATGGATGAGCTGTGTGCTCCTGTCCCAGGAGCAGAGGTGAAGTTAAGACAGTACCTTCAGGAGCCTGCTTTATGCACCCAGAGAAGCAGGCGGGGGAACTTCTTTGTGACTAATCTAAATTTCCCCTTCCTTCTTTTCTTTCTTTCTTTTCTTTTTTCTTTTTTTTTCTTTTTTTTTTCTTTTTTTTTGGGTGTTGTGTGTGAATGTGGGGGCTGATTTATTGCATCCCAGTTCAGTTTTGAGTCAGGGCCTTTGAAAGGAGATATGTTTATATTTTCATAGCTTCAACTGTGGATGTCTTGATATGTGATCTTTCCAACAATACTGAAAAGCTGGGGGGACAGTGCTTGTCTTCACTCAGTCTTTTGTCAGCAAAAGCTCTCACTTTTCTGTTCAGCCTCAGGTGGGGTTTTACAGAGCTGGTTCCCTCCCTTGTTAGCGTCATATAATGGTCCTGAAATCTCTTTTCTGTCAAGAAGCAATGAATAGGAAGGGACGTGGGACAGGTGGATAGTATAAGAAATTGGAGAGAAAATATGTGCTTCCATTTTCTCTTCATCTTTAGCTTCTGATTTTAAAGCCATGGGATGCTGCACAAAGCTTAGAATGGAGAAAATGGCAACTGCTCAGGACACATCGCTTTTTGCACACACTAAAACCTGTAGTCCAGGGCATGGCACCGAGAGGGGCATTCCCAGGCCATCCAGGCTTCCCTCCTGAAGTCTCCTGACTGTCCCTTAGGGTACAAACACCTCTCCTTCACTTGGTCTTCCTGTGACATTTGCTTGTGACACATGGAGCTGCCAAATGTCAGTTGTCTGCAGCAGGGAGCACCTCCTGTGCTTATTTTGGGTGACAGGCTTCGTGTCCTTTTCTGGGGGCAGTCCAGCATCGCTCTTTCCACTGCTCTCTTTGCCAGATTTGTTCTGTTGCACATTACCGTATCACGACTGAGGTCAGGTGCTGCCTTTCCCAGTGAGGATTGAGGCCCTTGGGAGTGTTATTGTCTCTCTACCTTCCAGGGATGAGTTGTCAGAAAGTTTCCCTTCCCCAAAATGTGCTCTTTTAACATGTCACAAGGTACATGTCCTGACAAGTATGTAACCTGCATGCAAAGGAAGCAAGTGTAATGTTTTTTCCTGTGTTTTTCCATGTAGGCAAAGATATTTCCTATGAATATAAACCAGATGAAGGGGGTAGTCCAGCAGCTGGGTAGGCAGTGTGCTGCGAGGACACCCCATGCTCCCTATCCTTGCTCTTGAACAATAACCTTGAGTTGCAGGTGGCTGGTGGATTGAGTCAGGAATACACTCTGGTGTTTATCTGGAGAACACACCACAGGTCATGGAAACTTAGTGAAGAAGGTTCTGTTTTCATGTGTTCCAATGGCTTTTGACTGCTTGGAAATTCTTGTTCTCCTCCCACTGGCTGCCACTCTCCCCACTGTGCCGGAGCTCCCAACAGAGCCCCAGCCCAATGGGAAACCCCAGCAACAACCCTGACCCACCTTCCTTAACCAGGAATACAACTGCAGCCATGGCAAGGAGGGTTTGTGCTGCCTCGGAGCAGTTCCCTTGGATGCAGAGTGTGAGTTTGGAGGCAGGACTTTGGGACTTAGGGGTCACACAGCCTCACTGGGCTCAGCACCAGCCGCGACTGGCCTCGGGCTTGGCCAAGCCCTGCAGAGGAGTGAAGCAATACCTTGATGTGCTGTGAAGGCTAGCTAGGACTGGGGGGACGTGGACAAAATTGTCTGCTCCCATGGATCTGCAATGTCATGTCTAGGCCCCCAGAAAAACCTTCATGCTACTTTCATCTCTGGTGTCCATCCATAAGGGGCTTGGACAGCCCATAGAGACTCTGGAGATGAGGAAATCTCAAATGTGGCTTCAGAGCAGCTTTCTGGTGGGGAACAAATCCAGGTCTGGGTCCTTCTTCCACTGCAGGTGGACATCTCAGACACCTGCAGTGCAGATGGATAGCAGGTGTGGCTGGGAAGCTGGGACCCAGCTGTCCCAGTCCTGCAGGCAGGGCAGAACAGGCTCAGAGGGGTGACACAATGCCTGAGCAAGTGCCTCCTTGTGCCTGGAGGTCTCTGCTGTGGGGATGGCTCAGCGTCAGTGTCCCCAGACCCTCACCACGTGCAGTCCCCATGGCTGACACTGCAGCTGGAGGGCACAGAGGAGGGCATGGGGACAGGGCTGCCCTGTGCCTGCAGTCCCACCTGTAGCACCAAACATCAACGAGTGTCTGCAGAAGCAGCCACCTGCAGGTCTGGCAGAGCCTACCAATGAACGTGTCAGGGTTTCAGTAGGGAACCACAGAACAAGAGTGCACAATCATCAGGCCACGGCTGCCTTCCTGAAAGGGCAGGCACTGCCGTGTGTCACAGCACCTCTATGGAGCACAGACAGCCTGGGCTCGTCTGCCCTGAGTGCTCCCAACCTGCTTTCTCCAGGAAAGGAAATTTGGGCTTGCTGCTCGCTGCGTAGTTGCTGCAAAAATGCCAGGATGCTGAGCTAAGCTGTCCCAGACTCTTGTGTCCCCGTAATTCTCACATTTTACATACATGCCTTTGAACCAGGTGCAGGCTCTTGCCCGTCTCCATCTCCTCCCTCCCCATCTCTGGATTTTGTACTGGTTTTGTTTCTAAAACTCTTAAAAAAAAAAAAAAGAAAGAAAAAAAGGTGGGTGAAGGTTGTGCTTCTGTACTTCTGAAGTTGCCTTGTCATTTCCGTACTCCCCCAGTGCAAGTGTCGCTCACCCTGCATTAGCAGCACTGGCAGCACGGAGGATCGAAAGCTGCATTTCAAGTAACATCCCTGGCATTGTATCCGAAACAGGAAAGAGGACAGCTCATTCAGGGGCATCACAAACACCCATGCACAGAACCTTCTGTGGTTTTGATTTCTTTCAGCTTGTCCTCCTGCCCTGCATATTGAAACCCAAGTGCAGGCCACTTGGTGGCTGTCAGAGCCCCTGCTCTCCTTCCAAGAGGAAACCTTTGGAATCTTGAGACATCGCAGACATGCTGTGCTCACCCAGCATTTGCCAGAATTTGCTGCATTTACCAAAATTATTGTGGTTCCTCTTCCACAGGGACCTTAAAGCTGAAGTCTCTGGGGGTTTGCCTCAACCTTTTGCAGTCATCATGCGATTCTAGTGAGCAGGCAGGCTGGGATGGCTTTGGGGCTCCGTGAACCTGTTGGTGCTCCGGTTGTCTTGTTAATTTTTCTAAAGAAATGCCTCTTGGTGGCACATGCAGAAATGTTATTCCAGCAAAAGCTGAAGGAAACCAGAATTAGTTGGTAGTATGACTTGCTGGTGGGCTTTTTTGTTTTGGTTTGGGTTTTTTGGGTTTTGTTGGGAGCTTTTTGAAAGCAATCCAGTATCTTTTACTATAGGCTGTCATTTCTGGCTTTCCCAAATTGGGGAGCGGAGTGTTTTAAAAGCCTTGGTTAAAAAGTGCTTGTCACAGTCAGGGCTAAATCCTGTCATGGTTGTACCAGGACGCAGCTGCAGCTCAGAGCCCCAGCCTGCCAGTGCCCCAGCCAGCAGGACAGGGCATAGAACATCCCCACCACAGATCACAGCCCCTGCCCCATGGGGAGCATCCATGTGTGGGAGTCACAGGGCAGGGACCTTTGCCCAAGGACTGGCAGCCCTCACTGGCAGCCACCTTGATTTAGCTCCTGTTTCCTGGGAAAGTGCTCTCACCCTGGCAAAAGGAGGAACTGGGGAATTATACAGGAGATTTTAACTTTACTTCTCAGAAGAACAGTGGAAGAACCAATTAAACTGTTTGTAAACATCTAGAAGGAAAAAGGAAATAAGTAGCAACCAGTATGAATTTTCAAGAACAAAACCTCATGTTGTCTGCAGGGCAAGCAAACATTTTGGACAAAGGAGTAGCTGTGGGCATTCACTGCACCTTCAGCAATAGTTTTGACTGTGTTGAGAAAATAGCAAAGAAAATAGCAAATGAAGCCTTGGAGAGCGAGAAAAGCAAAGTGTTACAAGGGCAAGATTTTTGTGTGCCCCAGCTACTGCTCTTTAATGTCTCTGTCCACTCCAGAAATAAGGTATTTTATAACTAAGCCAGATTTATTTATCAAATTCAAGGAATTTTGCCTAAAAAGTTTGTTGCCTCCTGCTCTGGTGTCTCTGAACCACGTGAACTCTCTCTCTCCCTTGATCACCAAAGTAAAAGACACCAACGTCTTTCACTTTTAGCACATCAAGAATCTGTTGATTCCTGAATGATTTTAGTTGCTCAGTTCAACCTAAAGTGGAAAAATATGATATAGTCCTTTGCTAAAATATCAGATATGAATAAAATATAGATAAGCTAAAATATAGATAGGAATCTGAGCTGAAAGGTTATTCTCGGATGTGGCGGGTGGGGAGGCCTTGTAAAAATTCAGGAGTTGGACTTGATGATGCTTGTGGATCCCTTCCAGCTCAGGATATTCTATGATTCTGTGATTGATTTCACTTCCATGCGGCTTTTTCTTGCTCCTTGCATATAGCCACTCTTTCGCTGATGTGTGTGTCAAGGATTTCTGCCAGTAAAGGCATCGAGCTAGTAAGGAGGAATATATGTGTCAGGCTACTTTTGGCAGTATAAAACAGAGAAAGAAATGGTGAAATTGCTGCGAAATCGCAAAAGAAAATATTGACATTTAGGCAGAGCCAGGATTTCACGGAGAGATCCCTAAAGAGGAGCATCATCAGTGAGGTAAATCACACCGTGCCTCATCCAACCGTGCTGTGTTGGGAGTTTTCTGAGGAAGCTGCTTTATGGGAGCAGGAGGATGAGCAGTGGTCCCCAGGGCACACTTCCAGCAGCTGCTGGTGCCTCACTGCTGTGCATAGTCATTTTTCTGGTGGTCACAGTCTTTAGGCCAAGAGATGGCTATTTCCTAGAGGACACAATGCTGAGCACCAGCTGCATTTGGGCACAGCAAAGCCAGGCAGGATTAGGACCTGCCTCAGTGACAGTGTCAGCAGCATTTCTTGGAGCCAGGCTAGGTGGCATCTGTAAGTGGGTGCACTGACTGGGGAAGAGCCGAGTGTTTAAGGGTGGTTTTTAACGTCAGCGTTGTGGTTTTCAGCACAGCCCTGAGGGGCAGCGGTGCAGCCTTCCCAGCAAGCCAAAGTCAGTATTTCCTCAGCCACCGCATTTCACACTGGAGTTGTTAGGTTTCCAAAGGTCAGCTGCTGTCCCTTTTTGGATGTGACAGATTTTCCACTGCTGGTGGTGGTCTTTGACCTGAGCGCTGTATTTCGCTCTGGACTGTGCTATTCTGTTCCTCAGAGTGGTCTTCCTTTACCACGCTATCAGCTGAGTGGGTAGGGCTAAACGTTCATTGTGGTACCTTTAAAAGGTTGAGGTGAGCTTAGTCACACACATCTTTCTTCCTTTGTCAGAAATCCCACCATAGCACACCATCATACTGTAAGATACTAGGAGAGAATATCAAGTAAATTTTTTCTGGTAAAGAGTATAAACAAGCTATGAAAAAGAAGAAATAATTCTACTTAATTCTACATGACATTGAGACATTCAGCTGGTTTAGCCAGCTCCACTCCCATTCATTCTTGAGGTGTTAGAAACCCCTGAGGGGGTCATGAAGACCATGATGCCTCAGATATAGCTCTACTCTGGATTAAGGAAGTGGTTTCTCTTGCCTATCTGGCACTGTCACCATTGAACTGTCTGCTTCCCCTCATCACCCCTGTGGAAGTTTTTTTGACCAGCAAAGATGCTCCCAAAGTCAACCCTCCTGAAAATGAGGTTTTGTTGAAGCTCTTGATCCTTCCTGTGGGCTTCTAACCTGATGACTTCCTTTAAACATGATGATAGGAATGGCAAGCAGTGTTTTGGGAAAGATTTGGAGGCAGAGGTACTACCTTTCATTAGCTTTATTATCTCCCTTAAGCAGCTGAAGCATGAGCAGATGGGTGGTGGGCAAGCAGAGACTGAAGTAAGGAGAGGGGGAGTTCAGAGCTGGTGATTTTTCTGGGACAGAGATAGGCTGAACCTCGCAACACCTGTGTCAGCAAACCCCAGCCTCTGTCTTGCTGTGACTTGTGCATTTTAGTCAGTGGCGATTCCTTCTCATTTACTCCAAACTGTCGCATTACAGAGGTGAAAAAGGGTTAGACTGTTCCTGACCCAGCCAAGCCCAGAGAGAAAGACCCATGTGCAGTGCCATTTTCTACTTAAGCCACTTCATCCCTTTGCCAGTGTTTACTGGGTTGGTGTTTTAGCATCCTTTGCTAGTCAGGAAGCATGCATTCAATACTGTTTCACGTGCCTCTCATCAGCAGCAAAGGTTAGTCCTTAAGTTATGGAGCTGCAGAGACTGAATCAAGATCTGGCGTCAACAAAAGCAAATTGGCCAGCATGATGCTTTATAGCCTCTCCCTCGTGAACATTATGAACTCTTTCCTTTTCATGTTTTCTGAATATTGTTTTCTTATTTCTAGCAGCTGCCACGTTAAGCTTCTGGCTAAATTGTTTCCTTCACTGTTTCTTCAATAATTCTTAAAGAGCTCTTTAACTTTCCATTCACAGTCATTTAGTTATTGTTTTTTCCACATGGTCAGTTTGGCTCATAATTTCCCCTAACTTATATTAGCTCTATTGAAATTTCTAGTAGCTGTATTACTCTCTGGGGCTGCCTTCTGTTTGCTCATACCGACTACAATCAGATCATGGTCACTAGTCCTTAAGACCTGACCACTTCATCAGCAATTAAATCAACTTTATTCCCTGTAAAAAGCACCAAATATAGCACTTGTACCCAGCTTAACATTATTTCCATTATTAGAAAATGTCCATCTGAAACTATTTTAAACTGTCCTGACACTACCTCAGTCTCACACATGTCCTGTTGGAGATTTTCCTGGCAGCATCACCATTCACTTCTCTGGACCCTGCAGGAGGAAAGTTTCTGGGGTCTTGTGCCAGTCTCTGTTTTAACACATCACACAGAAACAACCTGCTCAGTTTTCTCTTTTTATTCCTTTTCTTTGCAAAACACTGAATTATCTTGGTGCGGCTTGAATGAATGATTGAAAAGTTCCTGTCACAACAGCGTTTCCGTAGGCTTAAACTTTTACTTTTGGGTGAGATGAGAAAAGGTCCAGATCTCCAAAATTCCGGCAGTCCTTGACCCCTTGAGGGTTTCCATCAGCTGAGTGAACTATCTTCATGACATAAACCCACAACACAGCAGGGATAGGAAATATTTCCCAGCTGCTAATTCTCCTACAACCATAAAACACGCAGCCAGGCCCCCTTTGCCCGGGGCTGTGCTGTGGCTGGCAGGAGGCCACTCGCACTTGTCGGAGCAGCCCACGAGTGCCGTGGACGGGCAGGGGCTCCACAGATGAGTCTGTCCAGCCACTCCACAGAGCCCGTCCGGGCGGTGCGAGGCAGCACCGAGATGACTAACCCTGGCCAGAGGCTTTCTCTGTATTACACACAGCAGCGCTCATGCTCCCCGGCAGGCTTTAAAGCAGGGGTAACAGCACAGGCTGTGGTTGCCACCAGAGCCCCCAGAGACTCCAGAGGTGCCTGCCCGTCCCATGCAGCCGTCACGCTGTCAGCCCCGAAGTCACGGGCAGAAGTTCAAGGGGTCCAGCAGGACAAAACCCAAGGAGGCTGAGCAGTCCGCCCTTCACCAGTGATGTTTGCAGCTGACCTCTGTTTGTTTTCTTCTCCACCCGCCACTTTCACTGGTCCTTAAGTGCAATATAAACAGCTCAGCCTAGTTTCTCCAGTGGACGCACAGACATGGTTGGGCTCCAGGGGCATGTTTGGGGCATCCTTGCCTGCAGCCAGCACTCTTCTAACACCCTGGGAGAGCTTGAGAGGGGACGCTTCTCTTTAGGCAGGCAAACAGGTATGGGTTCATAGCAGTGTCCCACTGGCAGCCCGATGGAGGTAGGGCTGCTGCAGCTCTGACTCCCTGGGCCCAGCCAGCAGCAGGACTCAATGTGCATACACAGAACCTGTATATACACCCACAATGTATGTGTGTGTATACATATATATATATATTCACAGTCAGCCACACAGATCAGCACAGGCAGAAAATGCACAGTCCTCACACAAGCAGCACGAGTGGCCCCATGCTCTTCCCCTGTCTGGCTTATTAGGATGAAAGCCTGTAGCAAAACATATGAATTCCTTCACCTGCTGGTCTTAGACATACAGTCTTTCCAGTCTATCCTCCTGTCTCCCGAGCCTTTTATCCTGGTTTCTAGCTGGCCCGGCTTACTGTTTGCTAGCCATTGTACACACCAACAAACCCACGCACACCCCAGTCTCTCTGGGAGCTGCTATCCTGGCACACAGGCTGCTTTGCCCCAAGGTGTCCCTCCTGCCACTGGCATTCCAACCTCCACACACGACTCTCACCAGGGAACCATCTGAAGAGAGTTTAGAAAGCCGATGGGACATGCCAGAGTGACCAGATACAGGGCATGCTCAGACAGGCATCTGAGCAGTCCCTTTTGTCCCCTTTTCCCTCTGCTTTCCCACCTTGATCAATCTTTTTCCCCTGTTTGCTCCTTTGCACAGACAGCCCACAGTAAGTCCTGTATAATCTCAGAAGGCTCTTCCCAGCATCCGGTAATGAGCCCCATGTGCCTTTGGCTGATCACCCTCTTTGCTTGGCAGACAGGGAATGTTTCCTGGTTTGTCAACACAGCAGATGCCATAACTCAGGCAGTGTGTGACCACAGGCACTCCCAGCAGTGTCCTCTCCCTCTCCATCCACCAGAGTTCATATGTGAAACAGATACTTGGAGCACTTGCTCTCTTTCATTTTTCTTCAGATAGGTACAGCCCTCCAGACAGACTCCCACACTAACACCAAATAGCTCTTAAATATCTTCACTGCAGACAGCTCTTAAATATTTTCACCACATGACTGCAAAAACAGCAAGTTATAACTCAGGAATTTGATAACATCTCTGTCTTGTTAAATCATCTCCTCCTCATCTAGTGTTTGGGGATTCTTTCCTTTTTTAGCATATACAGCTTCTTCAAACCTAAAAAGACTAATTTTTTCAGTTGCATCTTCAGTACAGATACAACAGATAACTCAGATCTGAGCAAGATGGCTTATTCCCATAAGATGACTTTTCCTTCCCAACATGCTCCCTTCATGGCTGGGGATGGGAGAAAGAGCCCCAGATTACCTTGTTTTTTACAGCATCTCTTCTCCTTTCATGGTGCCTGCCCTGCACAGGGAGGGAGCTGCGGTGGCCAGACCCACCAGCTCATGTGGAAACATGTCAGCATCAGGGCACGGCTGCTGGGGGTCACCTGTACCCCACCTGTGGCACCTCAGAGGTAAAGTGAAGCCTCGCTGTCCTGACTCTGCTTGGGGCAAACCTCTGAACGGAAGGAGCCCCAGCCCTGACACCTTTATAGCTAGAGAGGCCTCAGCTGGCCCCAGGGATGCTCCCCTGGCATGTATCAAGCTGAACTTGTCTCCAGTCTCAGCTCATCAGCCCTTCCCTGCAGGTCCCGCTCCTAACACTCCTTTCTGGCCCTGAATCCAGCTTTCTGATGTGGGGAAGCTTTTTCTTTTTGATCACCTTTCCTCCAAAAAAAAAAGCCTGTGCACAGAAAAAAAAGACACTTCAGAGGGAAGAAAAAAAAAAAAAAAAGAAGAAGCCTCAGGCTTTCTGTTGCAGTTCTGAGCAACGTTTAGTACAAAGAATATCAATAAATCTGTATTTTTTCCCAGGAAAGGCTTTCTGTGCCTGGGGGTTGCTGAGCGGGCCACAGGCAGTGGCAGCAGCATCTGCCTTCTGCTGCCCCGAGTTCGGCAGCCTCGGGAGGAGGTCAAACACGTGTCCTGCCCCCACAGGGCTCCCCGAGGCTGCCTGGGATGGGCTCCATGGGGGGACAATGATCAGATAAGACACCAAGCAATGGCTCAACACATGGGTATATTTTCTTTGAAAACAAGCAAGGAAAGCACTTGCAAGCAGTGAACACATATCTGATCATGCTTACCATGTCTGAACTGGGGGTCAGCACCCAGCCAGGTGCTCACCCAGAACCTGGCTCCCTTCCTCACTGCCCCATGTCTTCAGCTTGTGCTGTCTCTCCCACACATCAGCTGGGAGAGAGCCATCAGCGACACCCTTCACTGTGGCAAGAGGAAGACAAATCAGAAAAGTCAGCTTTTCCTTTGGGACTGTAGCACGGGGAACAGGCTGGCATGACACCGATGTAAGCAAGAGCCGGCCCTACCTCAGGGCACTCGCCTCTTGCCCCTGCTCCCTCCGCCTCCATGGGGCAGGCAGTGACCCCCTGGAGAAGCCCCTCTTTCTCCCCAGGCAGCGTCAGTGCCAACCACAGTGCAGGATGTCTCTCGCTCGCCATGTCCCTGTGACTCAACTAGGTCAACCGAAGGCAGACAGCGAGCGAGCAGGGAGACAGCCGTGGTGCAAGCGGGGGTTTCTCTTCTCTTAATGCCACAGGCTATCATCAATCTGTGACATTTTCCAGTCCTGATCTAAAGACCAAAGTGATGGGAAATCTGTCCACGGTTAGGTTTGCTCTTGAATACTCTTGGCTCCAGGAGGTTTGGGTTAGACATTAGGAAGTAATTTTTGAGTGATTGGGCATTGGAATGGGCTGCCCAGGGAGGTGGTGGAGTCACCATCCCTGGAGGTATTTAAGAAGAGACTGGATGTGGCACTTACTCCCATGGTCTAGTAGACAAGGTGGTGTTAAGTCAAAGGTTGGACTCGGTGATCTCAGAGGTCTTTTCCAACCTAGTTGATTCTGTGCTTGGCAGCTCCCATGGACACCAAAAGCTGTATGAGTCCTGATAGGAGCGAGCCCACCAACATGGCTGGGCAGGCTGGGACAGAGGGGAAAGTGGGCCACTCCTCCGAGCTGGTGTACCATCCTGCTTTAATGGTGCATCATGGTGGTACCTCTAAGAGACCTAGCACTGAGGTACCATCAAATCTCAAGTGGTTTGTGCTGTGCTTTGCCAGGTTTCATGCCCACTTTCCCGTCTTTCAGGAGAAGATTCTCCCAGTTATTTTTCTACTTCCTCCACTAATTTTTCCATGGTTGCATTAATCCTGGCAGGCTAATTTTGCTAGTGGATAAATGGTATTTGTGGTTATGACTCACCAGTTGCTCACTCACCATCTACAAAATCAGTGTAGATCTGGGCAGAGAGGCTGGTTAGTGCTGGAAAATAAAGCCCCTGCGGCTTTACATGACACTCACACTTCTTTCAAGATTGTGATGCCCTTAGCTCTGCCTGATGGCCCACCCTGACTCCCACGGTGACACTGGAATGAAGAGGGGATTTTTAAAAACCACTGTCCGCCTGGGATTTTATCATACCAGTAGGACCATTGGAAGAGCTGCCTTTTGGTCCGCTTTGCTTTCTAGCATTTGCTTGATGTGGGTTTATTGCAATTTAACTGCAAAGAAAATGGCTTTTTTTTTTTTTTCTGGAAAAAGACTTCTGGTATTTGGTGGCCAAACAAAAGAAGAAAAAAAAAAAATCCCGGAGAAGTTCAGCTGATAATGTGGTGGAGTCATCTGCATAGTGCTAGGAGCAGCGCAGTCATGTCTCTCCACCCTGCGATATCATCAATACTGCTATGACTTGAGCAGAATATGGGATGGAAAAACTGAAACTGCTCGAGTCAGCTGGAAATTTTTAGGGTGGAGTGTGTGTCTGCAGGCTGCCTCCCAGGAGCCCACCACGACGGGCAGCCCCAGCAGCACAAGGGTCCCTGCCTGAGAGCCACACTCATGTGCAAAAACTCCCCCTGCAACCAGAAAGAGTCTAACTCCGACAGAGTGACCCTGGGATGACGAAAGCAGAGGTGGAGGGACTACTACTCCAGCCTCTGAAATAGAGACAACTAGTTCTCCTTCAGCCATGCTTGTAGGGGGTTTGTAGGGCTGCCTGAGAGGCAGGTGCAGGGCAGGAGCTTTGTCACCCTCTGGCTAACTCTGGTTGCAGGTAGCTAAACATGCAGAGCTCCCCGTACCTTTGCACTGAAAGTATTAACCGAGGCATGGGCAATAGTAGGAGCCTGGGAGCCCCTGTGTCTGACCTCCCAATCCTGGGCCAGCATTGTTTCCCGAAGGCTGAGAGAATTGGGATTTTTCAGCCTGGGAAAGAGAAGGTGTTGGGGTGACCTGATTGTAAACTGAAGGGAGGCCACAAGAAAAATGAAGAGAGACTTTTTTCAAAGTAGTGACAGGACAAAGGGGAACAGCTTCAAAAATAAGAGCGCAGGTTTATATTAGATATTAGGAATGAATTCTTTACTGTGAGGGTGGTGAGGCCCTGGCACAGGTTGCCCACAGAAGCTGTAGATGCCCCATCCCTGGAAGTATTCAAGGCCAGGTTGGATGGAGCTCTGAGCAACCTATTCTAGTGGAAGGCATACCTGCCCATGGCAGGAGGGTTGGAACTACATGACCTTTAAGGTCCCTTCCAATCAAAGCCACTCTGTGATTCTAAGACAGAGACCCCAGAGCGAGTAGGTACCAGCTGGTCCCTATCACCTCAGCAGTGTCCCTCGAGCTGAGCAGCGGGGTTTGATGCTGGGCATTGTGGATAGGTGGCACTTCTCCACCCCATGCAGAGCCCTTTGTAGGCTTTTAATAACACAGTATGTATGTAGTCAAGTATGGGGTAAAAATGCATTATTTAAGGATGTGATTTTCCAAGGGTCAAAGCAATCCAGTGCTTGCATCCCCAAGACTTTTCTTGTAACTCTGCTGGACAACTCTAAAGATGAAAAACCAAAGCCCCACCTGTCAGAGGCTGACAGGCTTCTGGGGCAAAGTGTTTCTTTGTGCTGGACACCAGGTCCTTGAGAGGAGCACTGGCTGCAGAGCAGGGACACAGCCTTGTCCCTGGACTGCCGTTCTCCATTCTGTCCTCTCTGCAGGGGCTGCTTGAGATCAGCTCCAAAGCCTGACTAGAAACCCCAGCACTGCTCTGAGGCTCCAGAAAGGAGCCAAAGAGCTGAGAGAGTCCCATGTCCGTGCCCAGCTGGGGCTGACTTGGAGAGACAAGAGCACCTGAGCTGCACCTCTCTGGCACCATGGGTAGCTGGTGTGCCCTAAATCACGAATTGCTTGAGCAGATCTTATTTTTGAGTTCTTGCCTCTGCAGGGAATACCAGTCCTTCTGTCTCTGTGATGAGTTTGATGAGAGCTGTAGGGAGGATAACAAGTTGGTTTCCACAACAAGCAGTTTTGCCATGCTGATAGGAAACAGGGAGCAGTTTCCCTGGAGAAATAACCCGGTGATGCCCCCAAAAGCAAAACAGAAACAGCTGTGGCAGGGGAACCACTGGAGCAAGCCCTGAGAGCTGCATCCTGTCCATCTCACCCCAAGCTGAGAGTGTGGCACTACCAAGTCTGCTCCTACCGCTGCCTGTCTCCCCTCTCCTGCCCACCAGTCCTGATTTCTATGCTTCTCTTAGACCTCTTTTCAAGCGGGCACCTTCTCAATCCAAAGAGTCTCTCAGCGATCTGCTATCTGTCAGCTGCTCCAGCAGAGCACTGTAAGCAAACTTAATCCCTGCTGTGTGCCGCAAAGCATGGCCCATCTTGCGAAACCTTGGCGCAGGAAAACGGGATGACTCGCTGGGCTGGCTGGCTGCGCCTTCCCCCGGCTTCAAATCACCCCAGCAAAAGTGTGTCAGCTTAGCTCGGCATCTGGTGGCTGCCTTGTAAATGAGGTGTGATTTGCTCTGAGAAGCCATGGGGGAGGAATGGAGAGAATAAAGTTAGCAAACTGGATTTCAAACTACTGGAAACTTAATGGATGGATGAGCTACTATTTGGGAAGCCAGTTCACTTACAGCAGATCTCTGCAGTGAGTAATGATTTAAGCCCCTAAATGAGCAGCATTTCACTGGTCTCTGGAGCTTACATATGCCATCAGTCACTGTCAGGCCGCATGGCCAGTTGGTGCTGATTGCAGGAGAAATAAATTTGTATTTCTCAGGTTTCCTGTGAGTTCCCGAAATAATTCATTTGAGTTACTGGATGTGAAATTCCTCTGAAACAATGCCAAGTTAATGTGTTAGGGTCTGGACTGTATGATCTTAAAGGTCTTTCCCAAGCTAAATGGTTCTATGATGTTCTGCACACAAGTTGTCAAAAAGAAGATAAACAGCAGGAAAATAGTGCACAGAGAGGTGGCAGTGGGATGGCAACTGCTGTCCTGCACCTGCCAGGTGATGCCTGCTGTGGACCATATTCGTGGGTGCAGGGCCCTCAGGGAAGCTTTTAGCTGACCATAGTATCCCTTTTTCAGCCTGTTCTCCTCCAGCCATCCCCACTGTCCCTTCCAGCTCTCGGCACACGCATGCAGCGAGTCCTGGTGGGCTCCATGTTGCCTTGTGCTCCAGAGGTGGCCTGGGAGAGTGGGCCTGGAGGAATTCCCCAGTATCTTGCAGGCATTTACATCAGGACTTTGTCAGGCTTTGGGGGAGTATTTCTCACTACATATGATATCCCAGGGGCTGTCTGAGGGGTGACTTGGCCGGGGGCTGCTGTGATGAACCTCCGGTGCTCTGCAGTTCTGTGACTCACTGAGATGAGTCTGAATCCACATGACCAGTGGGACCAGACAGATTTCATCCTAGGGCACCGAGGGAGCTAATGGAAGAGCTTGCTAAACTACAGTCCATCATTTATCATTTCATTATTTGTCATCACTCCTGGCTAACTGGGAAGATCCCAGATGACTGGAAGTTGGCCAGTGTGACACCCACCCACAAGAAAGGCTGCAAGGAAGATTTGAGGAACTACAGGTCTGTCAGCCTGACCTCCATGCCCGGCAAGGTTATGGAGCAGGTGATTTTGAATGTGTTCACACAGCACATACAGGATGACCAAGGGATCAGACCCAGAACTGGCTTAGGAAAGCCTGGTTCTGCCTGACCAACCTGATTTCACTTTATGACCAGGTGAACCACCTAGTGGATGAAGGAAAGACTGTGGGTGTGTCTACCTAGATTTCAGCAAAGTGTTTGACACCATCTCCCCCGGCGTACTCCTGGAAAAGCTGGCAGTCCATGGCTTGGACAGGTGCACTCTTGACTGGGTTAAGAACTGGCTGAATGGCTAAGCCCAGAGCGTGGTGGTGAATGGTGCTGCATCCAGTCCGTATTGGTGTCTCCCAGAAATCAGTGTTGTTCAGCCTGGAGAAAAGGACACTCAGGGGTGACCTTATCACCCTCTAGAACTACCTGAAAGGAGGTTATAGCCAGGTCGGGGCCGACCTCCTCTCCCAGGCTACTAGTGGCAGGACAAGAGGACATAGTCTTAAGCTGCGCCAAGTGAGGTTTTCATTGGACATTAGAAGGAATTTCTTGGCAGAAGGGATGATTAGATATTGGAATGGACTGCCATGGGAGCTGGTGGAGTCACTGTCCGCAGAGGTGTTTAAGGAAAGACTGGATATGGCACTTAGTGCCATGGTCTAGTTGACATGGTGGTGTTTGGTCGTAGGTTGGACTCTCAGAGATCTTTTCCAACCTAATTGATTCTGTGATTCCATGAAAAAACTACAGCAGGAGGCACATGAAGATCAAGATCTCATTTACCCAGACACTGCTGAATCCTCTCTGTTATTCCATGGACATGTAATTCACTGGGCCCAGCCCAACAAGAGGAAAAGCAGCATCGTTGTGCCAAGCGAGACCTCCCAGACTCCCTCCCTGGGCGAGCTCTTTGCTGAGGGCCTGTAGGAACTGGGACATGCCAAGGACACACATCAGCCTTTGCGTTTGAAAAGAGATGGGTTTCTGCCTGATGATCTCAGGAGGAAATTAGACTTCAAATTATGTGCTTTTAATAGAAAACTCACTTCTAAAGAGAGCAGGAAACCACAGATCAGGGTGTGTAAAGATGTTGTTAACTGCCAAGGAATTTCCCTGACAGAGACAGCTGTGGTGGCAGCCCCAGCCATTCCCGATCTCCTTTATCCCCCTGCCTCAGCCTCACATGGCCACCATGGGTTACCCGAGGTGCCAGGTGATTTCCAAAAGACCCGTGCACAGAGACACGGAGCCTGATGTAGCAGCACATCACGGGCTGGTCCCACGCACCATGGCCATTCGTCTGCAGAGTCAGTGATGATCCCATCGTGCCCAAAATGGGGAGGAGACCTGGGCCACGGGGGCTGTGAGGGATGTAATGTGACATCAGCATCCAAGAGATGCCTCTTGGCAGTCATGCTCAGCCTGTGTAGCCCAGTACTTCCCCATCTGTTCAGTGATGCTGCTCCCTCCCTCTCCTCTCCCTTTGTGGCGAGCTGTGGTGTGTGCCCAGCTCAGGCTCAGCTCTTTGCTGCCTCCCTGGCCCTGGCAGCTCTGGATTTGGCAGTGATGCCAAGTGGGGCTGCTACGCCTACCCCTGGGGGTTTTTTTGAGTCAACGCAGCTGTGAGGGCAACAACCCCCAGGACCGATGCTGTGAACAAGGACACCTGCGGCTCAGGGAACACACAACACACCTGCTCCAGAGGGACAGCCTGAGCCCCGTCTTCCAGCTGGGCAGTGCAGCAAAAAGGGGGCTTTAGGAACCCCCATCTGTGCCACAGGAGGACAGCTACTGCCTCCCAGAGCCCCAGCTGCCTGTGAACCCTCTGAAAGGCATGAGCCTTTTCCTGTGGGGCTGACAGCACTTCTTCCTCCTCACTCAGCCCCTGGGTTTCTCCAGACTTTAAGCCAGGTGGGGCAGCCTGCTCCCCAGCAGCACAAGGGGGCAGGCAGCACCATTACCCTGCCAGGGGAGCAAATGTGCCTCAGGCATGACCCAGACATGCCTCAGACCTGCCCAAGACATGCCTCAGGCATGCTTTAGACATGCTCCAGACATGCCTCCATGCTCTGCTCTTTGAAATAAATCCTTAGTACTTCTCTGTTGCCCCAGTTTCAGTTTGAAAAGCAGCTCCAGCTCCTCCCTCTCACCTGTGACACTGACAGGAAACACAGACCCATGACCAGGGCATGCTCATGCCCCAGGACACTGGCATCACAGGCATGGGACACAGGGTGTCCTCACTGCCCAGTCATGGGGCAAGCCTGGCCCCACAGCACTGACATCTGCCCAGCGGAGAGAGAAACACAGGACCAAGGACATATTTCTGCAGGAGCTTGTTCTTCTAAAAAGCTGTGATGGTCAAAGTCATCCAAGCCACTTTCGCTCAGCCTCTGGCTAGGGACCATGTTTTCCCCTGTGGTTACCATTTTCAGAAAACATTAACCAATAAACCATCAAAACCCCAGAGAGCAGAAGCCATGACTAATGGGCTTTGAGCTTCCTCCAAGTTCAGTATCAGAACAAAAAACAATTACAGGAATAGGAATGAGAGCAGTGAGTGAGCAGTCACTGGGAGTGACTGCTCCTTTGTTGCCTGGACAATCTAGTATTTGGGCAATCAGGCCTGTGCTTCCATTTATCACATGCTCCCTTTTGCTAGGAGCAAAAGGAAGAGCCATGAAGTGCTCAGGGAAGCAGAAGCGTGTGTCCTTGCCGTGATGCCAGCGAAGGAGCCCATGGAAGCCGTTCTTTGCTCCTCTCCCAGTCTCCATCAATACCTCAGGACCATGCAGGACATGCTTCCACACTGTTGGCTCCATGCCTGACCGGACACCTCTGCCCCGATGGTGGGAACAAAGCCCTGGTGTGTACCACGAGCACCTCTCATTTCAATCAAGCAGCTTCAGAAAGGGATTCATGGGCTTATCCCACAGCACAGACAGACGCACAGCTGTGGTTAAGCACCAGCTCTGAGGTATGGCTCATTTGCATTGTGTACATTCCTCGGCCGCTTTGATGTCCCACATGAGGTTCTGGTGCCTGGGGTGCCTGGAGCTCCCTTTTGCTGCAGCAGGACAGGTATGCCCATCCCACTCTCTGCTGAACGTGACCACAGGCCTCCAGGCAGCCTGTAGGTTGGCTGCAACCTCACCCCTGCTCCCTCCCTGTCCCATCATGGCCAGCTGAGCCAGCAGGAGTGTGGCACCCAGGGCATGTGGCTCCACTTGTCCATTAAGGCTTTCCCGGGAGCCAGTGAGGGCTTGGGTGGGGTCCAAATGTTGGGAGAGTGCCTGAGCCTCTTTACACTCTGAGGAGGCTGCTCCTTCCTCAGCTTATGCCTTCGTATTGCTTCTGCAAGATGGGGCTGCATGGTCAGAGCCACTCCTCAGCAGCCCCTGAGCCATCACAGGTGATAACCCTGCACAAGGATCTTTTGGCAGCCCACCTGGCATGATGGTAAGGTGGGCTTGGGCTACTCAGACCTGGCAGCACATGGGGTGAAGAAGCAGCCACTGGCCGAGGGGTTCCTTGGGTGACCGCAGCACATGAGGGCAAGGCAGGCACAAAGAGGGTGATGCCAGCAATGCAGAGAGTTCTCTGGGGTGAGAGAGACAGAGCTGATCTCAGTGGGCCCCAGACATCCCCCAGCCTGGGAGTTTCCCCTTGGGGTCACTGTAGGTGTCATTAGGTGCAAGCCAGATCCACCACCAGCCTAATGGTGGTGTTGTCCTGAACACAGGCTTGTTACCCAGGGCACAGTGCCAATTCCCACACCGAGGTGACATATTTCTGTTTTATATTCTAGATTCTGCAAAGTAGGGAGCTGGGTGGTAACCCACAAAGGGCTGGTTCCCTGATCCTTAGAACTTCACACTATTTATACATTTTAACCAACAAAGGCATTGGCATTCATTGGTTACAGATTACTTAGCTTCTTTATTAATTAGTACTCAGACTCCTGTTTGCTAGTTGTATCTTTCACTTCTCATGCTAATTAGTCCCCATGCACAGTTTGTCCCTCCATCCATTGAGTCTGGGGTCTGTTTTGAGTAGGTGGCCACTGGTCAGATCTTCTACTGCCGGAATTACCTTTCCCCCAGTTACTGCTCAGTCCTGCTGACTTCATGCCTGGTGGCTGTTGTCCAGACAGTCCATTAATCTTGGGATTGTCCTTCCCTCATCCTTAAAACAAATGATTAGGCTCCAAAATTAGCCAGGGTTCACGATGCAATTGCTTAATTGTGGCTGTCTATCTATAGCTACTGGTTAACAACTGAAAAAGAAATAGCAAAGTTTGGGTAGTGTATTGAGGGACTTGATATCAGTATCTCAGTGTGTGGTGTCCAGACAGCTGTGGCTGCTCTGTATTAGCAATACTTTTCAGCCTTTGTGTGCTTTATTGCTTTATTTTTTGGCTGTGAATGTATAACTTTAGCCTTAACAGAATCAGCAGTCCTTTGATCACTGATGCGGAGGAGGCCAGTTTAGATGGATCCAGGACATGAACTTGTTCTCTGCAATGCCAAAGCTGCGAATATATCCACTACTTGCACGCCAAGTCATTGGGAGATGGAAATTGGAGACTGGGATGAGTCGTAACACCCACCATGCAGGAGGGAACAGCCTGTGAAGCACAGCACCTTCAGAGTGGCACCTCCCAGCATGAGCACGGGGGGCATTTGGCACTGACAGCTGTCAACCAGCGACGCCTGGGCTGTGCTCAGGTGGTTTTGCAACATGTCTATGCTTGCTACCAGGTCTTTGTCTTTGCCTCTTTTGGTTTTTTCCACCCGTGGGTGTCCTGAAGACTCAAATAACTCAAATCAGCCCTGTCACTGTTCGAGTGGGGTGAGGGGAGCTGGAGCCTATAAAACCATGAGGTCAGAGGGTGCAGCTGCCTCACCAGGCACTCACACATCCCTCTCCAGAGACCGTGCCTGCTGCATGAGGCTGGATGGAGGGGTCTCATCTGAGAGAACACCCTAAATCGTGCCCTGTAGGGTGTGTTTTGCTCGGAAGCTCTAGGAGGAGGCAGGAGAGCTCTTCTGTCAGCGGGTGTGGGAGTGAAGTCCGGGCAGTGGTGGTGGGCTTCCCAGCCATTCCCACACTCTTTGCAGAGGGTAGGAGTCACAGTGTCAGGAAACTGCAGGAGGTGCTGCACAGCCACACACTGCTCCCTGCACCCCGCTGGCTGAGCAAAGGCTGCTCTCCACGCTGCCTGCGGTTTGGAGACCAGGTTCTGCCATTCTTTCCTGTCTGCTTCCCAGATTGGCTTTTTCAACATTTCTAATTTAAAAGAGGGAAAGAATATTCCCATTTTTCTGTTCTATCCCTTTTTGCCCCGGTTCTTGAGCTCTCCATGTTTTTCCCTTGGGAACAGGGATGCTGAAGAGTACAGCGTGGCACCAGCTGTTTTGGAAACAGGATGCCCGTGCTCGGGTACAGCACAAGCTCATTGTGGCTGTGTCAGCGCCGCCGGCTTTCGCAGCCAGCAGGAGTGAAACTGCGAGAGCTGAAGTGGTGGGATAATGCAGCCACTACAGGCACAGGGCGTGGGGACACACAGCAACACTCCCTCGCCCTCCAAGTGTGTAAAGGAAGCTGTGCCTTGGCAAGATAAATGAGAGGAAGAGGAGGGGGGCACAGGCTGCCCCACACGTGGTTTTGCACCCCAGCCAGGCTGGCAAGGGTGTTGTGGCACATGGCACCAGCAGGAGCACAGCTCTGGGCAGCCTGACCGCACTGAGAAGTGCTGCACAGGGCCCTCCTGCCTTAGGGACAAGGACACGCTCTTTGGCTCTCTGCTAACATGATTTATGACTTGCTGCATCAGTGTGTACAAGCTGGTTTCAGGCAAGAGAGGAAATACTTGATTTCTTTGCCCTTTTCTTCAGCACCATCAATATTAAGAATTTTTTGAACTGCAGCTGCTGCTCCCCAAGCTGGCTCCCAGTAGGGACACAAAGGCAAGCTTTGCTCTGCGTCCCCAACCCAGGGACAGAGGCACACCTAACATCCCTCCTTTCCTGACAGATGTTCTGGCAGAAAAAGGGCCACCACACTCTGTGGCATCTACTGCCTAGGATGGAGGTCCAGCCCAGCTCTCATTCATCCCCTGCTCACAGGCTCCAGGGAAATCCAAGGGAGGCCAATTGAGACATTTTGCAGAGCAGGAGTAATTCATAAAGATGAATCTCCAAAGGAGAAAACTTGCTAAGGACCCTGCAGCACTGGCCCTCTGGTGTGAGCCATCAGCCTCTGTAGATCTGCAGGGCTGCACCTGCACCAGGCACTCCCAGGGCACAGGAGCAAAGCCATGCCCTTGCTCCCCCATTCCCTGTCTGTAAGGAACTCAAACAGGGCATAAGAATTACTCTGAAGCCATTTATTATGGAGTTATTATTTATTAGAGAGTTAAAAAACAGATTTGACAATTTTGAACAGACTTCTGGTGAATATTTTGGAGAGGTTGGAGGCAAAGGCAAAAAAAAAAAAGCAGGCTGAGCTGCCTTGTTCTTGATTTCTGGTAGGAAAACAGCTTTTTAGTAAGAAATTAAAGTTTTAAGTGGAAAAAAAGTATGGAATATTTATGTTGCTCTAGGGAAAAGCAGAGTAGCTGCTTCTACCAACATTTCATCAAAAAAATATTAATAAGCATCTGAAAAATCAAGCCTACAGTTCACAGGACTACACTGCACAGACAAGCACCTTCTGCTGGCTTTGCCAAACACAGCTGGAGCATCTGTGTGCAAGACAGAAGTGTCTGTGAGGCTGTTCTCCACAGCCTTCACTGCTGCAGTCCAGCCCTCACTGAAACAGAAGAAGGGAGGTTTCTCTGTAATTACTTTTGGCAGGGTAACAACTTCAGGGAGTGACAGGGAAGACTGCTCAGAGCCAAATCAGCACCTGGGATGTGAGAGTTGACCAGCTGTGCATGGGGTAAGGAAGGAGAAGGGGCCTTTGTCCGCACATGTCTGCCAGGACTCGGGTGGAAGCACTGAAGACACACTCCGAAACACGGCCTAAAATCCTTCAAAGGATTCAAAGAGGTTACAGGCTGCTCCATGGAAAGGCCAGCAGCCATTCCTGTGAGATGAAAGCAAGCCCAGCTGCTCTCATCCTTCTTATTGCAGGGGAGTTTCAGAAGTGGCTGTCATTGCACAGAAGCAGATATCTGATTGTGGGAGCTTTTAATTAACACCGGCACAACCAAACCCACCAACAGGAAACTGGTTTGAGAAATTCAAATGGAAACAATACGTTTTAATGATAACCAACCCACTCCCAGCGAGGCAGTCCTAAGCTGATACCTGCTATCTTTCTGAGGGAGCCCTCTTCAGAACTGATTCCTCCATGGCTTACTCAGGCACCAGACGCAGATGAAGCAGAGCAAGTCGCTAAGCGCCCTTCCAGCCAGGCATCCAGCCCTGCTCCTGGGCACAGCTCCCAGCAGCTGATCCACAGGGTGAGGGTAAGGGCTGTGTAATGGGAATGGCTCCCTGGGCACAGCTGAATTGGCAAAGGGACACACGCACACTGTCCTGGCAGTTTTGAGCTCTCTTCCACACACTGTACCTCGCTAAGAATGCCTGGCTGGGAAGTAAGGGATTTTCTTTGTGCCTCCTACACTCCCAGGGATGCAGATCACCTGGATCCCATCTGAGATCAGATGGACAGCTTCACCCAAACTCAGGACATAAGGCGAGCCCAGTGAACTCTCAAGCACTTTCCCCCCTCTTCATGAGGTGGCTGGTGTTTTTTCACTGCAAATCTAGAACTGGATGCATAAGCAATAAAAATTCCCAAGTGGCACCTCTCAGTACACCGCATATGGGTTAAGAGCATAAGATACAAATCTCTTTATTATGGACATGGCAGATGGTGTCCTATTCCTTCCCTTCTGTCTTTCCATACTATGGGATGCATGTAACAAATTCCAGGCCTGCAGCAAGAGGCACAGGTCAGTGGAAAACACCTTCAGTGGTGAAGACCACTAAAAGCACAACAGGTTGCCCAGGATAACTGTGAAAGCTTCCACTGTAAGTTTTTCAGCTAACATCTGTCATGAAGAGTTTAGGTCAAGCTCATCTTACCACAGACCCATCAGGTTCTTGGTGGATCCTGGGACAGAAGACAGACCCTTCCAAACTTTCATGCTATTTTGAAGTTCAGCAATGTTACTCATTTTAGAGGGCTGACTACTGCAGTGAAGACAGACATATGTTGTGTCACAGCCTAACAGGGATACATATCAGTACCATCGCCCTGCTCTCAGGGCAGGTCTCCAAGATCAGCAGCCAGGGATTCAGAGTTCAGCTGGCTGCTGGTTACCAGTGGCACTCACTACCGGGACCAACACTTAGGAGTCACTACTGGGGCTGCTGACGCTTTAATACCTTTGATACTGACCTGGATGGTAGGATGGAGCTTACAGCAGCGAGTCTGCAGGTGACACCAAACTGGGAGGAGTGGTTTATACACTGAAGGGCGAGAGCTGCTCTCTAGAGGAACCCAGACAGGCTAGAGAACAGGCTGAGGGGAATCTCAGGAGTCCAATGGCAAGTGCACAGCCCCACCCCTGGGATGGAGTGACTCTCCTGCAACAGAAGAGGCTGGAGACAACAGGTAAGAAAGCAGATTTTCAGGAAAGGAGGTGTAACTGTGTTGGACAAGCAAGCTAGGAGTCAGCAGTGCACCTGTGCAGTAAAAATCAGTTGCTGGTAGGAGTGGGAGTGCAGCCAGCAGGGCTAGGGAGGGATCATGCATCTCTGCTCAGCACTCATGAGGCCTCCTGGACAGCCGGGCCCAGTGTAGGTGCCCCAGGACAAGGACAGTGACACTGCTCAGTTAAGTGGAGGCTGTAAAGATGGTTTGGGCTACAGCACTGAATATGCAAGGAGAAACTGAGAGCACCACACATTTATTCAGGCTGGAGAGAAGCTAACGAGATATTACTGTTGTCTGCTACTCTCCGATAGGGAGACACAGACACACAGAAAAAGCTGAAAGGACACAGGCACAACATGAAAAATTATGATGAGATGCAAGGAAAACATTCACTGTCAGCATAGTCACACACTGGAACTGGAAGTGACACTTCTCTTATCTCTGAAAACAAACAGTCTGCTATAACTTTGAACTTGGCCCTTCTTTCAGCAGGGGGTGGTCAAAGCAGCCTCCAGACATCCCCTCTAGCTCCATGACTGAAGAAGCCTGTAAAGCACCACTTCCCACGAGAACTCTCACACTTTGTGGGAAAGTGCTTCGAGAACTTGTGCCTTTCAGTTTTCTCTCTGTGAAATGGAGCTGACATGATTTCCTTATTCAAGCTTTTGTCTAGCAGGTGTACGGAATAACCCACTTTTTCCGTGTGGAATAGATGACTTGGCTCTTCAGAACATGCAAACAGGAGAGAGGCACTTCTGGTGCCATACTTAGCATTTTGTTTCAGAACTCGCCTGTGAGGCTGTGTGCTTTCTTCAGATCTGAAATCCTCAGAGCTGCACCAAAGTTTCTAACAAACAAACTCAATGCTTTCATTTTATACCATAAGCATAACAATTATGTGGGAAATCTCCCTCCCACACCCCACAGTCTGTATTCTGGGTGGTTTGACAACCTCACCTCATACAGTTACTCAGTTTTTAAAAGCAATATTGAACTTGTCATGTAAAAGGCACTGGGGTCAACTTTTAAGCCGGGCTCACTATGAACTATGTGTGCTTAAATACAGAAAAACAAAGCAGTTGAAAGAAGACAAAAAGAAATCTTCCATCTTCTCTCTCCCACTCCCCTCTTAACCACACACTGCCAGACCTTAGGGACATGACCTACAACTGCTCTCATCCTACCAGGCCCTGCTGCAGTTGTCTGCTGTTGTCTTTCCCAGCTTCTTCATAATCTTAAAATGGTCTTCTCATGAAGAGAGCCACCAATATCGGCCCGGACAGTGGCTCTTGCTATGCCTAACTCCACAGCACATCCCACAGGGGGATGCAGGGAAGGTAGAATACAGTGACAGCTGCATAGCCCCTTGTTGCAATGCTGGCCCTATATGAACAGCCACAGAGGTCAAGAAAGGAAGTTATAAAAACAGTAACTGGGAAGAACATCAGGGACCTACACCCTCTTCAGCCCTGGGGACACAGGAGAGAAGGAAACTGCACAAGAAATATGAAACTAACCTAATTAAATACATTCCAAACAGAGGAAAACTAGAATGGAGGGGAACATGAGCTTCGCCTTTCATATTCCTTCATTGAAAGTTTTTTCGATTCCACTATCTGGAGGCACAGTAAATAAAGTCATACTTCAGCAGTGTCCTAGTTCAGCAGGTGGGACCAGTTATCACTGTGTGGGGGTGATCAAAGCTATGTATTCTACCCCCCTCTATTCATTTCCCAAGAACAATGGAGCATTTGCAGCAGCTGCCCAGGGAGTTGTTAGCACCTTCACACCCAGCCTGGGGGGGTGTGGCTGCTAATGGGCCATCAATGGTTCAACAATACCCCATGACTCAGAGTTAATCACCCATTGTGTGAGTCCCCACCCTGGGGGAGAGACTGAGTGCTCCCTGAAGGTACCTAAATGGGGGTAAGAAGACCTCAGGAACCTGTTGGATCCAGAGGAGCAGCAGGACCTTGACAGGAAGAAACCATCACCCCAGCCATCATCTGCACCAACAGGTTCTTTACTTCTTTTTGCTTTGGACTTGGGGGNTGTTTGCCTGTCCTGGTTTGGGTTGCTACCTCTTGAGCCTCAATAAAAGTCACACCCAGCCTGTGGGGGGAACAGGCAGGGATGGTTATTTTGACCCTTTCACCTTCACCCCCTTTAGACTGGCTAAAACAGTATTTGAGAATATTGAATTTCCTTTTGATGTTAAGGATAGCATAATGTTGTTGGTGCTGCTTTGTCTTGTCTGTCAATATACCATCTACAATATGCTTAGGG